>VXBA01000302.1:447280-533998 GCA_013399895.1 Serilophus lunatus
ACTTTTTACCCCCCCCCCCCCCCCCTTCTCTGATCTTTTTGTACAAATCAAAGTGTGCACATGGAATACAGATAAGAATTCATCTCATTTCATTTGTATATGAATTTCTCACCTTAGGTTCTCTTTCTGGTTAATGAAAAGAGGCTAGAAAAAATAGTGTCCTTTCATATATTATCTCTATATCATCTCTCTGTATAAGAGTCTATTTTCCAAATCCAGTATCAGGGCTTATTTCCCAAGTCATAGAAGCACAGAATGGTTTGGGCTTGAAAGGACTTCTAAAGGCCATGTAGTCCAACTCCCTTTCAAGGACCAGAGACACCTTCAACTAGACCAGGTTGCTCAGAGCCCTGTCCAACTCCTGAAAATTACCAGCAATGGGACATATTCCTGCATGGACTCAGAGAGGTAATTTCTAACCACCAAAACCAACATGCAGATATCATGAAAGAGCTGAAAACTTCTGCACACATAGAAAAGGAATAGCTGATAAGGCTGCTGAAGTGGCAGAACATCCATCATGGACATCTCTGGTCCTATTCTGCACTGCTTCAGGACACAGTGCAATGCCCTGAAACCTACTTGTTCCTTCCTAAAAAAGAAAATTAAGAGCAGCTTAAAATATGGTAATCTCAAAATATGATACTTTTAAGCAGCCATGTAACAAAAGATTTCAGGACTCTGAAGTTGACTTCACTAGTTTAAATCAAACAAGCACAGATCAGTTCTCATGGGCTCTGATAACAGATTCATGGAATCACAGAATGGTTTGGGTTTGAAGGGAGCTTACAGATCATGCAGTTCCAACTCCCTGCCATGGGCAGGGACACCTTCTAAGGTTCCTACACATTGCAGACATTGCTGTGCTTTCTGAATAAATCAGAAGGAAAACAGTAAGAAGCTGATAGGCTTGGATAAAGCCACATGATGAAATTAGCTCTAGACCAGCCAAAACCAAAACTGGACTTTTCCTTCCTGCACATACTGTAAAACTGGAGGGCCACTGTAGAACAAACTATCTGTGGATTTTTTCAGCTGAAGTTCAATTCTTGAATTTTCCATTTGTATAATTGATTGTAAAACTTCATAATTCATGCTAAGTTGGTTATTTAAAGATGTCATCCAATCAGGGAATTAAAAAAAAAATAAGTGCGATGCATTTAACTAGCTAAGATAGAGCAAATTACAATCAAATATACAATTAATATATGAGTAAACCTGAGCAAGCTGAAAATAAGATTTACATATTTAAGGCACGATAATTAACCATTGGAAAAAATTACTGAGGCTCGTGGTAAATTCTTTTTCATTTGGGAGTTGCTAAATCAAGACTAGATGTCTTTCCAAAAAGATACGTTCAGCTTGAAGACATTAGGTGAGAAGGAAAATTATTGATGAAAATCCATATTCACCATATTTCATAAAGCCCAATTAAGTGTTCATTACAGTCTTCCCTGCCTTAATAAGCATTAGTTTACTTGGATGTCCATTTACAACAGCAAGCAAGATTAAAATAATCATTATTATCATAAAAATTGCTAATATTTTAATATAATATGCACTGATATGCTCATACTACCATTCTACTGTTTGCATGCAACTGGAGTGACATAGCCTGAAATTACTGGAAGAAAATGTGCCCTTAATGTCCTTTTCATGTACTCACGCTTTTGTGAACAACAGTCCTAGCCACTGCCAAAATAATAGTGAAAGTTCTCAAAACAAAAGAAGATGATCTAATGCTTCAGCTTGATCCAATGAAGAAGTAAAAAACAATTGTGTGGACCAATAAAGATGCAGAGTGCTGGTTTCTGAAAAGTATAAAAGATGTAAGTTTTCTCATTAAAATGTCTTCCTGGCTAAACTCCTGGCTCGCTCGTTACTAAGGTTGCCAGTCTCACTTACAACATAGGGGCACAGATGCCTCAGCATGAGCTGCACCAGGGACTGCACCAGGGACTGCAGGGGAACCTCAGCTCCAGCACCTGGAGCACCTCTTGCCCCTCCTGCTCCACCCCTGGGGCTCTGTAGAGTGTGTTTCTCTCACATACAGTCAGTCCCCTCTCCAGCTGCAACTGATGGAGTATTTTTTACCCCCTTCTCACAGACATTATTCCAGAGGTGGTGCTACCACCATCACTCTTGGCTGAGTCTTGGCCAGAGGTGGGTCCATCCTGGAGTTGGCTGGAATTGGCTCCATCAGATATGAGGGAAGTATCCAGCAGCTTCTCACGCCTGCAATCCCTCCACTACGAATGCCTTGCCATGCAAACCCGACACACCAGCCCTGAACTGCTCAGCAGAGTTTCAGTTGCCACTATGTGAACACCAATTAGTGAGCTACTATTGGTGCTCTCCTAAGCCAAAAATTTCCTTTATTTACTCTCTAGTGGGCTTAAAATTGCACGGCTAGCTTGTGATACATTTTTACTTGATGGGGAGAGAAAAAGTTTAATTCCACTGTTTAGTTCTGCCCAGAACAAACAGATGTAAGAGCACTCCCAGAGCATATGGGTTAAATTAGTGCCTGCTGTGTCCCAGCATCAGCATTTGTCTGATTTAGTGACACTTGTTTTAAACAGTTGGAAGGGGGTCCAGGCAGCTCTGGAGGTGGTTTTCAGCTGGATTCATCCTTAAACAGCAGCCCAATAAAATTCCAGTTGTATATTGAGTCTGTGCTGAGCTGTCACCAGCTTTGGGTCGCCAGAGGTATCCCCCAAGATAAATTGTGCAGGTCACACACTAGCTGCACACTGTCCTTTTGATGATAAAATACTAAGCAGAGCTGACATTTAAATTAGCATCCCTGTGCGTTTTCCAGCTAGATAATGATATGGGTAAGACAGCCAACACCTGTGGCACCAGGAGGGATCCAGTTCCCAGGAAGCCGTGGCCAAAGGTTTGTCATTATCCCAAACCATTTATGTTGCAACTGATTGAAAATAGACTTAGACAGACAGAACCTGGCTGTCCTGGGATGTGCTTTGTGTTCACAAGCTTGGGCTTTATTCTTTGAGCCTCAGCCCTCCTGGGTCTTGGTTGGCCTCATAGCACTGAGGTCTTTGAACTGGGTAATACCTGGGAAAAAGAGGGATGAAAAGAGGAGAGACCAAATGAGCAAATAAACAAAAACACAAAATCTCTCTGCTTCTGGAGAATGGGAGAATAACTAACAGGACTGAAGGACTAAAAAAACTAAAAGGTCATTACAAGGCCATAGAAAAATAATTCCTCAATATTGGCTTTTAGTGCTGCCTTCCTGAACAAAACTGCTTTTCTTCCCCTCTGCACCAAAATCTGCCCCAGGGTCTATTCAAGTGCTGGAAGTCTGGGCTTCCTTATGCCAGAAATCATAAAATCAATGCTGTTGCCCAGCATTTTCTGATAGATTGCAGCTCACTGATGGAGAAGCAGCTCTGTCTAATTAGAGACACAGACCCTGCATGCCCCCAGTGCCTGCCCATCCCCTTCCAGCCAGAGCGGGAGGATTATCTGCATGCTCTGTCACAAGGTGAAGCATCAGGCAGGGCTATGGAGCTTCACACTGCATCAATTTAACAGTGTTGTAAGGTACAGGAGCTGCATCCCCTTTCCTCAGTGCAGCATGGCTCATAAATATTATTAGGTATCAAGTGGGACTAAATGAATCGGCACAAATCAGCCAATTTCACCCTGCTTCGGCATCTATCCCGCAAAGAGGTGCCTGACCCTTTGCTGCTGCCTAGTTTGATGTGGAGCATATTGAGGTTATTTATGGCCTAGTATCTTTAACCCTCAACAGACACTAAACCAAGAATACACACACACAGAGAGTTTCACTTCCCAGCTTCCATTGGCTGTAAATCAGCTTGTTCAGTGAGTCAAGAAATCCAGAGATTGTTTCTGGCTGCAGGAATCACTTTGCACAACCCTTCCCTATAAACAAGGGGTGCCATTTGGAAAGAATCCTTTCAGGGCCATCCACAGGCAAACCAAGACGATTTTTTTTGTTTGTTTGTTTAGACCTACTTTTTGTATTTTTCTGGCTGCTTTTTCACTGATCCTTCCCTCCAGCAAACCCCCGAAGATGAAAACATGCTTTGCCTTTTTCTGCAACAGGCAGGGAGAGAATGGCAGCTGTCCAGTTTGAGAGAAAAGGCAGATTTCAGTCAATCCAAAGCAGGGATGAAAAGTGGAAAATTCTGTCACCAGCAAGTGCAAGCTGGCACTGGGGAAAGCACACGAGCATCAAAGTCGGATGGGTCAAAGCACTCAGCTCTGATTCAATTACCATATTTTCTCAGCTATAAATCACACTTCAGACAGTCTAATTCCCTTTCAAAAAATAATGGTCCTTGAAGGTGTGTCCCTGGATAGTCCATGCCCATGAGGCACTGAGGGAAGCAGAGGGGTTTGTTCTTGGGGAGCTGTGTCACCCACCACCCTGTGTGCGTGGAGCCCCTGCTGCTCCTGCACCACACATTTCATTTTGGCAGGCTAGACATGTAAAAATATGTTCATTCCTCTGCAACAGCACAGTGCCTGGTGTTGGAATATCATTATGCTGATTTAGCATCCTGACCCTAAGCTGCTCCACAGCAGATTTAGTAAATATAGCCAAACTAAAAGAAGACTGTAATAAACCATTAAGTGCAAATCAAATAGCTTGGTTAATCACTGTGTAAGTGCAGTTTTATACAGCTGTCTGCTTCCCTGAATTGCACTGGGATAAATCTGCAGTGACAGATTTGACCCTTTACTTCTCTGCTTCAGTTCTCTGCCTGTTAAAAAAAAAAAATAACACAGCATAATATATTTTCCCAGGAGACAGAGCTGTTGCAAATATACCTAAACTTGAAATGGTGATTCTCACATATTAATTTGATAATATGCTACTCAAAAACTAGAAGAATACAAAGAGCTGCCAGAGAAAAGGCAAACTAAAACAAAACAACAAAAAAAGAAACCAACCCACAAGTCAAGCTTCAAGAAATGCTGCTGTTGAGCTTGGGCTGAATGTGTGTGGGAGTGAGGGCCAAAGCATGACATCTTATTTTAATTAAATGAAAGTAATCAATTCTCTCTGCTCAGGAGAGATAGTGGAGAACTGTACAGCTTGCTGTAGGATGATAATCCTAAAGAAGAAGGTGCTGTAGGATACAACTCTGCGCCTAGAATTGCATTAACACAGCAAAAACCAGCCTGGATCAGCCCCAGTCTTACCCAGGGTGCTTGGTGGCTTTATTTCATGTGGCAGTTGATGCTGCATATGTAAGAAATGAAGCAGATGTCCCTTCCTCTTTTTGCATTTCAGATTTGATACCATGGTAGAAGTTTCCAGACAAGGCAGACACAGCTGGAAGGTACCGGTGGGGAAGGAGTAAAAAAAAATGGTAGTGCAGAAAGGGAAGAGGGATTATTCTTCCAAAACTTCTCTGGAGAGTGATCTCAGTAAAATATTTCTGTGAGTAAGTCTTGCATAGAAAGTTGGAGTTAAGCCATGGAGTATGCTGGTAATACAAAGCTGAGGAGCAGCATGAATACAAAGAAAGTTGGAAAAACCACATAGGAATAACCATATGGCTTTGAAGATTTTCAAAAATAATAAGAAAAGGATTATGCTCTGTAGCACAAAATGATCTCATGCATGTTGGGGTGAAAAATAAAGATTTTTGTTCTCGGGTGTGATTTAGAAAGGTCTGAGTCACTCCTAGACTCAGACATTGGCCAGAGGCAGCCATGGAAGAGGCAAAAGTGACCTACAGCTACATCACCATCCACTGAGTTCTCATGTGGTGTACCTGGGACAAGTCAGGTCATGCGTGTCGAAGCAAGAGAAAATTCAGCAGACAAAGGTGCAGAAAATATATTCTCAGAATTGACAGAATATTCTATTTTATGCAAGAAAAAAAATAAAATAGGTGGCCACTTCTATTTAGTCCAACAAAATGAAGTCTGAAAGGGGTGAAATAGCAAATCTCTCCACGGAGGTAAACAGCAGAGAGCAGAAAAGAACTACTTAAGTTGAAGGACAGACTTAGCATAAGAGAATATAGGTGTAAACTGCACAGAAATAAATAAATCCAGTATGAAAACCAGGGGGGAAGGCTTTTTCCACCAGCCAGAGCAGTGAGGTGCAAAAGCAGCATTCAGACAAACAGGGGAGAAACCTCAGCTACTTTTAACATAGAGCTTGATGGATAATGAAGAGTGGAGCAGAGCGGGTACACAACCAACTTTATAAGGTAAGGAAAAGGGGAAAGGAAAGGGAAGGATGTTGGGGTAACTTCAGGTCACAGAACACAGTAAAATATAAAAACTGCCCTCTATAAATGAATAGTTGAGCAGTCTGTAAATAATAAACAAATAATCTTTCTGGCAAATAGCAAAGAAATAGATCTTAGCAAATAAAGATTTCTTAAGAAATCATGTCAAGTAAATATAATCCCCCTTTATGACAGGATAACAGGCCAGTGGAGGGATGTCTATTTTACTTAAGACTTTTGACAATACCTCATTATGACACCCTCATAAAAAGTGAAAGAAGCAGACTCAGTGAGAAAATATCATCAAATTGGTGTAAACCTAGTTGAATAATCAGACATGGAAAGAAGTTGTCAAAGGTTTGCTGTTCAGTGATGTATTGAGCAGACTTCCACAGGGTTTGCAGTAGGTCCTAAAGACTTCAGTGTTTTCATCAATGAATGCCTGTTCTATTTTGTTGCTACTATAAAAGCAGGAAAACTGCTTTGTGAGATGAACAAGCATAAGAAAATCAGCGTGGACAAGTGCAAAATAATAACCTTCAGTAAAAATCAAGTTAGACATGCAGAGGATCCAACTGCTTAAATCACTGCTCCTCGACACAGTGTCTGGGAGACTTTGACAGATCCAACCAGGATACAAGTTAATTGTGCTGATGCTGCTAAAAAAAGCCAAACACTGTATTGGACCATATGAGACACAAATTCTTTGTCTCTTCTTAACTATTGGAAGTGCCTGAATCCTCTAGATTTCAGTGCCACACTAGAAAGACGTACACTATATGTAGATGAGTGGAAGTAGAAGAACACACAGATGTTTGCAGATCATGTCCTCTGGGAGAGCAGTTGATAGATCTGAAGTTGTTTGTACTGATGAGGAGAGAAAGAGAGACAGCAAACAAATCCTGCAACAAAGAGGATAACCTGTTCCTGGTGCCTCTGACAGAGGAATGCAGATAAATCTTGAATTATATCAAAAAATACAGGCTAGGCATCAGGTTAAATAATCTAATGATAGGTGAATCATTTGAATTCATTATCTGGGTGATATGTCAGGAAAACGTATGGCATAAACAACATGGGTGGTGATGCTGGTGGAAGATTGCATGACAGTATGGACAGCTGCTCAAATTCCTCTTTTTTCTATTTTCTAGGTTCTGGTGAAATGATCTGTGCAATAAAATTTCTTAACAATACAGGCAACAAGACATGAGGTCCAAAGACCAAGTTCAGTTTGACTTACAGGCATTCATGCATCACCCTTACATCTGTTGCCCTGAACTTATGTGGCCTCATTCTTGCAGGAATTTGCAACTGGTGTTCTGAAAATCCAGGGGTGAAGGAGTTTATGACTTTTGGTAGGATTAATCAAAACTGGTTATTTTTCAGCACTTTATTGTGAAGATTATGCATCAGAAGGAAGCCCCTGTCAAAGGATTATGGTATAACAGAAAAATAAATTATATATGTCTTGGCTTATTTAATTTGCCCTAAAGAATACTTAGACTGTCTAGGAGTATGAAGATATTTATTTTCTTGGCACAACTCTGTTTTCAGGTCAGATTGTTTCTGGAGATTAAGCCAAACCAGAAGTTCTGGGATCTGGGAGTATTTGTGGTTTTTCTTGCTCTCCAATAAAAACCTCAACCATCTTATGAATGGAGTGCAGATAAATGAGTGGCCATGCATAATTTAGAATAAATATTTACTTTAACACTGAGGAATCCTAGGCTCATTTTTTCTTTCCTTCTGACTGAATGCTGATTATATGACCTTTCACAAGTGAACAAAGTGTGACCTGCTGCAGGGGAGCTGATTTATCAGAGCACAGCTGCCTGTAGCCTCATAGCTGTGCCTCACCAAACCATGGGTTCCCTCTTTGCATCAGTTTTGGGTAATAGCCTTCTTTTGACTATAGGTCTCCTTTTACAATAATCAAGTGCATCTCTGATTATCAAACTTTCAGAGAGGTGACAGATGCCATCTGATTCCCTGCTGTCTCCAAGTCCTGTACCAGCAGGGGAAAGGTGATTTAGAGCATCTTCTGCCTATTTATCTAATTCTCTTTCATCGCCTCCCCCCTCATATGCAATTCTCTGGAATAATCTAAACAAGGAAACTGAAACAAACAGCTTCACAGCATGACTATAATCTATTTAAGTCATCTTAAAGCCAGCAGATGTTTTATAGCCTAAGATTTTCAGTGTTGTCTTTCAAGACTTCTGCTACTCTGTGGGATGCTCAAACTAGGCCAGCAACTGTGGACAATTAAAATTTAAAACCTTTCATTAGCATTCACCAAGTCTCCAGGTCACCCTGATGCTTAAATGCACCTTCTGTCACTATTCACTCAGGGCAGGTCAAACTGTGGCAGACTCTGCTCAAAGCCATCAGAGCCAGACAGCCAGCCATGACCTGCTGCCAGTGGTCACTTTTTTTCAAGAAGACAGAAATAAACTACTTGATCTCTTCAGTGACCTCTGGATCTAGCAAAACTTAGCAGAGTCTGTCCTCTGTACAGGATTTGCAAGATGCTCCAGAAACTTGCTTCTCTTTGGTGCCTATTCAGGCTTAGCACTAACACTGAACTTCAGCGGTGTTTTGGGCCATACCAACCTCCTCAGTTCACAGGTTTCACATCAACCCACATTGCCTTTCTAGCTTTTCACATGTCATAAGCTGCAGTACCAACTTTCAGGGTCACTCCTGCTATTTCAAGATACAGTGGCCCCTCTTACAGGGAAACTTTCAAGCTCGATGAAGAGCTAAGAGTATTCATGAGGCTCGGGTCAAGCATTACTGCAGGGAGGATTGATTTTCTGATGTAGTGGCCTCTGGCTTTAGGAATTTTGACAGGGACATGTAATGAGTCACATGCAAATAAGAGCTCAACCAGATCAATGGCATCACACAATGATCTTGCAAGTCAGTTATGGGAGTTCGAGCACACACAAAGCACTGATCAACTTTAACAAAGGCTTCAAAATGTTGATGGTGGATCGTAATCTGGTTTAAATGTTACTGGCTTCAGTATGTTGCCCATTTGCAGAAACACCAAAGTAAACCCTTCTGTTTGCCATGTCATATTTAATGTAAACACCAAATGCTACTTGTTTCAATATTTCCTTGCACTCTGCAGCTGCCTAAATCTGAAATTTCATGTTCTGAACCAACTGATTCAGGATTTATGAGTAGGTTTTTAGTAATGATCTGCCAAGTGTGAAATGATTGAACTGGTTGTTTAAATGAAAAAGTAGTGACCCTGTTCTTCATTCTTTAACTCAACCTCCTGCACTGCCTTTTCAGTAGAGGACTGGAGCATGAAACAGCAAACCTGTCTGTGATTTCTCCCCCAGGCTCCCTCCTGGTATTTAGATTTCAGTTCCTTGGTTTTAAAAGGTCATTTAGCAAAAAGAGAATGCCACGTTATTCACTCCTCCTCACCTCCCTGCCCCATCTTCCTCTCCTGTTTTTGGGGAGAAATGCAGAAATTAGCAGACAATGTCTGTTTAAAAAAAAAAAGTGCCTGAATCTGAAGTAGAACTATCAACTCTGGTTTTTCACTCATGGTGCTTTTTTCTTACGTTAGAGTGAGATTTTTTCCTAAAATGCATCTATTACCACCCCATTCCTTCCAGCCCTTTCCCAGGTATTTTCTGCACACTGCTGCACTGGCACACTGAACCCTGTTTGCCATGGCTCTTGCACAAAGACAAGACTCACTAGCACCCCTAATCTTTGCCAACTGGACTTGCTGTGTTCCACTGGTAAAACAGTTCCTTTAATTAGAGTCTTTACTTTTCAGCTCATCCTAGGGAAAATGTCCGTGTTATTGTAAGCCTTCCCAAAACACAAGAGACACAGTCAAGTTGTAGTGAGATAACTATGCTGCATAAAGAAGCTGGGTCTGCTAGAAAAGTCCTTCATTTTGCTATGCTGCCCAGACCAAATTTGATAGCTTAAGAGGTTCATCCTTACTGCCATTAGAGCATGGACCCTGGCTCCTGACCCTACTGGAGTTGTGCGGCTCATGTCCGCATTGCTCACAGTAACACCATCTGGAGTAGACTGGCGATGTCCACAATTCATCTCTGAGCTCTACATGGTGTCCCTGCAGTGCTGATCCCATAATTACTAATTGCCTTCCTTCTCAAAGTGCCCAAAATAATGAGAAGTCTGGGTTCACAGAGGGGTTTTTGTAGCATGACGTCAGTCAAGATTGCATGTCCCCACTCCAGGGCACGACTGGAGCGTGTTTATGGAAAGGGGACAAGGCCATGCCGAGACAGTGGTGGAAGACTGCCTAGGGCAGAGGAATCTGTGTCTACACTGCATGTGTGGCAGTCACAGGATGTTATGCTCATTTTTAAATATTATTTCTGTTAATACGCTGCAGTCAGGAGATACGGGAAAGAGAAAACCGTATGCTCCTGCTGCTCTTTCTGCTCAGTGCTAGCAGTAGGATTAGTATATGCATAATACTAAGAGCCAACATATCTGTGGCAGTACATCAAAACAATTTTGTTCATCTGGTCATCCTGTGCTTCCAGGCTATTCCCTTATTTAAGTATCTTTCAGCAACCAGTATCACTCAGTGAGTGAGGGTGCCTGTATTTTAAGCGAGTTTCATGATTTCTTTGCTATATAGTGTAAGCTCTAATATGCTCACTCACAGAGACTGGTTGGAGATAAATCGGGAAATGCTTCCAGAAAAAACTGTCATTTCTGCTTTCTTGTCATTGGTTCTTTATTGTAATCCTTATTTGTTGCAATTCCCTGCAGCAATTTCTTTACCAGGATTGCTTTCTGGTGAACCTTTTTTCAATGAACTTCAGCTGCCACAGAAATCTCTCATCCCATCTGCATTCCTGTGTCATCTGCACCCTTCTCTGCTAAAGCTGATGGGAAAGTGAAGGCTTTAAATTCTGCCTGATTTTCTTCCATTCCTGTTGTCTTGCCTGTGTAGTGCAGGGAAATGCACAAATTGTACATACTTCACAAAAAATGTGGTGCCCAGTCCAAAACCTAACAGAAAGTCATCAGTTTTAATGGACCTGTCCCTTATTCCACAAAAAACCGGCTCTGATCTTCACTAATGCTGACTTCAGTGGGAATAAATCAATGTGCAACAGCAGAGGATGTAAATTTTAAAGAAAAAGGTTTGGGAATGGGGCTCTGCCTCTGTCTGACCACCCCACATCACTAGACCACAGTGTTCGCCGTGCCTTGTGCCTGCTGTCTCCAGAGGCTAAGGGAGAGCTGCACTGCAGCCACGATGGGCAAACAGCAAAGGGAAGGCAGTGAATGTGACAAGACAGGCCAGACAGATACAGCTCTAGAACCCATATCCACAGCAGTTACTGCTGTTCCTTAGGAGCAATAGGTGCATAGCATAAAATCATAGAATGGTTTGGGTTGGAAATGACCTTAAAAGGCCATCTAGTCCAAGCCCCCTGCCACAGGCAGAGGCAATGTAACTTGCCTTCCTAGAGTAGGTTTTAGGCTAAAAGGAGGTCATCCTGTTCATAAATGGAGATCTAAGGTTTTTTTGGTGTATGAGAGAATATCTCCAAAAAGAGAAATATCTTCTTTAAGGGTGAAATTCCATGGTTACTTTATATCTCCCAAGGCTCTGGGTGCTGCGCAACATCCCTCTGCCTCAGCCAATTATTCCTTTATCTTTCTTTTTGCTATTGCTAAACTTTCCTTCACTGTGCAGTGTCCAAGAGACTGAGCTGGCTGAAATAAAATTAAAAACTACACACATACCCCCACAAAAATACAGAAACACCAAGGGTAATTCTCTGTCTGCTCAATTCCCTGCCCAGATTCCTCATGGAAATGAGCTTTAGCACAAGGGAGCAAGCAGGATTGTACAGCCAAAGGGAGGGGGTAATAGGATCACTTATTTTCTACAACAGCTGAGACTGATGTATTAAGGAGACTGTAAAACAGCATCCTAGAGCAGATGAAATAAATCTCTCTTTGAAAAAACTTTTTCCTTAACAACTACAGAGAAAGCCCACACAGACTCTTTCAGCTTGAACAATTAAATCTCCAGTGTCTATAATGAGGTGAAATGGATCTCACACAAGAGAAAGGAGATTTCCAAGGCACAAAGGTACATATACATCAGAGCTGTGCAAAGCCACTGCAGCAGATTTCATGTAACCCAGAAAACTAAACCAGCTGATATCCTTCATTTTGTTTCATAATTCTGGGGTATGGACTAACTAGAGCCAGCAAGCTTCCTCCTCAACATAAAATAACTCTTCTAACTGCAGCAGCCCCAGTTGGGAGTGACAGAGGGGAAATACAGCATGTCCCTTTCAGCTCTGTGCCAAAGCTCATGTGAAATGATACGCTGTATTGATGTGGCACAAAATCAGACAGAAATAGGCCAATTATTACTAAAAGAACTCCAAACTTTTTTTCTCCAGAGTTTTCCCCTTCTCTCTGGACTTTGTCTAAGGAGCTGCTCACTCTGAACCAGAGGCAAAGCTTAGCCTGTCAGAAGACCTTCTGCCTGCTAAGTCCATGGAGACATAGAAGAGACATCACCAGAATAGCAATGATGTTGCTATAAAGGCTTTCAGCTTTTCCTTCTAAAGTAAATGGCTGCCTGCTTTTCGAAACCAACAAAGGAGTACAAAAGTGTTTTAAGGGTTTTGAGTGAACAAGCAGCAACCAAGACCTTTGGTATCCGTTAAAAGGGCTCCTAAGAGATCTGAGAGACTTTCAGAGTCTGGAGATGCAACTCCCTCTCCTCGTCCCCCATATTGAAAGTCACATGGGTGTGCACTTGGGATGTAACTGGTGTAGCAGTCAACTGGATAACTTAGAGGATTAAATCTCCCAAAAAATTTTAGTGATCTGGGTCAGGAACAAGGGTAGCAGAGGGAGGAGGAGCTGACACAAATTCAAATATGCACCCCCAACTCAAGCTATGCCTGAGCATTTTAACTGCAACAGCTTCTACTGTGCGTGGTTTTGCAGGTAACATTATGTTCAGACGCTGATTCAGAGTTTGTTCCTTGGTCCATGAAACCTTGGTGACTACCCAGACTTTAACACCCTAACCACGAATCCAAGCCCACAGTAACACATCTCACCTCTCAGCCCTGACCCAGTACAAGTTCACAGGGACCAAAGCACACACAAAATGCACAGAATAAGGAATGACCCTCATCAACTTCTTTGGACTTTTCTTTGCCTCTAAATCCTTTTCTATGAAAAACACTTTAAGGTTTTTGCTTTATCCTGAGACAAACATTTTGGTCTATCAGCTTCAGTCCTCCTGAAATATGCATCATTCCTTTTGATTTCAAAATCAAAACTGGGTATTTTCTAGGAAATCTAGTTTGTTATAAGCATTTCAAACAAAAAGAACAAAAAAAGAGTAGAAAATAAGCAAACTGTTTAGCCTTTTTCCTGGAAAATTGACACTTCTATAATAATTTTTAAGTGAAAATGCATGAAACGTGTATTAAAAATCATAAAAGTAGCCAGAATCCTGAAACAGGCACTATTAATCTCAGGATGTGCAATTTAGGATTCATTTAGAGGTGCCATACTTAAAATGATCCCCATAAGTACATATGTTCAAGGTCAAGGTGGCATAAAGTATTTCTCACTGACTTGTGGTTATAGTAGGAGAGCTTGAGGACACTGAGACTGGGTCTAGTCAGGGCTGGATACTCCGAGTGCAGTGAGTTAGCTCCATCCTAACAGATGGCATCGCTGCAAGTGAGATGAAGAGGAAGGTGGCACAATAAAGAAAGGATGCTGGGACAAGGAGTGATAAAAAATACTTTTTATTTGGAGGGTGGGAATTCAGTTTAACCCCAAACTTCAGTGCTGAAAAATGAGGGGAAAAGTGGAATCAATGGAGAAGAATGACTGCCATTAGCCTGGATCTTTTGCCCTCTCTTTTTGAAGGAAAGAGGATGAAGGGAGCAGATAACTTTTTTTTCTCCATGTAAGATCTCAGAAGAAATTAACTGTTTAACAATACTATCCTCAGCAGAGTCAACTGGTGGGTTCCTGTCAGACCTACTTTATGCAGACACCAAGAGTATTTACAATGCTACAGGGCAGAAATCAGTCTCAAGACTGACTCTTCCTGCAGCTCAGCAGTGGTACCCCAGAAATTGTGCTGAAGGCAAATGGCAGCAGGGGACCCTCCTTAGAGAAGCGTGGGCATGTCAGAAGAAAAATTATTTCAGGAGGCATCTAAACAAAGAAGGCTAATGCTTTTCTGTAGAAGGTTAAAAAATCAGAGCAACTCAGTAATATTTCAAAATATATTCTGTAGTGTCTGGGCTTAGTGCAGGAAGATCAGCCTTTCTGAAGGGACTGGAATCAACAGTCATCCATAAAGCAATGTTTTGTGGAACTTGGCTCCTACAGCCTGCAGGGATTTGAAGTACATCACAGGAGCTCATTTCCTGAGGGCAAACATAATTCATTACCCAGATACCTAGGCCTAATATTTCTTGGTCTAATTCCATTTCAGTGAAGACTTCAGTCCAGTGGAATTACATTGGCACAGGAAAGGAACTTCAAACTAACAGTTTTCTTACTGCTAAATGATAAAGAGGCAATAATATTCTGCCTGTTCCATCTTTTGAAAAAGTTCCTGATCCAGAACTGGCAGAAGTCAACAGGGAGTGTTTCCTTGGACTTAGCAGATGTTGGATCATAACAACCCTGGGAACTGGAGCACTTCACTCATTTACCAAGCACTTCTTTATGACAGATAAAGGAACTGCAAATGTCTGGATTTATGGTGAAAATCCTCACCAGTCATAAAATACAGAAAACTGAAAAGCTGCAGCAGCTGCTATAAAGTCACTGTAGCTAAAGTTTAGATTGTTTGGGGGTAAATAATCTCTGTGTTGTCTTTAGCAATTTCAGGTTTTAAGATTATGGAGGATTTTTTCCTCTTTTCCTTTCATAAACAAAAAAGCAGGTGAATTCTAGCAAATAATGGGATCAAGGTAAAAAGAAAGTTAAATATTGCTGCATTCCCCTGGCAGCATTATTTGAATGTTCCCAACACTATTAACGTCAAAATACCTTGAAGTTCATCTGGTATCAAGAGGGACTGTTTTGCTTCGCTAGCCTCACTTAACAGTGGGCTGAACAAAGTACTGGGGAATCATAAAGGACAGATCCTGATAAGAGGGGATTGCTCACAGTCCAGAGGCAGAACAAGCAGCTCAAAGCAAGGACAGGGGCTCAGAGAGAAGCTCTGCAAAGTAGGTGTTGTGCTGTACATGCTTTGGCTCTGTCCTCCTAATTAACTCATGCCCTCAAGGGAAAGGTCCCAGGGTTAGATCTGTAAAGGGTTCCACTAAAGCATTTCTCAGGGTAAGGCTCAGAAAAGGGCAATGAATGGTGCTGGCCATGTACCAGCTAGGACAGCCAAATCACACGTCTCCTTTCTCTCTGAATGGTGGATGCGAGGGAAAGAAAGAAAATCACAAATCTATTTTTATATCTAAGACATGTCTGCGATAGGAGATCAAGTCCATCTCTGCCTGATTTAGAAGGGATAAATGACTCTATGCTTTCTACCTCCCCAGGCAGCTGTTCAGCACACTGCCAGCACAGCTGGAACAAGGCTTCCCTCATCTCTCCAGTTAAGGTCGTCCCACTGAGTGTAAAAATTAAATATTAATTGAATCAGAGACCTGTGTGAGAGAAAGAAAGGATAAGCATTGCTCTCTGGAACAGCTTCGCAGGAAAAAAGGGAGAGGAAGGGCTCACAGGAGCTGTCGATGTCCTGACTGCAGGAGCAGACCTGGGTCTGCATCCCTTCTGCAGGTGAACACTCCAGCAGCTCAGACAACTCTGCAAGGATACATCTGAGGGAGCAAGAAGAGTAAAAGCTTTGGCACCAAGCAGTGGGAAGAAATGGTGAAATTGTTGTGTCTGGGGAAAATGCTCGAGGACAGGAGGGGATGTTGGTTGGCACAGCTTCCAGGCTGGTGGAGGGAAGTTAAGGTGCAGTGCTGCCTCTCTTTAGGCATGCTCTGCTTCCAGCCAGGGATATCTGCAGTGGAGTGCCCTCCACAGTGAAATATTGCAGCTGTGCTACTGCCAGATACTTGTGCAAAACTTTTTAGTACTAGAAGTTAAGAAAAGAGAGAAAAAAACCAGCTTGATTTGACGTCAAAGTAGGGTAAAAATACGAGCCTGGGGTGATGAGCACTGGTATGGGAGGTGTTTTTCCTCTAGAAGGCACTGCCAGTTTTGTGCAAGATTTGGAGCTCACGAAATTGTATTCTCATAACTCCAGGCAAGGAAATATTTTGGAGCTCATACAGCATCTAGGCAGCAAAATAAAGGCTTGGTTCTGGCAAGGCAGACTCTGGATTCAGTGCCACAGGTAATCGAGCTGCTAAAACATGCCAGTCACTTGGAGAAAAAGACAAGCAAGGCAACTAGTTCCTATTTTTAGTGCACAATTTAGTTAGCAACTAATTCACACTGCTGCAAAACTAGTGCAGCATTAAACACAAGCTGGGTTGCAGGTTTGCCTCTAAGGAATGGAGCCAGATTTTTGTTATATCGTGAGTAAAGGTACACCATGCTATACCTTTCAGGATGAGACAGAAAGGGTATCATGGGGATAGTCTTGATTTTATGAAGATTACTTTCATCTGGATTGTAGGAGACTACAAAGAGACATCAGCATTTGTTAGTTATATGAGCGAAGTCTTGTTATTTTTCAGGAACTTACCTGAGTTTCAGGTAACTTGGAATTGCATTTAATATATGTATCTCAACTGTAAAACAGCAATTACTAGCATTGCCAGTAGTGTGAAATCTCACGGGCTCCTAACTACAAGAGCTGCTGCCTTTACCACACCACTAACAACAGAAAATAAATTAGGTGCAAGGAAGTTAAAATGCAAGAAGTAAGTTTATTTTACTTTTGCAGAATCTGGAGCTACAGCTGAAGAAATTTAGGGGATATTCCATTGCACCAATCGGTATCAACGATGGCTCTGAATGAAAAAATATCCTCTGCATTAATCCCTTCTGGAAATACAAAGATTTCCTATTCCATATGTCTTTTTAAATTTATAATACAAAACAGAGCCCATAGAAAAATATGTGGACAAACATAAATACGAAGTGGTTTTTTCCCTTCAATTCACTCATGCAGAAAAAGTATCTATAAATTTACATTATAGCTCTACTGCCATCAAGTGATGGAAATATTTTTTAGTGAAGATACAAAAAAAAAAAATTTAAAAAGCCTACGTAAGTTCGAGGAGCTACAGACAGAAATGAGACATATTTAATATTCCCTCCCACCTCTTCTCCATCCTTGGTATCTATGGTTACCCATTGGAAACCAAAATACTCCCTGTGAACTGCAACCAGAGTAGAGACAAAAAGCCTAATTAAAGTACAGGTCAAGGGTTAATTATTGTTTGTGGGTAGCACAAAAAAATCCACATGCATGGCCTTTCTTAACTCTTGCATCATGTCAGGGAACAATAGAAGCAACTTCCTGAAGCTACCAGCAAAGCTGTCACAGCTTGGGTACCATCTGCCTGCCATTTCCCTTTCCTTGGCTGCTTGTTAGTTCCTCTCTACTGTGAAATATGGGCTCTTTCAGCAGGGGAGAAGGGGAAAGCTGAAAAACCATCTGATGAGGCCTTTCAGTTCTTAAAGGGAGCTTACGAGGAAGATGGGGACAGACTTCTGGTGGGGCATGTAGAGACAGGATGAGGGGTAATGGTTTTAAACTGAATGATAAATTAAGACTAGATATAAGGAAGAAATTTTTGACAACGAGGGTCATTGCCCATGACAAGGGGGAGAGACTAGGTGGAATTGAATGGTCCCTTCCAACCCAAACCAGTCTGTGCTTCTGTGACTTGCTATAGAATAGGTTATGTCTGTATAAAGTGAGAAACAGTGGGATGAAACCTACAGAACATTAGGAATCACACTTGGGAGGATTTTCTGGCATGGTCCTACAGAATTTAGGGTTTTCTGTTGAGAGAGACAACACTGAGGAAAGCAAACTCTCCGGGATGCTTCCCGCAAAGGTCATGTCTGTCCCTTTGCAGTCCCTCCCTTTGTACTTCACTGCCTGGACTGCTCTCCTCTTGGTGATCTCCAAACAAGTGCCATGGGACCTATCTGACATGGACTCTCCAACCTACACAATGATTTTGGCATCAGTGACAGAGAAGGGAAGTTGATGACCCCTAACACACCACCTCACTGCACACATAGGAAAAGGAAAAGCAGTTTTTATGGGTACCAAAAGGCATCTTTGTCTAACCATAGGGTCATTAAGGTTGGAAAAGACCTCCAAGACCATCAAGTCCAACCATTAACACAACAGCACTATGTTCACCACTAAATCACGTCCCCGAGTGCCACATCCACATGTTTTCTTACTTATGAGGGATGGTGATTCCACCATTTCTCTGGTTAGAAAGTCTCAGAAGTGTCCCTTCTTTTCTTAAACCTGATTAACAGCAAATCTTCAGGCAATGTTTTGCTGCATCTCCAGCTGTTGTGCATCTGTAGGATCTGAACTGGAAACACTGTGGTCTCATGCAAAGGAGGCTGAGAGGTTAAACCAACAATCTACTGATATCAGAGAAGCTGGGGGAGAATGAGCCAGGAACGAGCAGTTGCTTGTGACTGGATTAACAGATCTGGTTGCTGTAGCAGCAATGGCTCACGTCTGGCACCTCTGATTGGGATTAAACCAACAAGGTCAGTTCTGCCCCTTGTGCTCCGCTGCACAAGAGTTCTGCAAAACTCAGCCCCTTTCACCCACACACCATTTAAAACACATTCAGTTGACAACTCTGCCTTCTCCTTTTTCTGAAAACAGCAAATATGTCTTCTCAGTACAAATGCAACACAAATAAGAGATTGTTTGAAGCTGAGTACCCCAAAACAGCCTTTTTACAGGCATGAGATCAATTTTGAATAGGACTAAAATGGGATGCATTTGACAATTGTTTGTTTGTTTGTTTGTTTTGAAGACACTACATACTACTAAAAATTAATTCAGCACAGGTGGAAGGGAAAAGGAAGCTGTTCACAAAGACAAAAAACTCTTAGGTTCAGTGTTCAGCTCCTAAATGGTCAGGATCCGGTTACTTCTTTGCGAGGCATTTTGAATTCCTGTGGAAGGAAAGACACAATACAGAAGCACAGAGCCTGAACATTGAGTCAGAGAGTATGGAAGAAATGAATCAGAAGTTCAAACAGCTTGGAGTCCTTTAGGGGATTAATGGCAGAAACAGCATTTACCATCTAGCAGAAGCCCACAGAATACTGAAGCCAAAGCAGATCTGACAAGAGGTGAGTTAACCACTTTAGGAGACATAAAGGAGAAGAAATGTCCTAATAAAGCAGAAGGACTAATAATGGACTCGAGATATTTGTTCCAATTGCCCTGAACTTTGTTTGGACCATAGCATCATCCAAAGAGACATTTATGGACTAAGGCAGCTGAATATTGGCTCTGCCTGTCATGTCTCGATCAACATAAATGGAGAAGGGAAACAATGTGAACAAAGGATAAAAAAGAAGGATGGAGACAGCACAAGGCAGTAACAAGACTGTTACTTCACACTTTGTCTTCCCATATTTTTTATTTATTTTCTGTGGGCTCCCATCACAAGGCAACAGTATAATTTATGAGCTGGAAGAGGCTATATGCCTGAGTGGAGTTGCAAGGGGGAAGATGTATTCAAGCACTTGGACCTATAATTTATTATTGTATATGTAAACACATAGAAATACTATGAATATATAAAAATCTACATGTTTATTCATATATACATATATACATATAAATCAAAGAAAGAACTGGATGGGGATAAATATATATACACATATATCTCAATTTTAGATAATTTACTTTTAACAGTCAGTGATTTTCAAAAGGCCATTTCCATGCCAGCAATGTAGCCTTTTCTTTGAAGTGTAGCAAGTTAGACAGGAGAATAAAAGTTCAATTAAGAGCCTGCTTGCCTGTGACTGATAATGGTTTTGACATTTGCAGAGTCTCCTGACAACAATGCCCAAGCAAAATGGGGAAAAGGAAATCAAAGAACATGTTTTTTGCAGATGGAGATGAGAGGGTTCAAACATCTGAGGTTTTGCACTCGTGGCCTCAGAAACAACCCTTCCCATCACACAAGATTGTGTCAAATATCTCAGCTTTTCAAGGAGCCACGTTGAACTTTCTGAATAAATTCAGCAGCTTTGAGAGAGCCTTGATGGAAGGTATTAAATAAGGAGAAATGTTTATTTTACTTTGTAAGTACCCTGATCACCACCCCTGCTTCAAACAGGGAGAGAACTGTAGGGAGGGAAAGGAAATAACCAGCTGATTACCAACCTAAGCTTTGCTTTTGATCTTGTCAATTAAAGTAGCATCCTTCTAGTTTGAGAAAGATCGCCCAGGTAAATTCCCATAGGCCAGGCTGAGGTTCCCAGCACACTGTGCATCAAGGGTGTCTCAACACAAGCTCTTGACTGAGGCATCCAGGGCAGAGAGTGCTCTTTGCTCTCCTCTGTGAAGTTACAGCTGCATTTTCAGACACAGTTAAGATTAAATAAAATTCAGCAGGGCTGCCTTCCTGGGATAAAACCAGTGCTGCCTCTTTGAATCTGCCTGCCCTATTTGCTTGTGCAAATGCTTTCACTGAAAATGTGCATATTTGCCAGAGTATGTTCAAGCCTCAGCCAGTGGCCTTTGAGAAAAACTGATTTTTTGATGCTTTCTTTGCACATTTATACAAATAGTCGGCATAAAACACTTTTTAATTTGTACTAACCACTGTAGGGAGAGAAAAGAAAGCCTAATTTTAAATCTCAGCTTAGCGGGTCAGTAGCAACCAGAACTGGAGCCTCTTCTTTATTCAAATTCCTGAGAGAATATGAGCTAATTACTCCAGTGACAGGCTGCAAGGTAGGCACAGAGCAGCAACAAGTGAAGACTGTAAGGGGAGAGTGATCAAATGATCACAGAAAGGTGACCTAATGGACCATGTCAGTGCTCCAGCTGGTTTAACCTCACCACTTGTAATAGCATGAAGTCCAGGTCACTTTAGGGGTGAAGACCAGCACTGAGATGTTTGCCATTCCCTGGGGTGGTATCACCCTTCTCGACAAGAGGTACACTGTCAGTGCATCCATATGTCTCTCCAGTGCCTCAGGCAGTGAGCCCCTCCCAAGCTATTCTAAGTCCTTCTGCCCACTAGAGCCCCGTGGGGTGTATGAGCTCACCCCTTTCCAAAGCAGGCAGCTGAAGCAGAGAATCTGCCACAGTGAATGATCTCCCAAGCTGTATTTCAGCAGGGTGAGTGTCCTCACATTGCAGCTTAGGCATCCAAGCAGCAGGGTTTATACCACCTTTGAAACTTTATGAGACTTCCAGGCTTCTAACATAATGTTTCCCCTGAGTGTGATGTGGCTGATAAGGAGAGGAGACCTGCTGCTGACACATGTCAGAGAGATTTACCACTAACTCAAGAGCTCCAGGCTGGTGTTTTTGGATGTGAAGAGGCAGGCCTCCAGTCTCAGATGCAGAGAACACGGTTATTTTGCTGTTTATAGCTCATTAATTTATTACTCTAGGCCCGTGTGGAGGGCATTTTCTATGCCTGTCTTTCACATGACATTTTAAAACTTGACATAATAGGCTAATTTTGGACAGAGAAAGTAGAGCCATCAACTTGTCAGGAGCTATTTAGGCAGTGGAGGGATTTTGCATCAACAAAACATGAGGGTGTCTGTATGCACACACAGTGTAGGCATGAACCCACACACATGTATCACACACATCCATGTGCTTCACTCCCTGTTCTTAAACCACAAGAATCATCCAAATCTCTGCTCAGCACTTGGCTGTAATAACTCAAATTACTAACACAGAGTAGAAAGGAGGGCTTTGAATAATACCCAGCCTAGCTCCGCCAGCTGAAGAAGCCGTATTGCTTTGTCCTTTGCTTCACAGTCTTTGTCATATAAGACTGTCTAGAAAAGACCTGAAGAACATAAAGAGTGTGAAGATAGGAGTCCTTAAACGTGCAAGTTTGGCATTCTTCTGTTGTCATTAAAAAAAGATTCATTCAGGGGTGCTAACAAAAGTGTTTAGGATGAAGTGTTGCTCTTTGCCTTTGTGAAGAGATCTATTTCCCAAGAGTTGCAAAAAGAATAGACAAGACTGGAAATTCAGTGCCAGCACTATCCATTATGATGGGATCTTACTTTCTCTCTACGTTTTTTCAAAGCAGTTATTTTCTTGTGCAAATAAAATATGCAATATCCATAATACAGACAGATACATAGATCAGTTAGACAAGGTCAATGCTGGAAAGGAAATATGCCCAAGACAATGTGGGCAATCAAGCTTATTATTCAAGCAGAAACACAACTCTATGCTATTCTAAACCTGGCCACAGACCCCTTTTTTTCAAAAACCACCCCCACACAAAAAATCAAAACATAATGCTATGATTAGAATCAAGGTGTTATATTTGAGGGTGAACCTATGTATGTTTATGTTTTATTTTTATTTTACTTGTTATGTACTGTTACTAAAGTAAAAATCCACATCTTGGGTAACAGCAGGTGGAACTTTTATTTCAGTGCAATTTTAGCTCACTAGGGAAAAGACAACTAAAAGGAGTCCAGCTTGAAATTTTGCAGAACAATTCAAGATGCAAACAGAAGAGGAGAGAAGCAGAAATGAATCAGCTTATGGGCTTCTTATGTCTATGAATTACACTTTATAAGCTACAAAGAATATGACATTGCATACTGGTAAAGCTATGTCCCAAAATGTTTCTCATTAGATATTCAGAGATATGTCATCCTTGTATACATTACTGCTCGGATTTTAAGGTGACTTCCTATGGTACAGAATAGGAGGTTTTCCATGAGAGGTTTCACAAACTGCTGTCCAGAGTTCTTTCCTGTTTACGTACCTCCTATAGTTTGATCATTGTGCCATGAACTCTACTCTTGACTCTCATATTGAAGTGCAAAAAAGTGTGTGCAATTCAAAAGGTCTCATATTCTTCTGGGAAGTGGATAAACAAATACATTGACTTGTTATAGCAAATACTATGTACCTATTGGGATATTCATCTTGCACAAGGTAATGGCAAAATTACAAAGCAGGATGAGATCACTTTGTGAAGCTGTATCTGTCCTGGGGAATTAAAAGGAAAGGTGGAAAAAAAAGAAAGTTTAGTTTTCTTGAAGTTTATGTTAATACTAAAAATGAAATTTCACGGGCAGCAAAAAGGTTCGAGAACGCTGCAAGTGAACTGCAGCTGATTTCAAATGTCTTGGGACAAGTGTGGAGATTATTCAAAAAATTATAAATTTTTTCTTTCTATCAGAAAAATATCATCAGGCAAGAAGCAATGGGGGCCAAGGCTTTGTCAGATTAATTCTTCTCACTAGTGCATCAAGGTAGGACTGATTCAAGAACAGACCAGCACCTGCTACGTTCGATTTCCCAAAATTAAACCCAAATTTCTACATTTCCTTTAGTCTCAGTTAGTTTTAGCATCCAAGTTGCACATTCTTTGGCCCACAGCTCTAGGAATCTGAATCCTCCTTTCAAACTCAAGTCCAATCCTTGGAAAGCAAGGATGAGCCTTTGTCTACAGAGCACATCTTTGCATGATTCCAGAGATAGACAGCTCACAGGCAAGTCCAAGATAATCCAACAAAACACAGAGTTTGACACACTGAATAAAGTATCACTGTAATTTAGATGAGGTTAGAAGGATGTTGGCTTCTCCTATTACTCCTCTGTAAACATTTCATACAAGACCAGATGCAGCTCTGTCCTAGAAATGAAGAATGGAGGGCAGGAGGACAGAAAAAGAGCTTGTGGCCATGTCACTCCTGATCCAAAATATAACCATTGTACCAGTCAGAGATAATAGGGGCTGTAATCACCTTATTTGCCTCTCTTCATCTAAACCTTCTACGCTTTCAACTTGTCAAATCTTCTCAAATGTTTTTTTAAAATGAAAAGTAAAAGTTCCCTGGACAGGTCTTACATAGCCAGTTAGTGACATTCTGCAGATTTCCTCCTGGGCTCATATCCATAGGCAGAAATGCTCAAGAAAAAGAAAAGCAAATCATAAATGGGAAATTCAAAAGAGCAAATCTTGAAAGCCAGTTTTGCAGTAAATGTCTGTGCACATCAGAAAACATTCTCTCAGAAAACATCACAGAATAATTTTGCATCATGAGCAAAACTATTTTTTAAAAAAATCAAAGGAAAATCTGCTTACAAATAAATGCAGAAAACCTGAGACAAATTCCTGCAAATAAGTTTTCAAGGTGAGTTGAAGTTGCTAATGGCTACATTTGTTCAACCTTCAAAAATTTTGCTCAAGGTTCATTCATATTAGATGACCTCTTGGAGTGAGTATGCAGAAAACTCTTGAAATCCTTGTCAAATCACTTTCATCCATCTCTGGTATCAACTTTTTGGGGCACCTCCACTTCCCTGCTCTGCCTCCTGCCACCTTTGAGAAATTGTTTTGATATTCTTTCCTTTTCCTCAGAAATAATTTCACAGCAAAGGAAATAAAAAATGACAAGAAATCCTTTAAGTTAATATCCACTAAAACATGCTCTTCCAGCTGCAATAACAACCTCACTCTTGGGCATTTTCTGTGAAACTGATGGCCAAACTGCCTTAATGCCCTGCAGTCTTGCTTCAAGTCATCAGCTCCCCCAGTCAATCATTAATCCCTAGGGGGAAAAAAGTTCTAGGCCTTGGTTTAAATATAAAAATATGTTAGTATAACCCTTTAGGGTCACTCACAGGACGAAACTTAAGAATCACTCTTCTAGTCCCTTCATCATGTCATGGAAATGCTGGTCTGGGGATATCTCTGGTCCAATTTTATGCTCCAGCAAGACTATCAGTAACAGATTCCTTCAGCCATGGCCTCACCCAACAGAGTCTTGGAACCTTCACAGACAGATTTCACTGCAACTCTGGGCACCTTTCCCAGGGCTGCACCACATGCTTTGTGAAGAAAGGTTTACTTAAAACCCAGCCTGAGCCTCCCAATCTGCATTTTGTGCCCCTGCTACCTTCCTCTGCCCTTGTTGAGAAAGACTACATCTCCCATCTCTGCAGATCCCCTTCAAAGAGCTGTAGGCTGCTGCTGGTTTGACAGCCCTGGCAAGCACAGCTCCCTCAACCACCCCTGCGGCACAGCTGCTCCAGCCCAGCATGGATGGAAGCCCTTTGGTTGATCCTCTCCATGTCCCTCTCCACCCGTGGACAGAGATTTTCAGAGACAGCCTCAGCAGCACCAGTCATGGGGAGTAAATGTCTCATTGTGGGTGGCTATGCAGAATATGACTTATCACAGCAAGAGTGGTTTTCTGGACTTCTTAACTGGCACCTCCTGTCACTCCCAGATCACAGAATGGCCTTGGTTGGAAAGGGCCTTAAAAGATCATCTAATTCCAAACCCCTGCCATGGGCAAGGACAACTTCCAGTAGACTGGGTTGCTCAGAGCCAGCATTTGACACTTCCAGCGCTGGGGCATCCACAGCTTCTTGGACAATGTGTCTCAACACCCTCACAAAATCTCTACACTAGGGCTGCTTTCTCTATCCCAGGAACCGAGCTTTGTGTTCTCCCTTGTGAGCTATCATGAAGTTCAATTTAGCCTTGTCTTCAAATTAATCCAGGTCCCCTGGGCAGCCTCTCTGTCATTTGTCACACCCGACTCTCCTCCTAGTTTAGTATCATCCACAAATTACTTATTTTATGCTGCTGGTTTTGGTAACACATCAAGACTGAGGAGACCAACTAAATGTCATTCCTGGTGTGTTTCCTTGTGGTAGATAGTTTGTGTAAATTAGAGTCTCCTGAGCTCCTTGCTGTGCTGCCTGCTGACCCCATCCCGCAGCTGAATTAGCTCTGCCTTAATAGATTTTCCCTGAGTATTTCAATGCTGCAATATAAAGCCTCATTTCATAGTGATTCCTGAAATGAAAGTACCTCTGCATCTGCAGCCTGAATCATCTGAGGGACTGAGCTTCCCTGCAGGCTCTCAGAGCCATAAAACATCCACTGCCTCAGCTGAGAGCAGCCATGGGCTTGTCCTGTGGAGATGTTTCTCTTGGGAGGATGCAGCAGCCTGAATACTTCTTAGTGCCAAGATTTAATAAAAAGTTTAGCTTCTGGCTCCTTTGCCTGCAAGCAACAAAAGTTTGCCACCTTTGTTTACTTTCTCCTTTGCATGATGAGCTTTATTTTTCACAAATGAGAACAATTATTCTGTCTTTTCCTTCCTACCTGTTATGTCTTTTTGTCAGAGAGGTGGTCTGTTTCCCAGGCATAGATCACTGGACTGACTAGGCTGATGTTATAATAAAAAGAGGAAAATTACAATGCTTCGCTTTACTTCGTCTCATGAATTCAGGTGTAACTCATTCCTCTCCTTCCATTTCTTCTCCTCTAAAATTTATCTCTAAGTAGCTCAAAGGAAGAGCTGATCTAATCCAGTTCCAGCAGAGAGTACGTCCTCTAAAAACAACCAAACTACCAAAAATCAGAAATAGGTTCAAAAAGCATCACTGCTACGCTGGGAGAACTGCCAAAATTCTGTGAATGATACATAAAAGATAAAATGTCTAACAAAATCCTCCAGTGCTGCAGCAAACAGTTCAAAGAAAAGGCATCAGTCTCCAACTACCTTCCAACAGTGATTAAATACTGTGCTGGACAGCAGGGAAATAATCAACTTTTGGGCCACTCATGGCTCCACACATGTGCTAATTACAATGGGCTTGCTGTGGTAAATGGCAGGTTCATTTGCTTTATTCTGCTCCCTCGTGGTCACTAGGGGACCGTTACCAGCACCTGAGAGACACGGTACAATGTCAGGTGTCCTCAGAGTAATGTGCCCAGCAAAGCAGGTCAAAGCTAATTTGTCCCATCTTCAGCCCAAGTTCTGCCCAAGTTCACACCATTTTCTACCTGAAGCAACATTTATTTTCTTATCTGCACCAGAACACTCTTGCCCTGAACTTTGTTGCCCAAAAAATAGATGAAACATCTCTCTATTTCAAACTAATTTATACATTAATACTTTTTACTACCACTCTCAATCAGTGTGGTTTGCCTGGAATATCTTCCTTCTCAGTGTCCTCTGCCCAAAGCACTTCCATACAGGCTTTTCTCTCAATTGTATCTCCCTGCTCTCTTCCATGCTGGAGGGTGGAACTAAGGACAGCCAGAGAAACAGAGCAAAACCTAATTATTTGAGTCCAAAGCAAACGCTCATTTGACCATTTAACTGCAATTTCACCTCTAATGGGAGTCTTCCTGTTCCCTGTTTGCATATTGAGACAGACTGCAACTCTGCTGAACTTCTAGTGTTATTCCCTGTACCACATCATGCAAATCTATCAGAACTCATATTTCAGAACTTAATAAATTATGGATTGATAAACTGTAATTAAAATAATCCACTTCTTTTTTGGTTCATTGTGACCATCACTTCCCGAACACCAGCTGAGTGAGTCAGAGGGGCCAGTGATCCGGGCACTGCACAGACCCGAACTCTCTGCTGATGTTTCATGCCAGTAAACAACAGCAAGTTTTGTAAATTTTATTTTTCTTCCTGGGCAACTTGCTGTATTTATTCTTTTTGGGTTTCATCCCAGGCTGAGATTAAAAATGGGACCATCTTAGGCAGGTGATTTGTTTTGTGCACATCCATGTGTCTCGTCGATGTGCCTGAAGTCAGACATGTGCATAAAACTTGGTGAATTGGGGCCATTAACCTCAAGGTGGTTTCTCTGACTTTCCCAGTTTTCTTTGCCACAGATCTGACATGTATGCTGTTCTCATCTTCATTTTATCTCTGATCATCAAACTTCTGTCAAGAAAGGTCAGTGACATTTTGCAGTGTTTCTAAATGATAACATCTCAGAGCTGGTCATGCTTGTATTAAAATGCTCTTTTAAATGACAAACAGACTATCTGCACCCTGTCTTTGAGTAAATCTAGGAGCCAACATAAACTATTTCTATTGACAGCTATAAAATTCAGCAGAGGCCAAAATCTTTCATATCTCTGCCTTTGTCCTCCCTCAGAATTACTGATTGAATGTCCCCTATTTTGAGCAAAAACTGAAATATGGATTTTCTTTTCATCATCACCACTTGCACAGCTGCATCAGTCATTAAGCTGTCCTAAAGATCTGTTACCCAGGAACTAGATGCCAGGTATATATCGTATCCTGAGGTGAGTTGTGGCAAGGCATAAATTGATCATGAGGTTTATGCCTTTGAAAACCAAATGAAAGAACATCAATTGCCATCAACTACAGGAATATAAATAGAAAAGATCAAAACTGTTCAGGTTGTGGCATGAAAATAATTTAAAGGAAAAAAAAAAGGCCAAACAAACTAACAAACCACAGTTTAGTCTGATCAGGGACAAAAAGTTATACTTTTCAATGTAGGGCTTAAAATTGATTGAAATTTCTTTATTCAGCCAGTCCCTTCCCCGAGCATTTTATACAATTGTATGCTATTACTAAAACCTCAAATGCATTAGGATTTTCTTAAACTATGTTTTTCCTTCTATTATCTGTAATGAAAAGTCAATGCAGAACTACAACCTTCTGCAGCTTAACCTCCTTCAAAGATCCAGGTGAAATGTAGCCAGGTCTTTTTAAAGCTCTTGGCATTGCTGTCAAGATAGGTGTTTATCTGAAACTTCTTCTGTTAAAGCTCTTGATGTAGTTACAATGTCTCTTTTATATCATCATATCAGTGTGCTCTCATTCCCCTTAAATTATAGTTTTCTAGGTAAAATAAGCAAAACTAACTTTTTTCTTTTTTACTAAGGTATGCTCTCCATCATCTATTTCAATTTTAGTTAATCCTCCTTGAATATGTGTGACTAGGACCGTATATTATCATTCTAAATGAGATTTTATAACACCACATAAGTCCCCATTTTTACTGAAAAGACCTTCCATGAGATACCCTCATATCCATTTTCTTTTCTCATTATCTTTAAGGCTCATAACCATCTTAAGATCAATAAATACATCCAAGACTTCTTTTTTCTCTGTTGCTGATTTCCAAGCCCATAGCAGGAATTCTTGTAATGCATTCCTGAGTGAATAATATTCTATTTAATAGCACTGAATTTCATTCAACTGCTGCTTCATCTTTTGCTGTCACCTAGGTCCTCCCTCATGTTGCTTAGTCCTCCCCCTTGTTCAATGTCATCAGCAAGTTTCACTTCATTGCATCATTTTTTTATGCCAGGGACAGTGGTTGAAAGTTAAATACCCTTGATCTAAAGACGTGTCTCTGTTCAGCTCTAGTAACAACATCCCTCCTCCCTGACAGTTCAGTTTTCACCCAAACTCACTGTTATTTGTCTTCTATGCAGCTCCTTATCTCCTGTGTGACTTCTGCACTAATCCTCAGCCTCCCCATGTGGTAGTCAAAATGTCCATTGAAGTTCAGACATACTAAAAATGTTATCTTTGTCTAAAAACGCCTAATAAAGAAGATAAGTTCTATAGCAATCCATTCTAGGCAATAAACCTGTTTTCATTTTTTTCAATTCATCTCCATGTTTTTAATTATTCTATGCCTCCGAAAAAAACCTGAAGTCTTCCTCACTATTACAGCCAAGCTAGAAAGTCTACATGTGCTCAATTCCATTTTTGTAAATGTTTCAAGTCACATCTTAAAAGGGGAAAAACAGCACATCATGACCAAGTTATCACTTAAAGTTGGACTCTGAAGGAAGTTGGGAGAAATGTCGCCTCCAGTTTTTCTAGTACTAGGCTTTCCAGCTGGGGGAAAAGTGGTATAAGAAACCACTTGATTTAATTACAATTGTGCAGCAAGATGGGATTATTAATTGCAGTGGATATTACAAATCTGCTATGTCAACAGAACATGTAAAAATAAATTAAATGGTAACATAATTGCTCTAGCTTTTCTATTCTTTTAATTAATTTTGCTTTCATGTTCACTGATGCTTTTGCCATGCTGCAGCATTGTGTTTTGAAATGTTCCTGCCCTGCTCCAGGAGGTCTGCTGGGGTAATGTCTCTGGCACAGAAGTCAGAACTCTCTAAATTAATTTCTCTTTTCATCCCTTAATTAGAACTATGCTAATTTCCTTCAACATCATTATTATAAAAAAGCCACTCCTTCGGTTCCACATTGCTCTATGATGTTGTTGTAGGAGGTGGAAATCATAAAATCACCTGTACAGAGGATGCATCATAGATAGAAATGAGATTGTCTTACAAGACTGCATCATTTTCTAGGATGTCAAGCAACAAGATTTTCTGATAACTCCACAAATTCCTGCATAATTCTCCTTTTCCTGGTGGGATCCTAGACCAACACTTAATAAACCTCAATAGCAGAAAGAGATTTAATAATAGATTTTCAAAGCTCAGGTTCATTTCTGCCCATGAATGTCATTGTTAGGTGGCCATGTAGAATTTTTGCAATACATGGGTTTTTTCCTGTTTGTTCTGAAATTGAATCGTTATTGTAAGAAAAGACACACCTTTAAAGTTGGAATGTGGAAGGTCAAACATAGAGGAGAGTATTCAATTCAGGAAACAAAGCTGCCTATTTAGAAATTAAAGACCAGAGATGCTTTAAGGCAAATGACTTTTTGAGACAAAGTCTTTACTTATTTTCATATTTCTTTACAGATGCCATGAGAATATTTTAATAACCTCTGTAGAGTTTAAAATGATGCAGGTAATTGCCTAAAGTAATTTTAGTGCTATTAAAGATAACAAACCTCTTGTGTGAAATACTTCTCTAAGCAACAATCAGCAGAAAAGGGGTAAAGATCTTTTTACTGCAAATTTGAGTTCTTTTTATAGGTAAGCTGAAGTGAGAATATAATTACATTATCTATAAAATAAAAGATGTGGAGATATTCAAACACCTACCATCTCAATCTTGTGTTGACTCATGCAGAAAACACACCAGAATTTTAACTAGCTCCATTTCTCCCATTCAGCAGCTTGTATGTGATCTCTGAACCCACCTCCAGTTGCACTGATAATGTTTAAATTGCAACATTATTCATCACAGCACATTTGTAATACCTGAAACTGAATTCCTCACAGATTACTTGGAAGACACTCAGAGGAACGAGTATAAACGCTACAAACTTTGCTTTCGTTGCTATTCCTGACCTTCATGACTATGGCTACAAAACAATTTCCTCCTTTTTGGCTCTACTTCATGAAAAATGTGTCAGAAAAGTTACTCTTAGAGAAGTTTGGGACTTAAAAAAATTAGTCACACAAAAGCTTGAAGGCCCCAAGTGAGCCATAATACAACTTGTTTCTATAAGACACTACGTCCTGTTAATGAGTTATAAGAATCCTTACAACACGAATAGACAAACAGAACTAGTAATTTTTTCTCTCTCAGGTTTTTTAAGGGATGCAAGAGACAAAGAATAATCTCACCAAATTTTAACCATCTGAAAATTAGACATGTTAACTGGGCATGTAATCTACAGGATGACCCACACTGCCATAAAATGGATGCAACAAATGGTTCTACAGATATGCTGGTCTCTCATCATCAAAATGACTCTTGCTGTCAACAACACATTTCCACCAATATGTTAAATTAAATGTCAGAAGATTATATTGCATACTGATACACCATCACTTCAGGGCTGCACAAAACTGTCCAAATCTGTTTACACTCCACGACTTTGTGGCATCCTTTTAGTCTGTGCCTGAAGCAAGTCAATACCCAGTAAGTGGTTCTGCCCTCCCACAAGAAATCCCAGTTTTAACAGATCGTGGATCTTTTGGGGTGTTGGATTTAAATCATGATGGAAATTGGAAGCCACTTTTCTCCTTTTTCTTTGTTGAGCAAAGTCTTCGCTCTGGGAACTGTTGATCCTAAATCACGAAGGGATCTTCAGCGCTGAGCTGCTCCAAGGAATATGTGAAACAAGCTCGGTATCAGTTGTCAAAGTAACTTGGAAAAGAAAAAAAAATGCAAAGAAAATAGTTTATCTAGAAAATACATCGAATCACGGTAAATGTTAAACCTCTTCTACCACCTTTATGTAGCAGTAGTGGACCAGAGGGTCTACAAAACTAATTTCTTGCCAAAGTAAAAGATTAGGGAGAGTTTCTTCCACCTTTTTTATTATTATTATTATTATGAGCCATTCTTCCCTACCCTGCTAAAGAAGACCAGAAGAGAATTTCAGGGCCTGCTGCTCACACCTTACAACAGGAATTTACTTATTTTTCCCTCTTTGACTTTTCCCTCCCCATTTATATTTTCATCCCCTACCAAGGCAATTTTTCAAGGTGGAAATAGCTCTCTTACAAAGATCTAGAAGTGGGGAAAAATTTTTCTTTTTTATTCTTCTCAACTAGAAACATCGATTTTTTTAGCCATTAGCTTCTGTGAGCTGAATGTTAATGAGCCTGCACGATATAAGTAATGATGATGGATGCTTTCCAGGTGCATGTACGGATAGCCAAGCATTATTTCTTTCCAGAGGCTACCTGTAATGGCTCCTACCTATAGGGACGTGCCTTTTGGCATGTATCTACTACTGTGCTATCCTTTCACTGGAGTTCAATGTATGGAGTATCCCCAAGTGACAGAATTAATACCTTGCCATTGTGATTTGGGGAATTTCCCTTCTTTTTCTTATTTATTTTTGACATAGGAAGACCTGTATTCTTGTTGTTTTCCCTCCTGATCTGGAGTTGTTCAACTTAATAGGCAAAATTCCTTTGGGTTTTTTTGGTTGCTTTGGTTTGGGATTTGTGAGGCTTTTTGCTATAAAAACTTCATGCTTCATCCCTGAATATTTGCCACGTGCAGGTGTTCCTGACTTAGCAAGCAGCCCCTAGGGAAATCACAGAGCCATTTGTATTAAGTAATGGGGAAAAAAAAAGATAATTGAAATTTTGCAAGATATCCTTTCACTCCTCTCTCCAGCGAAATTCTCAGCCCTGAAGAAGAGCTGAATAAGACGTGCAAGCAATGACTCAACAGTTCTTAATTTTAAATGTTGGCAATTCCACCAAAGTACGCAGTCAGTGAAGAATTGCTGGGTGCTCCCTCTCCTCTTATTCACATCTAGACCAGTAATGTGATGCTGCAGAACAAGGCGCTGGTAGATCGAGCTAAGCATCCTTCTAAAGCACTGCTCAGTCTTGAATTAATAAGCCTGAGCTGCACAGCATTACCCTGGACAGCAATGAATGGCAAGTGATCTGACCAAACACTGCTGGATGGATAATTCCAAACTCAGACATGCTTTCCAAAAGAACAGCTTCTCTTAGAAGGATTTAAGACAAGCTGCTCCTGTCACAAGCATTTCCCAGGGAGAGATCTGAGACATAAGCCATAAACAGTCTCCAGAAGTAAGGCAAAGTACTTGCTAGAGAAACTGGATCCTGAACAGAGAAGCAAAAATGTCTGTGACAATGACTAATATGGATGTGCATAGACATTCTGCATATGTTCTCCTTGAAGAGATTAAAAAGGCTTTTCAGCCCCCCAAAGCTATGTTTTAATAAAATATAAGCTAGAAGACTTAACTTCTGTAATAAAGAGAGTCTAAAGAGAATACATTAATCAGTATTGAAATAAAAGGAGCAATGCAACACTTTCTCCATGCACACCACGCCTCTGCCCTATGGGTATCCTTTGTATCCACACCTTTCTTCCATAATCAGAAGGGTCCTGGGGTGTCTAAGAGAACTTCAGAGGGAACCCTGGGATCTTCCTTCCCAGCAGTGATGGAGTAATATAGGGATAGTCTTTCCTAACACCACCATCCTACGGGCAACAGAGAGCACTAGTTTGCTTTTCATAACTTCATCAGATAAAAAGCTCTACAAAACTGAAATATTCTGACTACTTTTACTTTTCACCCTATTTATTCATGCTCAGGCTATCCACTCTCCTCTTCCTAAAGTGACAAAATCTTTGAGGAAACCCCTGATGATGGATGTATCGGAAATCTATTGCCACAAGCCAGTGGAAATCTGGGGTTTGAGAGTGGGAGTAATGGTGTTTGTGAGGGTTTAGTCACAAGAAGATCTTTTGAAGGAAGACAAGGAGGGAACTGTGAATTTGGAGATCACGAGGTTATCCCACTCTGTCCTCTGGGGCACACAACCTTACTCCCCACCAAAACAGGATTCTCATTTTCTATGAGAAACTTCTGTTCTCCTGGTTCATTTTGAACTACAATATGTAAGGAGGAGTATTATACTTCAGGAGTAAAGAGTTAAACACCTATGTTGCTGCTCTGTCCCCACCAAGTTACCACCTATGAGCAGCATCACAATGGCAACTCCAGTCCCTCGTCTCCAGCTGAGGAGTCAAACACTGGATAAAAACATAGTGATTTACAGATGTATTGGCCTAAAATAAACTGCATCAAAGGTGCTTTACAGGCAAAATATATCTACCTGGAAAGTTGACATTCCATAGGCTCCAGTCTGTTTTTCCATTTACAAGACATCAGATCCCATTTCTCTACTTTTGACTTTCTAGGACAAGTATTCACACCATTTGTGTATGGAAATAAGTAAATCATTGATCAGGTGGACAAAGCTAATTCTGCCATGTGAAAATCTGAACATAAAGCTATTCACAAAAACCTTTACATCTCAATGATCTGTGCTCCAGTATGTTGCCTTTTCATCACTGCAGATATAATATTCACCCCCCCTTTTGGCCCCAATACACTCTCTAATTTCTAGTGATCAACACAATCTTAAATAAGGCAAAACCAGCAGCACTTTCAGCTTTTTGCCAGCCATAATTTACCTTGAAAAGGTCCATGAGCCATTTTGAGATGCCTCATAACTCTGAGGTGAATTTACCTAGGGAAAAATATCAGCAGTAGGATAGAGAATCCATCCTACCCAAACAGGTCATGTTTCCAAATTCTCTATTTTTGTGTGTGTGTGTGTACTTGTGGAGAGGGTTTCCCCTGACACTTTTCTTTATCTTTTTCAATTGAAAAAGAATAATTAAGCACTATAAACAGGGGTAATAACTGTATATAGACACATAAAAGCACTGATAATTGACCTCTACTTCCTCTCAAATAAGACACAGAAACAATAAGGTCTGGAGGTAAGATTGTAAGTACCAATAATTATTTTTTCTATCTGCTGTGATTTTGGTTTGGACCTGACAGTCACCATTGACTTATGCGCCACTTGAGCAGGCATTCTGGTGTCATTTGCAGGGATGTGTGGCTTCATGGGCCTTTTATGAACAATTATCCAATGGCATAATCTGCAGCATTAGCCTGGCATTTGCAGCAGGTAACAGGATACACACAGCACTGAGGCACAACGTGGAGAGAAGGAAATCAGAAAAACACAACACTGCCCTGACAGACTCCCTATAAAGTCACCAGCTGAGAAGCTGGGTATGCAAACCACATGAGATCCACTCCTTCACTGAGGAAGGCTATCCTCACCTCAGAAGCCCATTTTAATGCTGAAAGTCAAATTAACATTGGGCACTTTTCCTTTAGAAGGCACAACTTCAGCATTTATGAAACTGCACTAAATTTATTGACTTAAGTTCTTCAACTCTCTCCTTTAAATATTTCCACTAAAAGCCATAATGATGATAGCTGTCATTATTATTATTTGTCATCACAGTAGCAGCATTTATTGAGCACTCAGGGGCTCAGGCAATTATACTGCAATGTTTAGCCCTAACTTATCAATCCTTCAGCTATAACTCTCAAACTAAGGGCCATTTCTGAGACTTTGAGCTTGTGTGGATCAAAGAGCCATGGGCTACAGTAGAGTCACTCCTCTGCAGGGAAACTGTGATGGGCAGTTTTAAACTTGCAGTTTATGGATTGACTTGAGACATCTTTCAGAGCTTGTCTACAGATTCCTCAGTTTTATACATAGAATTTTAAAACCAAACACTTGCATATTACTGTGTTTCCATGATGCTCTCCTTTCCAAGAAAAGGAGCTAGCGAGTGAGGAAAGTGATTCAGAGCTATGAAATTGTTTGCCCGAGGCTATAACGGGGTACTACAAGATCTGAATTTCTTTGTTTCTAGTCTCATAGAAACTGATAGTTCACAAACAACAGTTATTGAGCATCAAGTAACTCTCTCCCCACCACCAAAAAGAGCTGTTGAGTTTGATATTAATGTATAGCCCTTGTGTGGCCCTTTTTGCTGCAAGTGGGACAACGTAAAAGGAATAGCCTCTGGTTTAGTTGCTTTGAGAAATGTGACAAACTATAAGTAGGTGATCACAAAGAAATTAATGAAATCCTCTTGACATGCACAGAAAAAATAATCAGTGTTTTTTGTAGCAGACTTGACAGGTCTGTAATAAGAAGTATTTCATTAAAGCAGTAAAGCTCATTGTCTGAAAATGTTGTAAAATAAATGACAATTAAAATTAATTCTTTATTAATGATTAAGATTGTCCTTGAGCTGTAAATCCAGGGCATTCCTCTCCTAGAAAACCACTAGTAATGATGTACACGAGGTATCACAGATGGAATATTTTCTTACGTGTCCCATTGTCGCCACACTGACCTCCACGGAGGCCACATACACTACAGATCGTCTTGGATGTTCTGGTTTCCCATGCCACTCCAATTAAATCACAGGGAATTGCGGGTGTGAGTCAGAGTTGAATTTGTTCTAGCTCTTCTCAGACTGCTAAATTCACGAGCCCACGGACAGCCTTGCATGTACAATGATTTGAAATCCAAATTCCTCAAGGCAAATAAAATAGGTACTTCCACAATGAACTTTGTTTATTCATACTCCACTCAATGACAGAGCAGGGTTCCTCTCTCCTAACCCAAGACAGGCATCTATATACTTCCAGGCAAAAGTAAAGATACAGTAAAGTCATTGTACAAAAGAACAAAATTATTCTATATCTACAAGAAGGTAAGGCTGAAATGCTGAAATGGGAAAAGTGCCAGAAAACTATTCTGAGGGCAAGATGGGGATGAAGGATGCTCCTTCTGAAATAAGGCTTGCCCTGTCTGGCAAAGAGAAGGATGAGGAAATCTAATTCCTCTTGTTGTATACCAAGAGACAGAGAAAAGCACTCCTGAACTTGAAGAAAAACATTGATAAAAAGAAAAATTGATGTCAAATTGACCATTGATGGATTTAAGCTGGCAATTAGAGATAAGTTCCATTAAATCAAATACTGTCTGGAGATTAAAGAAGAATGAGAAAAAAAACCCAAAACTCCAAGACAGAGCTTCACAGTGTGTGAGAGGAGGGTATGAGGTGCTGTTTTTTATTACAGACAACTTGACCCTTGAGACTCCTTCCAACCTTATGCTATTGTGTACTCCCAACACTGTCATTTCTTTCTTTCATCATTATAAGTGAAAATTGAGGGCACTCAGCACTGACTGGTCCCAGATTCCAGGGCAGCAGAGAGCTTTAAGGCTCAAATTTGCTTCTCTCAATTGCTGAAAGTATTGGCTCAACAGAATCAGAGAAGATCCCAGCTGGGCACAGCATTCTCTGGCCCTGTTCATTTCTTCAGAAATAACTTCTCAGAAAACATGTTTCCATTTTACAATGGAAAGTCATGGATCCACCGTTTTACTTTTTTCACCTGCTCATGAAAACACATTTTAGCTGCTAATGACTCAGGCTTGCAGTGGCTCCCTTTGGAAGGATTACAATGACAGCAAAAGAGGCTGATGAAAACTGTGACAATTCCCTCTTCCCTCAACTGATTTGGAGCAGCAAACATTAATGTTAAAATGTACAAATGGCTCTGCATGCAATTTTAATATGATTATCATATGAGGAAAAGAAAGACCATCTGTGGAAGCTTGAAGATCTTAATGGGAGATTTAATTGACTTCATTTATCTAAGGGACTAATGTGTCTCAGGACCTCCAAACCAGTTAGCTAGACACCTTTGCTGTGCTAGAATTAATGGTTTGCTTGACAGAGGGTGCAGTATACCTGAGAGATTGTGGCTGTCGTATCCCACCCTGAACAGGAAAAAGCAAAGTTATAAATCACCTTTATCGCCAAGACAACGATTAAGGACAGAAAGTAGCATTTTAGCACAAGAAATGAATGAATGACTGTCACAAGACCCAAAGGCCTCAGATCATAAAACAAATAACTGTGATTAAGCAGATCAAAAGTCTTGAAATTATCCAGGGCCATAAGGACTAAATTAAACCCCAAACCATTTAGGAAATGGGGTACGTAACATTTCTTGTTATGAGCATCTTGGCGGGTGTTCAGGAAGCTCATTAGGAAATGAATGAGACAAATCCACTTTATTAAGTCAAAAAGATCAGGTTAGTTTGCATTTATGTGTCAAAAGGAAGCCCAGCAGCACAGACAACCATGGTTCTAACTGAGCATAATCCATTCAGGCTCCAGTGGTTTTTCAGGAAGGGCTCCATTCCTTGTACATCCTATCCTACATGAACTCCTTAACATCATTTACCATTTTGACTTCCTTTTCTTTTTGACCATCACAGCCATTAGAAATTGGCAAGGATTTCCTAATTGAATAGTGTTGCAAAATGCCAGTTTATCCTGTTCAAGTTATCCCTGTGTAAGGGGGATAGAGGTAATTCCAAATATCTTTTTTTCCTCTGAAAATTTTAAATGAGCATTCAAATTTTCCAATTTGAAATAGCATTTTCTTGAGAAAACTATGTTTCTTCTGGTTACCATAAAGAAAATTAGAGAATGATTGAAATAAGACTTTCCAGTAAAGTGACACACATACCCACCAAAATAAAATCATTTTAAGTGACAAAGTTCTTGGTCTCCTTCTGCTTTGCACAATTATCTGACAGCAATGATAATGCAGGTCAACAGGAATCAGCCCCTGGTCCTCATTCTCTGCTCCCAGTTATTTTATGAAATGCTTCTGCCCACTGACACAGCTCCAGAGAAAATTAACCCATTTGCAAAGTGACCCAGTGGTGGACATAACTGAAGGCACCCCAACAGTCCAAGAGAAGTCCAGAGTCTCCTCTAATCTCCAGGAAAGTGCTGTAAAAGTCACTTACTGTACAAAAGGCACAAACCTCTCCCCTAACTGTTTGCAGCTGAAATCACTGTAAACCAAACAAGAAGAGGCACATCTGACCCTCTCCCCATGTCTGGGCTACTTTAGGTGCCTACCAGATGGAGCTTCCTTGCTTTCCACAGGAATTTATAGTTCATAAAAATCATAGTGCAATTGCCTACAGGCACCTTCAGTAGGAGACACAGTTGAAGATGGATCAGCTCAAGCTCAAATCAAAGAAGCCAGACAGGTCAAGAACATCTTGTCCCTAGACCTCATTCACACAAGAGGAGATTCAAGAAGTCCCTAGGCAGGATGGTTTATCTCCCAGGAGGATTCTTACTCTGCTGAATCAAAGGGAGAAAGCACATGATGAAGGGTCTTCCCAAAATCCTTGAGGAGTCCTCTGTGCTCTTGCCTACATTCTTACAATCCATTTAGTGTTTGTTATACAAGGACTTCCTCACAAAAAAGCAAAAAGTAAAATTCCCACACATAAGAATATCTGTAAGTATTTGTGTGCAAATAGTCATGTATTATCTCAAAGAGGACAGCTTTCCTCAGCACTGGTAACCAATTTTCATTCTATTAAGTTACAAGAAAGGAGAGAAATTTTGTAATCGTTGACGACCTGTTTAGAGCTCTCCTTTCCAGAGCCATTGAGATGACAAGGTGAGATGTCCTCCACTGAGATTGCTAGAATTTATCCTGAGTCATGAAAGATACAGAGGTCAAATATCAGCACAAAGAAGGTCTATACTCCACTTTAATTCTTCCAATACTCTTGAAAATACAGGAGCAGCTTGGAAAGGGACAGATTTGCTCTTCAGTGCCACAGCAAGTTATCTCAGTGTAGATGGAAGAAGGGAAGAGAACAGCACACTGACAGCCCTCACAGTATTTAACCCAGAATATATCCAGGCAGATGTGTTTTCTGGATTTACAAAGGACTGAGCTTATTAAAACACTTTTACACTGAGTAGCAACTGTATTTTTTGTTGTCCAGAGAAGGGCAATAAAGTTGGTGAAGGGTCTAGAGCACAAGTTTTATAAGGAACAACTGAGGGAGCTGGGAGTGGTCAGCCTGGAGAAGTGGAAGCTCAAGAGCATCCTTATCATTCTCTGCAACTACCTGAAAGAAGGTTGTAGCAGGCGGAGATCAGTCTCTTCTCCCAAGTAGCAAATGACAGGACAGGAGGAAATGGCTTGAAGTTGCACTAAGGGACGTTTAGATTGGATATTAAGAAAAATTTCTTCACTGAAAGAGTTGTGAAGCACTGGGATAGACTGCCCAGGGCAGCGGTGGATTCACCATCCTTGGAAGTGTTCAAAAGATGTGTAGATGTGGCATTTGGAGTCATGATTTGGTGATAAACACCAAATGGTGCTGGGTTAATGGTTGGATTTAATGATCTTAGAGCTATTTTCCAACCTTAATCATGCTATGATTTTGTGTGAGCCCTACAGCACAGCCCCTGCTGCCTCAGGAACTCCTGAGAGGGCTGTGTAACGCCTTCCAAGGTAAATGGTGTAATGTGTGTGACAGGAGGACAGGGCATATTTAGATTCCTCTCCAGAATGAGAGGGACACGGCTGAGATGCACAAGAGGCAGGACCCTGGAAAACCTTGCTCTGATACCATTTGATTTGCCAGGACACCTGGAGATCAAACATCAAATCCAGCATCACACCTCGGTGCAGTGCAGAAGTTTTAAGCATTTAATCACAGACAAACGTACTTCTACAGACAAATATTGCTATTAAATCATCTTTAAACAATGTAGCAGCCAACACTTGCACACAGCAAACCCTGCCACGCAGGATTGCAGCAGGGAGAGACCGCCCTTCTCTCAATTTAAATGCTTCCTATCATTCTGGTTTTCTGGAAAACGCTTAAAAATAGCTCCTGGTACCCCGACGGAAGTTTTTCTGTGTAATACACTACCCTCTGCTGCTCATACGTGCTAATTACAATGCAGTGTAAGAATTCCTGGGCTTCTGAGCTCTATAGGGGAGACCTGGTGTTTGATGTTAATCCTGACAATTAAACTGCTATAATAAAAAGGAAGGGGTGGCTTGTCTGCTCATGATACCTTAGTTAGAAGGCATATTTGGACTCTATATGAACTTTGAGGATTTTTTCCCTACATCTACACTGAATCAGAATTTGTTCTGAGCAGAAATTAATGCCAAAGACTTTCTGCAGCAGGGTTTACTGAGAGGGTAATGGAGCCACAAACAGCAATACTTGCAAAATGTGCTTCCCAAGTGGATATTCTGCCAGTCCACCCCTTCTGCTGCAGCACAGGACATGAACTCATCACAACTACCTAAAAAACAGCTTCATTTCAGCAAAAAGTAAAGTGATTATAGTTTAATGACCCCTGGCAACTGGCAATTCTGGATCACACCCTCACAGATTTACTTGATTTAATTTGTTCGTGAAGAGACTCACAGATTCATTTTTCCCAGGTCCCTTCCTACTCCCTCTCTCTGCCTGGCACAGTCTGTGCAGGCTGGAATCTGCTGACTGCACCCATGAACAAGGGTGAGAGCAAAGGCAAAAGGGCTTTTTTGCTCACACATCTGTGTTAGGACTAGCAGAGCATTCCATATCAGCCTCTTCTCACCTAAAATTTTTCCAGTCAGAGTAGCTGTAAGCAAACAGAAATTTTTGTGGAAATTAATTGCTGGAATTACTTCTCCATCTTCTCTAATGCTGTCACTAAATCAAATGGCCCCAAATCCTCCAGCCTTTCAGGAATCATCCACAAGCTCTGGCAGAGATAGGGAGGAGTGAAAATAAACTCCAAAGCTGAGCCCAGTCTACCTGCAAGGCTTGGACTGAAAATATAGAGAATGAAATCAAGGCATCAACATCTTTTGATTGCCAAGTCCTTCTGCAGTCCTTAGTCTCAAATACACCAGTACAGAACATACAAAGAGACTGAGAGAACTTGCTTGGTTCAATACATTGAATAATTCTCTTTAGCAGATATTTCTGGTTTTCAGACACACAAAACCTCAATTACCATCATTCTTAATACTTTACATCCAATCAGATCCAGAATCTATTCCCAGTGAAGCATTTTACTGACATCTCTTTAGTAGGAGAACGAAAACTCTTGCTGGACTGAGCAGCTATGCCAGAAGGTGAAATACATACATGCCTGCTCCTCTAACGATTCTCAAATATTGCCCTGGAAGCACAGCAGAACCAACTCAGAGGGAGCTAAAGGAGGGGGACTTTCAGTTCAATTCATTCAGAGACACATCTCTCCAATTCCAGTGCCTTTTGGCTATTGCAGCCACCCTTATTAGACCTATTTCTGCAAAGCTTCAGTGACATGTGATTAACTCAATGCTCTGGGCAAAGTCCCCTTGAAGGCTAATGTGCTTTAAATGCACAGGCAATGGAAATTTATTCTGTTTGCAGACGCAGGTACATGCATAAGATTTTGTTGATTCAGGACCACGTTCACAACAATAAAAGAAACTGAGGTCACACAAAGTATAGTTTCCCCAGAAGAATTTGTGAGCTATTTTCTTCTAAATGTCTTGTGTTGGCCCTATTCAACTTCCACTTCACCCAGCTGTTTCACCCTGATTTCTGCATAATGGCCCAACATCTTTATATAATAATGAGAATAGAAAGAGACCGTAAAGTCCCTGCGGAGCTGAGACTCTGGTATTTATTACTTGTAGGAATTGATTTCTTCTTAGCATGATATTGACCATTTTATGAGGATTTCTTTTGTTACAAGAGGTAGGAAAGATTTCAAGTTGGTGTCTAATTGGTTGTGGCATCATCCTTTTACATAACTATCTCTTCCTCTTACAAGATACAATTGCATAATGCACGCAACAGTGGGCAAAAATGTTTCTTTCAACTGAATGAACAGAAAGATGATTCAGCCCTCACATGGGAGGTATGAGATATTTGCCATGACCAGGATCAAAAGTCTTCAGCCCACAAATGAAATGGCTCATGAAAAGGCTTCAAATGCAACAGTGCAAGATGAGAGTGTGGTGGGTTGGACCCCACAGGCACTATGAATCTGTGTGGGCTTGCCCAGGGATATTCAAAGAGGTCCTTACATTGCCTTTTTTCTTCCCTTTTTGGAGACTAGGAATAAGTTCTTATTTCTAACTGGACACTCCTTATGCCTTTTGGACATCATTCCTAGTCAGTTTTATGGCAAAAAACACACACAGAGCCAACAAGTTTTGCCTCCTTAGGAAGTCAGGCTAAATATTCAATTAATGAACAACAGCATCAAACTAACTTGAAACTTGATTAACTTATTAGCTTTGCCTTTGCAGCTGCTGAAGACAATAAAATTCCCAACATTGAAGCCCTAGTCAGACACTGAAAAGCATCCAAATTCCTAAGACTGGGGCACTGGAAATAATCTATTCCTCTGCTGAAACCAGAAGAAAGTTAGCAACCAATTTAAGTTTCAAGGCAAGCTGTTTTCCTGAGTGTTTTTCATTTATTTGTCTTTGCTAGACAAGTTTTTGCTTCCTCAGTCCCTAACTTTTAACCAGGGAAGAGAATGATGTGGTGTGGGGAGGAATTGGAAGCAGTCTCAGACAACATAAAAATGCATGTTTTAGAGGCTGAATCAGGTCCATCCTGCTAGATCACAACAGTCAAATACACTCTAAGATGACACTATAAAGAAAGTTATGAGCCCATCTAATCCAGGGACAAGCCACAACATAAATCAGGCTGCTCATGTTCATTGATGTTGTATTGATTGTGCCTTGTGGTTGCACTGCCTGAGAAGAAATTCAGATTTAAATGTGCCAGCTCTGCCACCCTCAGCCACCTGAGACACAGGTTCCCATGCTAGAAAATCCCTTTGTTAAAAGGAAAATAAGATGCCAGCTCTCAGCAGACTGCCCTGCAAAGGGCCAATGAATCAGGCTGGTTGCCCTTCTAATAACATCCTATTTAAAGAAAAACTCAAACTGTGTCAAGCATTTACACTGGTGAGTCTGTGAAGGTTGACAACCCTTCCCACTCCCCATGAAACCCTTTAACTCAGTCCCAAGAGCAAGATTACTCAAGTGTTTCTATAAGTCCCTAAATTCAGGTGCTGCTGCTTTTCCTTACAGGTGGGCTGACTCACTGCTGAATAATTCTGCTCTTTATCTATCTGTGCACGTTCTATTCATTTCCACACAAAACACATGTTAGAGTGATTAAAATGCAATTCGGGAGTGAGACACAAGAACTATCCTAACAGTTAGAAGGAACGAGGTTGGAAACACCAAGAAGAGACCCAGGCACCTCAAGGCTACCAAGTCTCTGCACAGAGGGTGAGGACTTACAAGATGTGCAGAGAAACACTTTGAAGAGGCACAAACAGGAACTTGAGGAACAGACCAAAAGGAAAGACCAGCTCAGATCTGTATCAAGGTAGTTGTGTGGACCCAGTAGCAGCAGATCACCTGTGGCTTATTGGATGCTGATTCATCATCAGAGTGCTGTGATTTCCTACAAATTCCCCTTCCTACCTAACCCCACATTCTTGTCTTATCTTAAGCTGCCTCCCCTTGGTCTTCCTTCCTTCAATTCTCTCACACAACTCTGTAAACCACACAATTACAGATTAAAGCTTGGCCAGGCATTCAGCAAAATGCTGATTCTGGAGTCAGGGGAGCTGCCAGAGCAACCCAGGAGCTAAAACCACTTCATCCTTTGGAAGAGGAACAAATGGGAAGGGAGCAAAGGCACAAGCACTGCTGAGGACATGCAGAGCTGGGGCAGGGAGACCTAAAGCATCTCAGATACCAGATGAGTTGGAGGAACAAGTGGCTGCTGAGGTTTGTTGCAGGGAAGGGGAACAAAGGGCTCAGAGGCACCAGGCAGCCACCTGTGGTGGTTTCAGAAGGTATCACTCCACAGCTCTCTGTTCCTCTGCCAAAGCAATAGGGATCACAGAGGCAGTAACATCTTGGATTATCTGCTTTAAGACACAGTGCTCACTTGTTGGACACACACACTCTGTCAATAGGCCAAGTAACTATTAGAAAGCCTGACCAACTTTTGCAGTTCAGTTGCTATCTATTGAAATCTGTCACCTTGGGATTCTTTGTTTGTTTGTTGTTGGTTTGGTGGTTTCCCCCACTCCCACAAAAAAAGGTAATTCTAATTCGGATGGTATTTCTCAAAAATTCACAATTCTTTCCAGCTGTGCAATCCATGAACATGTCATTGTGCTTCTACATTAGCATATGCCTATATAACATTTCTAACTAATATTAAATGTTTGGTGGTTGTTTATTTACCGAACTCAGGAGCATGATGATAGACCCACTTAGCCACAGAACCACTAGTCAGCAAGAATATTCTTCATAATTAAAAGCCTCTTCCTAATCCAAACACCTGTTTCTCATCCTTTAATTTGTATTGACATGCCAAACACTGAACTGCTGAAAATTACTAGACAACTGCCTCTGCATTCTTTTCATTCATCCTTCTGTTATAGCAGCTCCCTGTCTCAAAGGCCATTTGAGAAACAAGCCCTAACATAAGTCATGTGTCATGGAGAGAGAAGCAGAGGATCTGAAAGATCAAGTAAGTGGCAGGGAAAGGCCACTGCAATGAGTGTTTAAAAGGTACCTTAGAGTGGTTCTTCACAATGTTAAGATCTCTTTTAAGCATGTGCATATCTCCAGCCAAACTATATTTGGAAGAAAAACTTCCCCTTGCTGAACTAGTAACTGCAACGTTATTATCCACACTGATTAACTTCCATGTGTTCCTTCATCCCTTACTGCGTCGGTCCAGTGACAACTTCAGAAGATCCCTCAAACTTCAAGGGACTGCCATAATCTTGCCCACAGGGAACAGAGCTGATGATGCCTCAAAATACTTGCTGGAGCAGTAGCTGTGAGGTTATCACAGCTTCGATACACTATGTGTATAAAGCTTTAGACACTGACTTCATAGACTCACATGCATATTAGTTCCAGATTTTCTATGCATTAAATTAGGCCATGAAAGTATTTAGATCACAAAGTAGAACCACCATAGCCACTGAAAAGTACCTGAGCGTTAATAATTACCAGGGAATTTGCAAATTTGCTTGTAGTCAAAGTTTTGGGCAAGTCTACAGAAGCTGTCTGGAATTTTCCATATATAAGGACTACAGACTTGAAGCTTTCATACAACAGCTTTTGCCATCACTCTTTCCTGCAGCTACATGAGCCATGTTGTCCTAGTTTACGCTCTGTGATCCACATGGCTGGGACAAGGCGTGCCAATACCAGCAATATTGCTATCACATTGAAATCAGGGTTGTTATAAACACAATGAGACTTCTCAGGGTGTAAAGACATTCCTGTTTAATTCCTGTGACAAGAGGCAAGGCTCAGCAAATGGAGTTATCTAAACTACAGGTGCAAAGCTCAAGTCACATGCATTGCTCTGTGTACAAGTTTATCCTGGAAAGGAGTTGTGTCCAGATAACAGAGCATCTATTTAATAGGGCCAGTGGAGAAAAACAACTGGGTCTAATGTTAGATCTTGGTGTGTTTCTGATAGAATTAACTGGTTTAGATGGCTGTGAAAGCAGAGAACTGACTTCATAGTTTGGAAAATCCTTTCCCACACCACTTGGCATAAGTAGCTACAACAGTCAATCACTTTCCACGAGCAGGTTGCTGCAACATTTTTAACATGTCTCGGCTCCTGCCCAGAACCTCTGCAGACACTGATCTCCCTCCTACAATATCCTAGAACAAGAGAATTGAGTTTGGGTTGGATTAAATATCATCCAGCTCCAAACCCCTGCCATGGGCAAGAGCACCTTCCACTAGATCAGAACACGCAATGACCCATCCAGCCCAGCCATGAACACTTCCAGGAATGAGGCAGCCACAGCTTCTCTAGACAACCCATACTCTCACACTCACACAATATCCACACTCATGCAATCTCACCACTCTCACAATAAATAATTTCTTCCTAATGTCTAATGTAAATCTGCTCTCTGTCGGTTTAAAGCCATCCCTCCTCATCCCATCACCACATGCCATTGGAAAAATTCCTTTCCAGCTCTCTTCTAGACCCTTCAGGTAGGTACTGGAAAGGGCTACATCTTCTCAGACCCTCATTTTCTCCAGGCTGAACACCCCCAGCTCTCCCAGCCTGTCTCCACAGCAGAGTTACTCCACCCCTCTGAACATCTTCATGGCCTCCTCTGGACTCCTTTCACCAGGTCCATGTCTTTGCTATGCTGGGGTCCCCAAAGCTGGATGCAGCACTACAGCTGGCATCTCACAAGGGCTGGAGTTGAGGGGGAGAATCACCTCCACCAACCTGTTTTCTATGCTGCCTTTGTTGTAGCCCAGGACACGACTGGCTCTCTGGAATGAGAATGTGCATTGCTGGGTCACACTCAGTTTTCATTCCACCAGCACCCAAAAGTCCTTCTGTCCAGAGCTGCTCTCAATCCATTCTCCACCCAGCCTGTGTTTGTGCCTTGGATTGCCCTAATCCAGGTGCAGCATCTTGCACTAGGCCTTGTTGGACTTCACGAGGTTCACATGGGCCCACCTCTCCAGCCTGTCCAGGTCCCTGTGGAGGGCATCCATTCCCTTCTGCATGTCAACTGCACCACTCATTTTGATGTCATCACCAGACTTGCTGAGGACACATCAGTCAGTGACATGTGCAGGGGGATTAAGTCGTTAAACAGCACCAGCTCCAGCTCCAACACTGGCCCCTGAGGGACACCACTCTTGACTGGTGTCCACTTGGACATCAAGCTATTGACTACAACTGAGTGTGACTATCCAGCCAATTCCTTATCCACCGAGTGGTCCATCCATCAAATCCATCTCTCTGCAGTTTAGAGACAAGGATGCTGTGTGAGACGGTGGCAAATGCTTTGCATCAGTCCAGGTAGATGACATCAATTGGCCTTCTCTCATCAACCAAAGCCATGTCCCCACTGTAGAAGCCACCAAATTTGTGTGGCACAATTTGCCCTTAGTAAAGCCAGGCTCACTGTCACCAGGGGCAGGATAAATGTGCTCTCTGCAGCTCTGGCCACTTCATTAAAAGACCAATGAGGTCATTAAGGCTTCCTCAGAGGCAATGCAATATTCTTTCTAACATCCATTTTCCAGTTTTGTCCAGGTTAATTTTAATGACTTCCCTGCAGAGCTTAGACAAGTGGCATAAAAGCACCTTGAAATGACAGAGGTACCAACATTTCTGCCAAGGGAAGCTGCTGTTTGTGATTTTTTTTTCCCCAGACTCCTTCAGATTTTACAACATTTTTCAGAGTCTGGAAACAGCTGAAGTGCTGTCGTTAGCAGTAAGCAGCCAAAGAAAAGAAAGGCGAAAAAAAATGGAGCCGTTCTTCTAACCATATGTCTGTTCCCCAGTTCTGTCTAGAGAGTGCAATTACCAATAGATAATCACTCAATTTAGAAATGCTAGACCGTGTAGGCAGCTTTTGTGACTGAACACGAGGGATATGCAGTATTAAGTAGTTACTCTGCCTCAGGAGATAATTCTCAGTAACACTTAGTGGGTCAGAAATCATGACTGCAATTGAATTCAGGTTTTACATCTTGGTCCAATAAAAATATATCAGGTGCAATTTAAAAACAGAATAAGAAACTTGCATACAAGCTAGAATAAACCAGGAATTTTCTCTTCACATCTCCCTGCCCATCATTTTTATGTTTGCTCTGCATTAGAGAAACTGCAGGCTGAAACCTTTTTCCTCTTTGCCACGTTGAATTTACTACAAAGTAGGTCTTTCTCCCAACTCAACCAGCTGATGAGACCCATGAGAAGACAAGAGTGAGAAAAGTTCAAGCTCTCCCCTTGGAAGATTTCCCTATCCAGAGGTGTGCCTCCTTTTCTTCCCAGGCATCTCCTTTCTCTACTCCCTTTCCTGCACATGGAATGGAGCTATAGAGACAATTTGCTTGGAAGCCCTGGGAGCAGATGCAGAGATGAGGAAAGGCCCAAGGCTGGCCCTGCATCTGAGCCCAAGCAGCTCATCACACAGATGACTTTTCTATCAAGACACACCAGCTGAGAAGGACAGAGAGCTAGTTCCAGTTTTCAGTCTGCTAAGACAGAGGAGAGTGTGAGCAACTCTTCTGTTTCTTGTCCCATTGCTCTGTGCCTTTGTATCACAGGACTTTAGGAGTAGTGCCAAAAGCAACACCAGATATCTGAGCCTTTGCCAATGCAAGGGGTTCTTGCCATCAATTTATATCTTTAAGCCCCACCACAACAACAGCTCAGTAATCATGTCCTGGCTGTAAGAGCAAGCAGGATGGACTTTTCAAAAGTGCTGAAAGGCACTTCTGTGAACCAACTTAATTTCTTCAGAAAGACACATAATGGCAAAAAAGAACAGTTTCTCCTGCCCACATCCAGGCAGCTTCATTTGTGTTCTTGATAGTTCTGTGACAATGCCCCTGACTAATGCACAAAGTACTCAGTGACCAGGGAGGAAGAGCCCAGGTTACAAAACTAAAAACCCAAGTATCAGTTAAAACTGGACACTGCCACCTCAGATCCATCATTCCTGCTGCTTCTGAGAATGAAAGTGGGCTAGCTCCTCCAAAGCCATAAAAAATAATTCCCTCTCAGTCTTCTACCGAGAGTCCCGTGAAATTCAGATGAAAGCACTTTAAGCTCAGAAAGAAAGGCAGAGTCAGATAAAGCTTGAGAATACTGAGGGCAATTCCTGGCATAATCTCACCTTGATTTTACAGACACCCAATTTGTTTTGACCCAGATAAATCCCACTGAAGCACTGGCATCACTGACATCCACATATCTTGAGCAGCCATTCACAACCCCACAACTGCTATCCATGGTCCTGCAGCACCAGGAGTGCTCCAACCAGAGTCAGGTGACTGCACACAAATTTCTCCCACCCTGTGCCCTCCATCTTCTCCAAAAGCCAAGGCAGATGTATCAGTTATGACACTGATGTATTAAAATGCATCTAAAAGTTGCGTTGCCTGCCTGGAAGGGCTTTCTTTTGAGGAATTTTATTTGAAGTCATATGAGATGCAAGCTTTGTTGATCAGTATGGATAGTGATGTACAAATTACTTACCTTCAGTACATGTTATTTGGGCTTCTCTTGATAAGGCAATAGGGTAAAAAGCCTTGAGATGCATTTATCAGTTAAGTAAGGAATAAGGTTTTAATAACAGAAACTATTTGATTATCTATATTCTTAGTGTTTTCATATGACAATCTGTTTCATCTTGTTAGAAATCAGCATGCAAAGTTAAATATGACTTTATAACACAGTGGTTTTTGTGCCATAAATGTGACTGTAGTTATGCTAAATGAATAGAATATGGCAGCCCAAATTTACTGTCGAGTCACAGCATAAACAGTTAATTCATGGATATTGCTTTACCTGCTTTAGAGATAAAAGGGTTGTTAAGAACTACACTCTGGAGCTGCTCCCCAAGGTTGTATTGCAACAGATGTCATTCATCTTCCATCCACCCTGCCAGGCTTTTGAGAGTGTTGAAAGAGACTTTGATTTTAGCAATAAAGATAAGTAAAATTCCAGCTACCTATTTTGTTGCTGTGCAAGCACAACTTCCCCAGAATAATTTCACATGTTTCAAAACTATCAGCTTGGCAAACATGTTTTTATCTCCTTTTATGAAGTGGAACTGACTTGCCTCTCAAAAATCCAGCTCACTTTACTTCTTAGCTTTGTATTACTGTTGATACACAAATCATTCACATTAATTAGTATTAATATATATGCAACCAGTTTTAGAAGCACTGTGCCATATATATACAGCTGCCTTCTGTCTTGTTCCTTGGTAAAAAAATCTCCAGTAGGTCTCTATATCTTCAGAAACCATCTTCCATCTATATAACTGTCAAGGAAGATGAGAAGAGGCAGAAAGTCGGGCACCATACCAGCTCACTAATACCATATGCCCTGAATGTGTTACAAGCATGATAGAAAACTCAGAGACTTCATTATATCATTTTAATTTTTTTTTTTTAATCAAAGCTAATTTGAAGCAACTCAAATAAGTTACACAGCTGGTTTTTGTTAAGGCCTTGCCATGTGAATTTTCTGGAATGGCTGAGAGAAAATTTGTCTCTGAAATCAACTCTGTGAAAGATTACGTGACTTCACTGCTATATGAAGTGAGGGTAACTAGACTATGCATCAGTTTGTTTCTGCTGGAAAATAGGTTTTTGTCAAAAGTAATTTACATTGTACAATGGAATCCTTTTCGTAGTCACCTTTAAATCCTTTTTCAGCAGGAAATTTTCAAATAAAGCAAATACTTGAATTTACTTTGCTTTTCAAAGAAGAGTGAAAGCAGGAGTGGGACAGAAACAAATTTCTTTAAATTAAAAGTACAGGTACATGTTTTTTCTTACTTTATTTTCCCCAGAGGGTTAGAAATAAAATGGCCCTATAATAAAATTAATTAAAACAACATCAGTAGTGTTCCTGACATGTTTCTTAAAATAAAAAATGAAATATAGTTGTGTGTGTAGAACTGCATTTATAGATTTTTTTTTTTGTTATGGTCATTTATTTTGAAAGCAGGAAGGGTTATTTGTATGGTTATGGCTTCTTACCAGCATTATAGTGCCCCATAAGATGGTATTGCTCCATCATACAGGGCTCTGAGTTACTTCAACAGGCTTTGATAGAACTTTGAATTTCATAGGAAGGGACAGGGGAAACGCAAATAGAAAACTTCAGCTGACTTTTTTTTCCCCTTCCAGCCCTCAGTTCCTGTTCACTCATGTTTATAGCCTCTTCCAAGGATGATAACTTCTTTGAAAGGGTTGCAATTTGAGCATTTTTATACACCCCAGGTGTATTGCATCTATATAACTCTTATTACCATATAACTCTTTCTAACTATAAAACTCCTTTAGGGAACATAATATTGTTTGCATTAACTCAGGAGCTCAGAGCCAGTGAGCAGGATCTAGGGTACCTCGTGCAGGGCATTGCACATGTCCACATCCTTTATTCCAGGATGAAACGGGCCCATGAGCCCTTTTATTCCTCATAATGGCCAAATAGATTATAAAAACATTTCTTTACAGGAGTGGCTCTGGAGATAAGAAATGTTTATCAGGATTCAACAGGAGTGAATTTAATTTCAGTAAGTGCTATCTCTAACTTTGCTATTGTGCACCTGATGCCTTCTCGTGCTTGGGTTTGAGGGGGATAACACAACCCCATTACAGACAGTGGAAAACCAATAGCAGGAGATGAGAGACCAAAAGCTTGTTGCACAGATTAATATTTATAGCTGCATTGTGAGCATCTATTTTCTTGGATTACACTAGAAGATATGATAACAACACTGAAGGAAATTACTTTATGAATTTAATACTCATACATTTTCTGTAGTGATTTCATTCATCTCAGTTTGGTGGCATTTTCTGTGGAGAGTAAGCTCTGTTCTATCCCCTATTCTTATTGCAGCTAATAATCACCGTTATTGTTATTGTAATTAATTGCCAATTTCCTCCTAAAAAAAAAAAAATCTTCTGTTAAAACAGCCAAGGGAAAGATACAATAACAATAGAAACATAGGGGCATGTAAGAATTGCTTAAGCAGCCAAACTGGCCAAGGTCTCATGCTAAGGACTTCCTACAGCTAAAATATGTCTCTGATATAGACAATGGTGGTCTGCTCAGCACTGAGGGGATGAGATTACATTCAAATTAGGAACTGTCCTCCTCTGAAAGAGCACTTAGAGATAGCCTGTCTCAATTGCCTTGAAAATCTCTTGAAGCTGCTTTGGCAGGGAAAAGAGAACTTAGTTGTGGTGAAACAGAAGCTGACCTCATGTATACTCAACATAGATTTTGGTGGGTCTATCCAGCTCCCAAATAGGAAACAGAGTGCAAATCCCCCATCTGAGCTACATAAGGTGAAGAGACGCACACAGAGGCACAATTTAACACCTTAAATTAGTACTTTGGGCCATCTGGGATGTACTGGGGCATCAGAAAGCCTCCTGGAGTGAGCAAAAAAACATGGGACCTCTGGGAACCCCACGGTCTTCTATCCAATGGGATATTTGGGACATTTTGGATAGCACTTGGTCTCTTTTTTAAAATCACTGGACTCTGCAGGAACTTTTCCTTGATCAATATCTCCTCAATCCATGCCACAGCCAGACACATCTCACTCACATGAAAGTGGGTCCAGAAAACAGAAATACCGTCTCCAAATGCTTAAAATTCCATTTAGCTGTTCTCCATACCTTGTTAACCTGATGTCTCCTGGAGATGTATCATGGCACATTACCCTGGCCAATGTCTGCCCTAAGAAGTCAGAGAAGGCTCTTGGCTTCACCTGTGCAGGGCTGTCCATGCTCTCTCCTACCCCTCCTTCCCTGGCCTCCAGCACATAAGCTGGAAATGCTTAAAGGATACCAAAGGTTATTAAACTTATTCTTTTTCCATAGTGCCTTCCTCACAACCTGCCTCACTTTCCACTATAAGCTAGAGATCAGGCTTCAGCACTATTTCATGTTGACTCTAAAACCTGCTGACTAATTACACAATTTCCATATGTTTTGCCCAAGCTGTCCAGTTGGACAGAGTCAGCGTCTGTAGTCTCCATCCTCAGCTCAAGTAAATAACACAGCACACAACATTAACAAGGATCAAGCCATCTCCCATATCGTCCCCTGTTGCTTTTAACACTAAACACAAGGAGTGAGATCAACTAGAAATAATCTCCTTTAAAACATTATGCTGAGAAGTGTCTTTAAAGAAGTCTGGAGTCCACAGTCAGTCTCATGGTTCAGTACAATCAATGGGTTTTCCAAATGTTCTCTTCTTAACAAAAAAAGCAATTAAGCTGCCTTTTTCCATAAAGACACCATGTAACTGATGCTGTGTTTAACCTGTTCCATCACATAATGAAGCATGGAACAGCAGCAGTATAGGGGAGTAAACACCTGAAATATGTGTGGTCTCAGTGCCAAGAAAGTAAAAAATTCTTGAAAGGACATAAAAGGGAAGAAAGAAGGGTGACAAGGAAGTGATTTTGAGCTGACTACTGTCTGGCTGTCAGCACATCAGGCTGGGCAACCAAAATAAGGTATCAGAGAAGTCAGGGACAGGGTCTGGGTCCACCAGGAGGTTGCACCAGACTCACCATGAAACTGCTACATTTTTCTGTACAAGAAAACCACTGGTCATCACTTCAGCACTTTGGAGAGGTGTCACTGCTCAGGTCAGGTACCACTACGCCAATGTCTTTCCTTTCTCCACAGTGCTTCAGACAGCAACAATTCCCATACTGTCACCATCTTTTTTTGGCTCCCAGGTCACCATGGAAATCTCCTTTATTCCTCGCAGTTTCATTTGTGACCTTCCTCGAGTGACTTTTCTCTCCCCTCAGTTGGTATGAGCTCTAAGACATGACCATATTTTAGAGATGTTTGTGAGGAGACTGAATTACCATTACTTCTACCACAGGAATACACAGGCACACTACAGTACTTACAGCCCCATTTCACAAGGCACCACACAGACGGGTTTGAAGAGACAGGCCCATTCCTGAGCTGAGTAGAGATAAGTAGGCAAAAAAAAATAATTACCTAGGAAATTTATTATAGTTACTCAGCAGAGTTACTCAGAGTAAGGGATAAAAAATGCTAGTCCCAAGCTTGGTGTTCTGCCCAGATCATTTTGCCATTCCTGCCTTTTAATACATTTAACTTTCCCTTTAGTTGGCATTTTGTTGAAACAAACTTTACAGTCCATAACATCAATGGTACTAAAATACGACAATTAATCACAGCCAGCCGCCAAGTTTCCACTAAGTTCAAGCATTTAAGTCACAATTAGCAAACACAATATTTCAGGACCTCAGTTTAGTCAGGACATTGAAACACTGAACCGAATTTGATCTATCACATTGGCAGAGATGCAACCAGCCCATTATTGTACAGCTGTATCCATCATAATTTATCTGGTCTCCATCAAACTCAGCTGTATTCACCAAGATGTGACAGAAAGTACTGTAAGTGATCCCTGAATCTGCAGTGATGATGGTTAAAGCCTAGTTTGCCCAGCAAATTTTACTGGGCTGTTTCTGATGTGCACAGCCAGTAAATTTCCTAAGAATTAGCAACTTAGGACAGAAAAGATCAATTTTTGCAGTAACAGGCTCCAGTAGTGCCAGACCAGCTGTACATTCAGCTCCCAAAGATGCTGCCAAAGCAGCAGCAACCAGCTCTGGAACAAGGAGAGGCTCAACCACGGCTTTCTTACAGGACAGTCATTGCTCTGCTGTTTACATCATTCCACACTAGTAGAACAATCAGCCACTCAACACCAAAAAAAAAGAGGAAAAGAAATACGGCCATGGAGAACTTTTTCTCCTCTTACCTCAATCTCTGCAAGCAGCACTTCAGAGATGGGCTGCTAGAAGACAGAAGGATATCTGAGAGATATCACTGGGTTATAGAGTAAGTGTTGAGGGCTCAGACTGTTAAACCAGCTCACCAGTAAACCAGAGCTCCTTCAGGACCAACTTCACATGCAGCTGAAAGTCTGGCACAGGTGAAGCAGATGGGGCTAAAACTGTTCATGGAGATGCATGTCCTGCTCGAACTGCACTTTCAGCTGTCTCCAGCAACACAGAGGTAAGGGGGCCCTCACCACCTGAGTCCTCCTAATTGCACCTCACAGCTGGCTGAGATATGGAATTCCCCTTCTCATCCCCTTCTCTGGGCTTTATTCACCATCCCCACCAACAGAAAAACAACTCCACATGCATTTCAGATCAGGTCATCAAAAAGGAATAAAAGCTCTTCAGCACATCTTGCTGTACCACTGGTGTTACCATGTTTCTCTTAGCCTACAGTAACATAGGACTCTTCCAGCCTTAAAGGTACTACTGGAATTACGGATGTTAAACACTTGGCATTGCACACACAAAAAAAAAAAGAGAACTATAAACTGATTATACTTACAAAGATGCAACTCATGAAAAGAAGTGTTTCTCCCTCCCTCAAAAAAAAAAAAACAAGAAAAGAAAACCAAACAAATAATAAAACAAATAAAACAAACCCAAAAACTTAATTGATGAAAAGAGATAATCAGAAAGGTAAATCAAAGGAAAAAATAATTTTAAAAATTACGGCTGGTTCATGTCTGGTAGCTACTGATGATTAACAGGGTAGAAGAAAAAGAGGAAAAATTAACCCCAAAACACCCTTGAGAATGCACCCAGGAAGACTGAAGTGTTGCTTACAAATAAGCTGCACATAAAGGCACAAAGCTGCACTGCACAGAGCAGATCCTGTGGAGCCAATTGATTCACTTCATCTCCCTGTCCTTGTGTGCCTTCCCATTCCTCTGTCCATGAGGTCTGAGCCAGGTCACAGAGAAGAGACAAAGCCAAGACTGCTGGGTCTCACTTCCTCAGTCCCCCCATGATTCAGCCCAGACTTTGCTTGGACACCCTACTGGGGCTGCCCAGCCAACCACCACAACCATTCCCCATCCACCTGAAAGGGAAAAGAGACCATGAAGCCAAGCCACCCATCGTGCCATATGGCACAGTGCTCCAGACGTTTGCTCCTCGTGTGAGCCTGCACTGACCCTCTTCCACGCTGAGCAAGAAGATTTCTGCAGCCTGAGCCCAGACTGCTCAGTATCCATCAACACTCCCTGCCTCTGAGCTCTGCCATTCCCTCCTGGGCACGAGCCATCTGGACTCTGACATCTTCATGGCGTTGATATGGATGTCTCCGAGCTCTCAAAGCAACAGATGCCATGTCCAAGTCTCTACATGTGATCAAAATGACCTACTTTCCCCACTTGTCTGGATTTAAAAGTCTTGTAAACAGGCTGCACATAGCCTATTTCTGGCTTGGCAAATCCATGCTCTTCTCCACAGTGGACTTTCTTAACTGATTGTGCTGAAGATGATTTATAGGTTTCCAAGAGCCAAAGTCAAATCACATCACTGAGTTATTTTTGTATTATTATTCATGAAGCTCATTCAAAGCTCAATTCAAAGGTCATCTGTACACAATTGGGGAAGAGCTGGGACCCCCATTGTAGTAAATGAGTCATTTCACAGTGGAGAATGAAAAACTTACTGCGTCAGCAGGAAGACTTCACGTGGCAGAGCCTTGAGAGAAAGGTGAAACAGAGTTAAGGGAATGTAAATACAAGCAAAGCTGAAGAAAAATAGAGAAAGCAATATATACAGGTGGAAGGAGTCTCAGATGGAGTTGTATAAGGAATTGCACTTATGAAACTTTTCAAAAGCTCCAGAGCTTCAGAATGAGAGAAAATCACAGAATCACAGAACATGCTGAGTTGGAAGGGACCCACAAGAATCACTGAAACCCACCCTCAGCCCTGCACAGGATCATCCCCAAGAGTCACACCTTGTGCCTGAGTATCATCCAAACACTTCTTTTACTCTGGCAGATAGTTCAGTTTATAAAACTACTTTGCATCTCCCTTGTTCTCAGACTGGATGTTTGGGTGCAGAAGAAATGGTGGAAGGAGTCCCAAAAGGAATCAGACCTTCTAAACGTTGATCCATGAATAAACTTTTCAAGTCAAGACATTGTTTTTAGAAACTATTGGCTCAGAGCAGACCACATGTCAGGTGGGGCAGGTTTCTACATGAAGGCCAGTCCTCCAGCCTACTACTATTGTTCTCCAAGGAGAGAGGAAGCATCCAGGGAGGAGCATTCACAGTGTATATGCTAGGGAAAGCAGGCAGGAATATTTTCATATTCTTGCTGCACCATCCATACAAATTTTTAGTCCCTAGAGATAAAAATCACTCTTGCACTAGGCAACATCAGCCTTTTCAGAGCCACCTAGAATTCCTGCCTGATGTTTGGTTAGAAAAGTACAAAGTGCCTTTAGCTTTGTGTGAGCTGAATCTGAGCTGGGATACATCAGTGTCTCTGCAGTCAGAAATATCTGTTCTACAGGGTTTGCCAAATCAGAGCCAGTCCTAACAGCATCAAGAGTGAAGGTAGATAACCTGCACAGCTGGCAGTCACAGGCTCTTGTTGAGAGAAGAAAAGATCTGTTTCCAGGTGACATCAAAGCTTTCTAACTCAGATGCCAAAGGTTCATCTGCCTCTCAGACAGGGCTCAGCTGGAAGTGGTTCAGTTTCATGAAAACAATGGCATTAAAGTAATAAGGTGTCAAAACCACCACTGGCTCCAAGCATCTTAAAACATGCTCTCAGGCTCACTGAAACCTTCCCCACCTCAAAGAGGAGATTTCACTGTGTCCACGTTTCCAAATGGCTCCTTCCCCTCTAGCTGTCCCCAGCCCAGGCAACTCTACCAGATCTCCTGATGTCTCCTTCCCACCTTGTGACTATACCTTCAGTAAAAATAGCAGTTCTTTTAATTCACTGTTCTTTTCTCGAGAAAATCTCCTGGATGAATTTTCTCCAGGTACTTCTGTATTTGCTCAGAGGTCCTTGCTTTCACCATTTTAAAATGTGTTTCATTAGGAGTGTCCTTGCCCTAATGTGACTAGAAAAGTCTGAGTGACAGACTTACCTTTCACACAATCTTCTTGTATTCATTTCTTTCAACAGAGGCTTTTTCATGGGGCTGATTCTTTCAATTTTCCTTCAATGAACTGTTCTTATTGCAGAAGTTTTTCAATTAGCTGTTAATAATAATAATAGAGGCTTTTCCCCTATGTGGTGGCTGATGCTGTCAAGCCCATTACTCCATAAGGGTAGCTGGAATGGTCCTATCTGGAGCAGGGAAGCCACTGGATCAGCACCTGGCTCTGCAAACACAGTGATTTTGAATTAAACACCTCAGCTCTTTTGCAATAATCATGGTTGCAATCCTTCACAATTACCTCAAAGTGGCACTTTCTCCCATCCAAATGATTAATCTCTCCTGCAGGGACTGCCAGGAACACGTTGAAAGAGGGGGAAAAAAGGAAGGACAAAAAGATATAACTGAAAGAGAATGCAACAGAACTTCTGCACTCTCTCTTTTATTTCCCTGCCTCTCTTATTTTTTCTCTCAGAAGCATAAATATAGCTCAAAACGTGCAGGTTGTTTACAGAAAATGCTGAAATATTTGTAAAAGCAAAGGTGATGAGATAGAGCATAGGACTGCTATGCAGGGACTTGATCATCCTTGTGGGTCCCTTCCAACTCAGGATATTTTAGGAGTGAAGGACTTAGGAATGAAGGACTCTTCCATGCGATGAGGCTCTTCATGCTACCTTCCACATCACACTATTTTGGCTTCTGGCTCCTCTTTTCTCATTTCCCACCACAGTGTGAGCCAGAACAATGTCCTTCTATTTTTAATTTCTTTATGCCCATGTCCAGCTCCTACCCACCTGTCCTTGCATCACTACTGTCACTTCTGCAGCTCTATTCCTGCCTTCCATTTCGTGTAGCTGTCCTGGAAGGAATAAGCACCTACATAAAAGGGAAGATGGCAGCAAGGAACAGAAATCTTAGTGTCAGACTGGTCTGAAGCTTTTTAATATCTCATTTATATCTTCCTGAGGTGTGGAGTTAACTAAATGAAAGAAAACCCAAGAAATTCACTGGACATATTTTGCCACCTTCAGAAAGGACAGGTCTAGGAAGTAGAAATGATTGTAAGCCAGAAGCAGAACTCTCATATTAATTGTGATGGGCATAAGCAGTAGGATTTCTTTTGGCTTCTAAGCCAGACAACGAGTACTAAAGAACTACCAAGCCCTACCAAAGAAGAAAATTCAAGTGCTCACACAGACAAAGAGTTTAAAATGCCTAAACTCTGCTGGGTGTGCTGCAGAATCAGGCTGCAAGTAGAAAACTGAAGGGATTACAGTGGGGATATAGAGCAGAGCATCTACATGTTCAAAGAGCAAATTTCTGAACCAAAAATGCTGTTGCCAGTCTGTTTTCTGCAGTGACCTAACCACTGACCTTGCTTTGGGCAGGACACTGGGCTAGAGACCTCTTGAGGTCCCTTCTCCACTTTCATAATCCTATGATCCCCCAGGCACTTACCTCCTGCCACCTGGGTTGTGTACTTGGCTTGAGTTTCCCTGAGATAAAGCTTTAGCAGGCTTTGGCTAAAGCTCTTGCAGAACAGTTATCTATGGTACAAGTCACTGCTTTACATGCTCTGCAGGCTCACACAAAACCAAGCACACAGTAGGAGCAAGCCCAGGGATGATATAACCAAGTCTGCGGGACAGAAATGATTTAACAGGTGTTAAAAGCCAGAAAAAAATGTCATGCCCATTGGACGTGACCTCCTGAACACACAGGTAAAAGCAATTAAACCAGTGTTCTTCAGCAAAGTCTTACTTGTTGTGATCACTTTGCTTATAAATGCAGAAGCATTGCAAACATCTTCAGGACCTGAGATGCCTGAAGATCTTAACCCCCTAAGAGGATGTCAGTGTAGGAAAGAGGCACTGTAATCCTTTTGCAGACTCAGGTACTTGTTTATTAACCATAAAAGGAAGAAAGGAGACACCACCAACAACTTAAGACCTGAGAGAAAAGCCTTTCCTTGTCTAACCATCCTTGTTCTCTCCACAGGGCTCACAACTTGCAATTAAGGCTGGGTCTGGAGTTCACATGAGACTGAAAAGGGCTTCAAGACTGACCCAGACTCAAATAATTTCTTAAATCCCTTGGTGATGAAGAGTGACACAATATACTCTTTATGTCACAAGTTCAGGAGAAACCTGAAAACACTTGTAATGTTCTGCCCATTGAATAGATGTATTAATAGCTGGGTACTTGGAATTCATATCACAAAAGACAGACTTGTCTGGCAGCAGAAAGCTCGTCACCAGTCATAGAGCACAGGAACACGGATACTGGTCACTCTGCTCAGACAGGCAATCTGACAAAACAGACATACAAAGGAGGAAGCCAACGAATGAAAATAGCATTCTCTATGTCAAAATTCACACACACACCTTTTATTTTTAAGCAACATTAAAAATGTGATTTAGCTCCAGAGACATCTACATTTTGGTATCCAAATACAGGAATTAGCTGGTTCTCTAAACTCAGTGCCAGTGGAGGTCTAAGGGGATGTCTCAGGTCGCCCTCCCTATCCTCCATCTGCTCTCCTTCAGCCCATGAATTTTCCATTTGTACTGTATCATAGTTATAAGCCCCATATATTTACAAGCCCCATCATATTTACATGGAAATTTTGCCTATTTGGCATCTCCATGCTGAAAGTTTAATCCCACTTCTTTATTTGTCAAGAACTGGATTTAGGTGCCTGAACCTGGAGCTCAGGAAGGGTATTCTCTTCCCCTTCTGTGCCAACTGTTCCTTTCTGCTCCTGAAACACCCTCTAAGGAATCATTTGCTAGTTTGTAGTGTTTCTAAAGGACTTTCAGGTTCTTTAGGGGAAAATAAATCAATTACTCAATAAGTCATTAATAACCAGGATGTCAATACCCTTATTCCCAATTGGCAGGATTTAAGCTGTCTCATGTATGGAGAGTGGTTCAAATCCAGGACTGCTTCTTCAGTATTTTCCATGAGAGGGTTTTGCCAGCCCCTAAGAAAGGGAACAGGAATGGTTTGGTGCAGACAGGAGATGATCCAGATGTTATCACTGGCTCAAATTTGAGTCATCAGACTTTGCAGCCTCCTGCCATTGCAGGACCTTTTGCTACCTGGGAAAATTGGCATTTATGAGCTGACCATTGGTGGTGCACATGTGGAGAACATAATTTTCAAATCCTAAGGCTGGAATTCACTTTTCGAATCAGGAAAAGATACATAGAAAACAAATAAGTGAACAGGATAAAATATTCACAAATGGAATGCCAGCAAGGTGCTATTCTCAGCCTCTCTTTAACCACATGGATGGGGCTTGGAGCAACCTGGCCTACTGGGAGGTGTCCTTGCCATGGCAGGGAGGTTGCAACTAAGTGGTCTTTAACTTTTCCAACCCAAACCATTCTATGATTCTATGAACCACATGAAAACCTCCTCTTGTGCCACCATGTAACCTCCAGACCTGAGGTAGCTCACTCATGTCGACTGAAGAGATTTGGTCAGGAATGTAATTTTTCCATTTCTTCCATGTTTAGATCCTCCCTGGAAGCTTTGAGCACGTTGCTTAGTGGCTTCAAAGAAGGGAAATTGCTGCAAGGGGTAGAAGATTCCTCAAAACTCCAGCTTTTAAGACCTCTAAAAAATTGTTTCCTTTCTTATACCTTTGCAAAAGGAACTCTTCAAAAGGGTTTTATGGCCATATCATGTCCAGAGGACACAGAGCAATTCCTTTCATATCAGATTCTGATCTCTTAGATTGTAGAAAAGTCAGGTTTTCAGGATTTTCTCTGCAGTCCTAGGATATAAGCTACCAAACTGACCTTCCAAATGGAGATAAAGTCACTGCAATAGGCTGGAAGACTCACAAGAGACACTCTCCTCTGGAGCTGGGCACTTATGGAGCAGAATGAAATGACAAGGCACACAACAAGAACTTGAGAGATGGCAGCAGGCCTTTTGGTCTAAACTTTAGGCTGACTTCCTCTAATCCAAACCATCTTCAGGCTTCTGCACATCTGGCATTCATGTGGTCCTTATAGTCAAGAGAAATGAAATGAACCCCAGTTCATTACAACTATCCTCTAAAAAAAACTTAGTTCAAGCTGTAAATCCCAGCATACAGACTCTAACAACATAAAAACAATCTATCGAGCAGAAGATGTTCTCCCCGTCCTGCTAGCATTATTCACACATTAAATCAGAACTGACAACGCAATCTTTGCAGCTGAGCTGTTCTCATTCTTCTTTTTTTATCGTGATGAAATAATTCCCCATTTTAACAACTTCCAAATGTTCCTACGGATGCATTATTGAAGTGACAATGCAGATTCAAAGAGGATGATGTGTTTGGGTTTTTTTCCAAAGCAGTAAATAGACAGGATGTTAATGAATTGGAGAAGTATTAAAAATTTGTTTTGCAAAAAGAAATGTTTTTAACTATATAAACTGCTGCAACAGCTATTGATTGTATTTCCACCACAACAAGGCAGGCAGAGGCTGATTTATGACAGCAACCCACCCTAACTATCTAACCAGATTTAATATAGTTGCCATCCCATGACACAATGATGTATGCTTTGGTGGCAATCTAGAAAATAATTTGCTAGGAGTAACAGCTCGTTCTTCAGGCATCAGCCATAAAGCTGTCACAGGAGGGTCCCCAGCCCTGTCTGTGGGACAGTGATGTAGTGAGGATGACTGCAAAGCCTCATGGGCTGGGGGGAGAATGGAGGATCTCAAATTTATGGATACGAGCACTTTCAAGAGTCCATGTTGCTACTGAGTTTACTTAACTATAAACCAAAGGTAACAATGTCTCCATAAAAATATGCAGTGTTTACCAAACCTCACTTTTCACGGTCTGACAGAAAGTTCAAATGGGCCCTTACTGTGTAAGTTGACAATGTAGTGTTTAGTTGCCTGGAAAGATCTGGAACCAGCTTTTCCTCTGGGAATCTCGGGGTCAATGTTAAGGAGGGAAGAGGAAGGTAGAGTTCCTTACGGAAGAACATCCATGTTCACAGACTGCTGGGACACCAAACATTGCGCAGAAGATGCCCCAAGGTATCCACATAGCTTTGAAGATCCAGCCACCAGCTTCAGTCTTTGGCTGGCAGATTTATAAGGAAGCTCCAAATAGATTGGATATTAGGAAAAAAATTTTCACAGAAAGGGTGGTCAGGCATTGGAATGGGTTGCCCAGAGAAGTGAGGGAATTACCATCCCTGGAAGTGTTCAAAAGCTAGATGTAGTGCTTAGGGACATGGTTTAGTGGAAACTTGGCAGTGCTGGGTTAACAGCTGGAATTGATGATCTTAGAGCCTTTTTCCAACCATAATGATTCTGTGATTCCCACCAGATGAGAAGCCTGTTTTTTACCCAGTACTCATTAAGTGCTTCACACAAGATAATTTCTAGCATTTATCATAAGCAGAGATAATAAATACCTTGACAAGCAATTTGTTTTTTGTGCTTCAATGCAAGTTAAATAGGTGAGCAGTAAATACTAACAACTCCCCTCCACCATTCCTCTCCTGCCTGTCCTCTTCTGCCTCTGGCACTCTCCAACAACTCCATTTTATGGGAGTCTAAGATTTTTCCTTTCATTTTTGCCGATTGCTATATCACCTCCATTTAGGGTGCACTGGCTTCTTCATCAAATCTCAAAATGTGATCCACAGGAGCACTAATACATCCAGAGGTGCTCCAAGCAAACTTCAAGGTGGAAAGCAAAGAGGACAGGAAGACTGCAGGTGCCTGCTTCAAGCTGAGTGGCTACCACCAGAGCAGGTTTTCCTAGAAAAAAATACATGCCTGCAACCTCTAAGGATGCCTTATTTGCAAGAAGCAAGTTAAAAAATGAATAAACAACAATAAACACCAAAATTAACCACATAACACAGCCCTTCCTGGAAACAAGCTGAGCATATTTTCTTTAGTTGACTAATTCTTATTTATTTTTTGAAGGCTGCTGCAATAAAATTCACAATCCAATTACAATTTCCGGGCTGAAAGAATGGCTTCTAATTATATTGTTTTCCATCACTGCACAAAAAAGTGGATTAATGCTGCATGATTTCATTTCCCATACAAGAATCAGATCTCGGCGTTCTCAAATGATTTATAAAAGACACATTAAATAAACTATTAACAATGTTTTTGCAACAGAAATGAGCTGTACCATAAACAGGACAAATTGAAAAATACGGATTTGCTGCTGTGTTTCAATGCATCAGGAATGAGGATAACATGGTGCATACTGAGCAAAATGCTGTGAACTCAAAATTGGAAGGAGAGCTTGGGTGGCTTTTGAAACACAAGAGTGGCAATATGACTTCCAACGTGACTTTGGGTAAGTCACTTGGCCAAGAGGGGGAGGACTGCAGCTCCAGATAGAGCCAGCCAAGTTGTCCTGCTGGTGTAGGCATCTCCATGTAACTCTGAACCCGTGTGCCTTGGGTGTCTTAAGTTTCTGCTGTAATCACTAGAGGTCAATAATCAATTGTGGCTACATGGCTGTTTCAGAGGTTGTGCTGTCCTTGCCTTGTTTCTTATATGTCCCTCAAGCACTCACTGCTGTCACGTGTCTCCACTTTGGGAGATGGATATGGATCTTGCCCCATATCCCATGTTTCAGGACAGAGCTGAACTACAGTCTAGGCTGGATTTACATCCAAGTCATCAATACTCTGGGAAAGAAGAAAAAAAAAAAAAAAGCAAACAAAACACCAGTGCCTGTCTTGAAGAAACATAACAGTTGCCTACAGAAAGATAAATAAAATATATTCAGTTAAATGGCTGAAATGATTGGAGACTAAATCTCCTGTATATTGCTTCTGCTCCTTGCAGCTATTGCTCTAGTTAATAACAAGACTTGCAGCTTGAAAGCAGAACAAGGAAGGAGAGGGTGACCTTGAGTAAGACAGTCCTTCAGGCTGTGAATCATTCAGGGGCATTTTTACATGCAGGTGCATCCACATCTGGCTCCGCTTACACAGCAGCTGTTTCCAAACACAACTCCTGGTCCACAAGACTTTTGCAACCTCTTACATGCAAGGGCTGCCACTGAAGACCCTGAACCATAGAATCATGGAACAGTTCGGGTTGAAAGGGACCCCAAATGATCATCCAGTTCCAACCCCTTGCCACAGGCAAGGACACCTTCAACTAGACCAGGTTAGTTCCACTAAACAAAATTGGTGTCAGAATCACAGAATATGCTGAGTTGGAAGAGATCCACAAGGATCACCAAGTCCAACCCCTAGCCCTGCACAGGATCATGCCCAAGAGTCACACCATGTGCCTGAGAGCATTGTCCAAACACTTTTTGAGCTTTGTCAGGCTTGGGGCTGTGACCACTTCCCTGGGGAGCCTGTTCAGTGCCCAGCCACCCTCTGGGGGAAGAACCATTTTATAATATCCAAACTAAACCTCCCCTGACAACATTTTCAGGCCGTTCCCTTGGGTCCTGTCACTGATCACGACAGAGAAAAGACTCATGCCTGCCCCTCCTTTTAGGGAAGAGAAAGTTGTAACTGCAGAGAGGTCCTCCCTCAGTCTCCTCTTCTCCAGGCTGAACAGATGAAGTGATCTCAGCCACTCCTCATATGGCATCCCCTCAAAGCCCTTCATCATCCTCCCTGCTTTCCTTTGGACACTCTCTAATGGCTTGACCCCTTCTTATACTGCAGTGCCCAAAACTGCCCCAATATCCCAGGTGAGGCCTCCCCAGTGCAGAGCAGAGTGGGACAATCTCCTCCCGTGGTGGTAATTATTTGAGCGACCTTAAAACTTTTGTTTTCACGACACCTCCCTCACCTGGCTGACAACGCTGTGCCTGATGCCCCCCAGGACACACTTGGCCCTCCTGGCTGCCAGGACACTGCTGACTCATATTCAGCTTGCAATCAGCCAGGGCTCCCAGCTCCCTTTCCTGGCACTGTTTTCCATTATCTAATTCTCCGGACTATCCATAAATCCAGGGTTGTCCCATTCCAGGTGCAGAATCTGTTGAACTTCACATGGTTGGTGATTGCCCAGTCTTACAATTTGTCAAGGTCTCTCTGCAGGGCCTCCTTGCCTTCAAGGGAGTCAGCAGTTCCTCCCAGTTTTGTGTCATCTGCGAATGTGCTTAGTACCCCTTCCAGTCCTACATCAAAGTTATTTTTGAAGCTGTTAAAGAGCACAGGGCCCAATATGGAGCCCTGTGGAACCCCACTAGTGACAGGTCCCCAGTATGATGTTTACCCCATTCACTATTACCCTCTATGCTCCACTTGTGAGCCAACTGCTCACCCACAACAGGATGTGTTTATCCACCTGTGTGCTGCATATTGTGTCCAGAAGGATATTGTGTCTCATCCCTGAGCTGACACTCAGAGGAGTCCAGTCTCTTCTGGCACAGCTTATCCATTTCCCTGGGCACCTTCAGTGTACAGAGCCTGATGGACATAGCAGCATGGAAGATGCTTTTCTTCAAAAAATCTCCTGCTGCTTCTCCCTAGGGAGCCAGCAGTTGGCTTTTCAGTCATAAAAAAAAAAAAAAAAACCAAACAAACAAAAAACACACACAAAAAAAAATCATTTTAAGCCTGACAATTAATTTCTCTGCCCCCCAATAGCCCTCCTCCAGTCCCTTTTTTTCCCTCCAGCCTTGGGCAACTGAATAAAAGTCAGAGTTTCTGAGCCCTTGAAGAAACACTCCAAGCCATTTTTTTGTCTGTTTCAAAATGAAAACAGGTATTTCTCTAAGGCAGGTCCCATTTGACTGCCAAACCCACACAGTTCAGACAACAAACACGAAAAACAAGAAGAAAATTCAACATCATGAGTGTACCAAGAACATCAAAAGGAAACCAGGCAAATTCTTGAACATCGCTGTCCAACTCACATAAATCAATTTAACACCCAGAAAAAATAACACAGTAGTGGTTTGTTTTCATTTTCCATTTCTCCAGCTCATTTTGAGCTCGAGTTCAGAGCGGGAACCAAAACCATGTTTTGGAGTCAAAACCTGCCACCTAGAGAGCAAAAAGGTAAATGAAAAGGAATAGGTTTGGAGGCTGGTGAGTTTTTAAAGCAACTATCCCATAAAATTACAGATGTGCTGAAAACCATAAATTTGCTGTGCTGTCTTTTACAGCAACAAAACAGATTTTAAGAGAACCTTAATTATGTATCTGCACAGCACAGACATCGTTATAGGCTACTGCACCTACTCCTCACACAAACACTGCGCTGTGTGGTTAGTCATTATAGCACAGAAAAACAGGTTTTCTCCCAGTTCTATAAATTTATGTGCTTTGTGTAAACAGAGAGCAACTTCTTTCCTTTTCTTTTGAGATCACGTAGCTGTTACAGAAAGCAAGTCAGTTTTAATGAGAGTCTTTGTGGCAGCAAACTGCCTGGGTCTGAGTCCTGTGGGTCAGCTATGGATGCTCAGAACAATACCAGGGTGAAGACATCAGGTGCCAGAAAATCTAGACTGGAAACACAAAAAAACCCAAAAAAACATCACAAACCTATGAACAAAAACCTCCACAACCCCCGGTGCTCTTCTGAGCAAGTTTCCTGAGGATTTTAACTGGAGAAAAACTCTCAGAGTTCCACTTCTATGAAAATGTCCTGTTTGCTTCTCAAGTTCAAGCTGACAAATTCCTTTTGAAAACTGAAAGTGTTTCAGCATTTTCCAAAATTTTTGACACTGATTTCAGGTCAATTTAACACTAAACCAAACTCCCAAAAATACAAGGACAGGGGACATACTGAAGTGACCTCTCCCTAAAAATGGTATCTGACAGATTTTAATTCCTGTATCATAGAATGATCTCCATTACACATTTAGTCACAGGGCTCATGATGCAGCACAATCAGGGAAGGAGGAAGAGGCAGATAAATTTAGGATAGTGCATTACTTACTCTAGATTTTGAAATAACTTACTAAGCTTCCCTTACCACTTACCTCAATCAACACCCAGTGACTTGGGCTGCACAGAGCAGAGGTTGGATACAAGTCAAACAGAAATTCCCAAAGGTGCTGTTGCCTATAGCCTTAACCACAGGAGACCAAGCGCACCATCCTACACTGGGATATCTAATTCTGATAAAGATAGTTTAACTCTTCATTAAATAATTCAAGAAAAACAATTATTTAACAATATGGCCAAAGACATGCAGCATAAACCTCATTGAATTGCTACTTGAGCACTGCAAGTTGACGTCCAAGAGACATTTTTTGGTTGTTTTGGTGTTAAAATTTAAATAGAAAATAATCAGTCCTGGAATCTTTCCCTTCATCAGCTATTTCTGATCATCCCAAAGCTGGAAGCTGCCTCAGTTTCAACAAAATTAAGATCTTATTCTTTGGGCACCACAAGTGGGCCACCCTTTTGAAGCCTTCAGCACAGAAATCAGTCTGAGATTCTTAAAACCTCTTGAAATCTGTCTCTCATGGCTCAGATTCTGGAATTTTCTGGTCCAGTTTGCACTGATATCTGACTGTTACCAGGGGATCCAATCACTAGATCTACTGGGGAGCAGAGCTTAAATCTGAGCAGAGGTCAGTCATCACCTCAGGCTGACAGACAATCTGATTTTGTGGGAACTTTTGAGCCTACTTGATTATCAGCCTTCTGCCAGGGCACAGCCTTTAATCCATCTGACACCAGTGAGACCCATAAGTGAGAGCTCCTCTCCTTGCCTTAAAGTTTGAAATCTATTGTTTGATATCAAAATTAGGTTCCACATTTGATTCAACTAAAACCACCATCATCTCAAAATGGCAGCTTACTGGTGTTAATTAGCACCGTGCAAGAGCCCTAAAAAATTTCAATCTACCTCAAGAGCCAGATAAATGAGAACCATAGAATCACAGAATGTTAAGGTGTTGGAATGGATTTAAAGACCATCTAGTCCCAACCTACTATGCAGTGAGCAGGGTTACCTTCCATTAGATCAGGTTGCTCAGAGCCCCATGCAGACTGGCCTTGAAAACTTCCAGGGATGGAGCAGCCACAGCTTCTCTGGCCAACCTAGAGCAGCCCATCTTTCAGCAGCCTCTCCTTCTCCCTCCACATCCAGTGCACAAAGGAGACCTCACCTGATCAAACACACTGGCAGCAGTGTTTTGTTTTCATTCATGTGCCAGAGTGAATCTTTAGAAATCCCCTTGCTAGAACCTCACAGAGCATAATTTTAAGGACAAAGGTACAGAGAGGTCAGGCTGGATGTAACCTGGCCTAGTGACCTATGGCAGAGGGTTGGAATGAAATGATCTTTAAGGTCCCTTCCAACCCAAACCACTCTGTGATTCTCTGAGAGTAACTTACCAGTGTCTTCCCCCAAAACACAACAAAATATTCATCCTGAGAAGCAGCATAAACAAAAAAAAATCAGGCATCAATCCATTATCAAACCCACAAAAGGCACAATGTTCATTAGGTGTGACCAACCTAACAAACCTTAAAAAAAATGACCAACATAATCAAACCCAAGGAGTACCTCCCAGTGAGAGCATTAAGGATTATCCAAAGGTAAATATTGTCCTGTAAGAGTAAAAAAAAAAACCAAGTGGGTGTACATCCTGCTCTCTTTGTTCAAGAAAATCAGGGTGAAAATAAATTTCCCTGACCAAAATGAACTTCTAGAATTGACCTCTCAAAACTGAATGTCGTTTATGGACAGACACCATTGCAAAGTGTAGATCAGGTTAAAAAAGCACTATTTACAAGACTTTATGAGAACAGCGACATTAGCAGTGTTTCTCTTGCACATCAAAACTACTTAATAGGTTATAAAGTAGCAACAGGTTTAAGGCTCAACCCTAACGTAACTTTTGCCTTTAAAAGAGTAAATAAATGAACAATTTTCCGGATGAGATTAGCCAAAATATTTATTCACAAGAACATATGATACTAAACAGATGTGAATAGGTTGTCCAAAGAGACATTATCATTAACTAGCTGGTATTTGTCAAATGCACAAGAGGCAGCAAGAGAAAACTGCCCAGACTTTCTGCCAGAGAAGGTGAGGTTCCTTCCCCATCCTTAAGTGATGCATCAGTTCCAGGTTAGTCCAAACTGCTGCCCCAGGGAGGAAAACAGTCCCAGGCAGCTGCTGAGGTGCAGCACCAGACACTGGTGCAAACACTGGAATCAAGGGTGAATTTTTAAACTCATCTTCAAATTTTCATCCTGAGAAAGTGTTAAAGGAAGCACTTTCTCAGGGTGCAGAAATCACTGAAGTTTATGGCTGTCTCCTTAAACAGCTGGTGCCTCCAAAAGCTGGTGCTTCCATAGAGCAATACCTAGCAGGAAAATTACTACACCTCAGTTGTCCTGGAAGATTTTATAATGTTGGCAGCAAGGATGACATTCAGGCACTTATAAGAAAACATTACCCAGAGGATGCGACGGGGAGCAGCCCAGCATCATAATGAGTTACTTTGATTATCAGGCTTGTAAGAAGACTGGCTGCAGTATACTGACACTCATGGCTGAGGAACTGCCCTCTTGCACAGACTGAGATAGTTCAGCACCTATATTTTTCTAGTTAAAGGGCACCCTTTGGTCTTTTTGCTCCAGATTAAATCAGGCATCAACAGAAAACTGAGCAGACCTAGTAAAAAAAAAGAAAACCATATCTGTTGTCACGGGCCTTACCAAATGATTTACTGCTCAATCCTGCTTTCAGCCATCCAGTGACAGGTTGTCAGGTTCATTTGAGTAAATCATTCCAAGGTGAACAATACAGCACCTGGTCTGTGTGTCCTAAGGCCCAGATCACCTGATTGATGCCTGCCTGTATAAAAAGTGCATTAATACACACCCAGTGCAGCAGAGACAGGACCTGTCTTTTTATGTATTTCATCAGGGCTTGGCTCTAGGAACTGTAAATGTCAATACCAAGACACCTGCCTCCTGCTTCACTTAAGGAGAGAAATTCCACAGGGATGTGAGTGAGAAAACTAAGAACAGTTTTAAATAAATAACGACACAAGTTTTTGTAACAGCACCTTTATGGAACACAAGGTTAGCTTTAGACAAGTGCCAGGTTACATGAATTTCAGTCTTCTATATAAAGCAATCTGGGGTTCAGTCCATCCTGAAAAACTTGCAATACTTATTTATAGGCACGATACTTGGGATATTTCCACAGTAAAAACAAAAAAAAAAGGGCTTTCCACTACAGTGCTGGGAGTGGTTAATAAGAAAGTTACCTTATTATGTTCTTTTTGAGAGAATAACTCTCCTCCACTGTGCCTCACTGTTATTAAGACTTCAGAACACAAGCAATGCAATCCTAGTTAAGTGGAAATTAAGGTAATATAAGCTAAAGACCAAATCATCTTCATAGATACAGACAACTTTGACTATATATACTTTGCATGTGAAATTAATTAATTTTTGTGAGTAACAATTCCATCTCTATACACAACAAATAGAATTCCTTGCCAGTAGAGGACTGCACTGTGCATGGCTGATCAGCCTTGAAGAGAATAGTCTGGACCTCAGGCATATCCAGCTACGTGGATCAACATCCCTTCAGATCCAGCAGCTTTGGTTTTTGGACGGAAACTTTGGCCTATTGTTCAAACATACTTGCCAACAACAAACAAGTGGGACTAGACTTGTTAAAAATAAAGGGTGGTATGTGCATAAAGTCAGTGCCCTGATCCCTAAAAGCGTCTCTATGAGCAAATTCACCTTAAAAATGGGCAGTGCTTAAGTTACAAAAGATTTTATTTATGGTGACTGAAGAAATGGTTCTGCTTCAGGAATTCAAAAGATGGGTCAGATTTAGTAGTAGATTTATTAACTTGCTGTGATTTATAACAAGGTGATAACGTCTGAAACAAGGGAGACATTAAAACACGTTTAGCCAGGAGGTTTATGGCTTCCAAGTCAAATTCATTGACCAGTGTCAGTCATTTGGGCAACTGAAGATTAGCAGACAAAAGACGAGCAGAGGCCAGGTGCTGCACTGTTGTTTTGGAGGCGGTATTCCAAAGTGTCTTCTCTTACAGCAATTTCCTTTTCTCAAACTCCTGCAAATAGCACACAGATGTTACCAGTGGGGAAAAAAAAAGAAAATGCTTCTATTACTCTTTTATTTTAAATTACTTTATCTCAGCAAATCTGATTTTAAGAATCAAAAATGGGAATTAAAAATTAAAATATAAAATGCATAAAGTGTGCAAGTTAGGAGAAAGGAGAATAAGCATTCTCCCACCTCACATTAACAAACCAGGTATGGAAAGTGGCAGACTGCAGTCAGTGCATGCTCTCAGACTGCTATGCTGTCAAGGAACCATTTGCTCCCAGGCATAACATAATGGGCTTGAAAAATCCCAGTTCTGCATAAGAACTGCAGCAGAATCCTTGCAGTAAAGGACTCAACCCATAGGAGAAACAAAACAAAGATTTTCATTTTAATAAGGAAAGAAATACAACACAAGAAGAGACAAATCCCACAGCAACCTGTGGAGGTGCTGTACCACCATTCACCACAGGAAACAAAAAACACTTAACACAGCTGAATTAGGCATTTCCTCTAGCTGAGAGCCAGTCTCTTCTTCTGGATAGGAATTAAGTAAAATGCAAATAATCCCATTCCATACCTCAATTTTTCAGCTGTATACATTCAATCCTAAGTCTGAATTAGTACTTAAAATAGAGTTATATGCCAAGACTCTTCTTCTTCAAATACCCTACTTAAGAAGAATGTTCTCATATTTTAAATTAATTCAGGTTCTTTGCATCCAGAAAACAGTTTCCACAACTTGCTACAATTGAAAGCAAAACATAACCTCTTCCTCTATTATGCCATGTTTAGTTTCCTATAAAACAATTTTACATAAAACTGAGTTCATATGTTTTTTTTAAGTAGTAATTTCAGCTTGTTCAGGCAGCTTGTTCAGAGCAAGACTATCTGGGTAAGAGACGAGCTCCCAGCTCGTACTCCCCTGCTGCTCTGGATGAGCACATGCACCAGTTTCTGAGGAACACACCTTGTAGATGGTGCTGCCCAGCTGAGCAGGAGACATGCTGACCACAACACCTGCACTCTGAAGGGCTGCAATCTTCTCCTTGGCTCCCCCTTTCCCCCCAGCAATGATGGCTCCAGCGTGGCCCATCCGCCGGCCCGGAGGAGCTGTCAGTCCTGCGATGAACGACACCACGGGCTTGGCATTTGGGCCCTGGGAGGAAACAAGACACCCTGTTATGTGGGGGAGACTGAGAAGAAAAGCAATTCCAGATGGCAGGTTTTTGATTTTACTGTTTTTTTATTTTTCTGGCTTTTTATTTAAATATCAACCAGCCAGACAAAGACATTAAACAGCTGGAAACATCAGACAAGACAAACGAAAAGCCTTAAGAATGTGGAATAATTTCTCTCCTGATAATCATCATAAACCAGAAGCAAAGAGAAACTTTAATCTGTCTACACAGTCATGCTTATTACCAAACAAAAAAATCAAAAGTATCGTTACAGGAATAAAAATCCAAAAATGACACTGCTTTCCAGTTCATAGAACTATAGATTTACTAAGGTTGGAAAGACCGCTAAGAACACCAAGTTCAACAATTAGATTTAATCTCAATAAAGCTCCTAATTTCAACTCTTTCTCATTAATAAAAGTATCATTGCTTAGGGTTTCTCTTTAGAAGTAGAGATGAGAGACTGAACTGAGTTTTCCTTGACACAGTAAAAGAAGTTGTTTAACTACAAAGGTGTCTGGGAGCAAAGTGTTTAAGACTTACAGAATTATTTTCTTTCAAAAAGGCTGCTGCATCTTCTTCAGCATTTCCTCCAATTTCCCCAATCAGTATGATCCCCTCAGTATGAGGATCCTTCAGGAAAACATCAAGGCAGTCAATAAAATTAGTTCCATTGAAGGGATCACCTCCAATCCCTGAAAAAAATTAAAATTAAAAAAGAAGAAAACACAAGAAAAAGACTAACTCAGAGAACGATACTGCATTTATGATAAAAGTTTCAAAGAAAATACCAGCATGAGTACTCCTGAGTGCCCATAAGACAGGCAGCTCTGAAGGCTCTTCCCAAGTCAGTGTGTCAAATTCCTGCTCCAAATACTTCCCCCACAATTTACAGAAAACTCTGATAGCTCCACGTTCACCTTTCAAACCATTAACAAAATATTACGAACAGAGCAGGACCAGAACCCAAGCTCTACAATTTTACTGTAAGAAAACTTAATTTACTTAACACACCTGACTAATTACCTAAGAATACCCTGTCCCTTTATAATACTAGACTTCTTGGGAAAATCTGTTTCCAAATTGACATATTTGTTGGCACTTCTCTGCTCAGAGCTGGTTTTTAGGCTTTTATTAACCTGATGTGAAAATGACAACAGAGAAGGGCTACACTCTTCATAGCACACAGGGATCTCACTTCTCAACACAACTGCCATTCAGCAATTCCTACACTTACAAGAAGAAATTACTTTGGATTTATTCTCGTAAAGAAAAAGTAGATTAGTTGAGGTGCAAAAGGCTGTTTCTAAGGAAACATACCAACACAGAAAGACTGTCCCAATCCAACTTGTGTTGTCTGATGAACAGCTTCATATGTCAGGGTTCCAGATCTTGACACAATACCTTCAGGAAAGAAGATAATATTAACATAGGTAAGCAAATGACTAGAGCCAGATGTTCTTACACTCCTAAAAATCACCTCAATAAACATGAGATGTCAGACTTTCCAGCTGCCTTGCCAATATATGAAAACTCATTGTAAGATTATATCTGTACTATATCTTGGTTGTCACTTTTCAACACTTAACTGTCAATAAACCTACCCAAGAAGTCAGTAATGTCGGCTGAGACACAATTTGTCACACTACAGCCCTACCAGGAAAGAAAACTGAAAACCAAATAGAAGAACATACTATAGCTGATGCACTGAACTTGAGGCAGAGCCAGAGCTCAGCAGTTAAAAAAAGAATTCTGTATTAATCACATCTTCATGTAAAGTATGGCCAGGCACACGAAAGATCCTCCAGAACAGAAATATGCTGCACAAATTCAAGTTATCACTGTTAAGAATATTTGCTGCTGCTCTACAAAACACATTTGGTATTTACATTACAATACTACAAATGACCACAACCCCAGTTTTAAATTCAGGGTGGAAGGTAAGAGCCTAGATCGAGGCAAAGTATTTGCATGGGTTTTTGTTCATTTTTCCAAAGAGTTCTGCTAATGCTACAAAATTATGTCTTTTTTTTTCCAGGAAACCTTACATCTTCCATCTGCTTCAAGCCATCTAACAAGGAATATTATATATATATTATATATGAACAGAGGAGAAAATCCACCACTAGATCAACAACCTAACTTTTACCAACTATTTATACTACTGGACCTAGCAAAGGCTTTTTCTTGCTGTGTTTGCAACGGGCTTCCTGATTACCACTAAGATCAGATTGCCCTGGAGAAGCTCAGATAAAGAGTCCAAAGACCGTGCTATTTTTATATCTTGCATGACAGAATATCCAGATGATTTTTGGATGCCTCACAGTAATAGAAAGCTGGGGAGTACATCACCAAAGGTCACATTGTTAGATAAAGCTGGGAGGATGGCAAAGCTACAATTTTATTCCTTGATTCCTGGAAGACCAAGAATCAACACCAGTTCCAGCAATGGCAGAGCCATTGCATTCAGGATTTAAAACATTCCTTTGCACCCTATGTGCCTTGCATTCAGACTCTAGTAGCTTGTGACTGCAAGACATTTCTTGCAGATATTTAGAAAATCTGAACAGAACTTTGATTCAGAGGGGAGCTCAGGGCAACACTGGTTGATGTTGCCTTTTACAGTCATCGAGCAATGTCTCAGTGGTTTCTACGAAGGGCATAATTGCAGCTCTCTGATTTTTCAGTGCCAGGTTTATAGGTGCTTCTGAAAGCTGGAGGTGTGACAAGTGTTAAAACATCTTTCAGCATTCCCTAGGTGCAGTCTATCCTCAAGTCAGAAGTGGTAAAGTAGCAGAGATGGTTTTTCATGCTAGAAAAACTGCACTGAGACCCTGTAGTTCAACAACACTGAACAGGCAAAGGGTACTTTTGTGCTCAAGGTAAACTGGTTGCCTTGCTGACAGGTAAGAGCAGCATATGCTGTCAACAAAAATGTTTCCAAAGATCTATTTAATCAGAATTTTTTATTTTGGAAGAATTATTTCTATGGCTCCTGAACAGCATTATTTAAAAAAAAATTGTTATTTCTATAGTTTACAAGAAGGAGAAAACAAAGGTCAGGATTTGCATGCAAGAGGACTCAACTGATTATGGACAGAGTGTGTAACTAACATGAACAAATCACTGCCTTTCTGACCTTAACTTCTCTGCCTGAGAACTGGGTACATTTGCTACTTACCCTTGGGATTGTTTAATAGTTGTCTAAATTATGATGTTATAAACTTGCCTGTAATCTCCTCTCTTTGCTGTAGTACTGAGCTCACTATAGGCGTAGGATCCTAGTTCTAAGGAGCCAAGCTGTTGGAAAGAATAGCATTGAAGTGCTTAGTGCTCTCAAATCCCAAGATAAATGGAAGTTTCCTTAAGACTCCCCTTTGAGGACACCAAGACAGCCACAGTCCCTAAGGAAACCTCCAATTGCTTTGTGTCTACTTTTAGTACTCAGTGTCTGCTACTAAAGACTTCCTGATTTTAGCCTTCAAGATTGTGAGTGAACTTTGGCATTATCAAACTGAGGGCAGGCAAGGTGTTAAACAGTGTTTCAACTGTCTTCAGACATGAAGAGCACTACAGAACCAAACTTTAGTTTTAGACGACTCATAAATATTCAAAGACTCACCAATTCTTCCTTTCTTGTGAATGTGACCAGGCATGATACCAATTTTACATTCTCCAGGCTAAGGAAAGAGTGGGAGAAGTCAGATGGAACATTCAAACCACCCACCAAGAACGGTTCAGCCTTGGACCAAACCCAGAGGTCACTTACATTGATGACTCCAGGGCAGTTTGGGCCCACCAGCCGAGTCTTATTCTGCCTGAGCAGCTTGTGTTTGACCCGCACCATGTCCTGCTGGGGGATGCCCTCAGTGATGCACACGACCAAGGGCATTTCTGCATCAATTGCTTCATTGATTGCAGCAGCAGCAAATGGGGGAGGTACATATATGACTGTGGCAGAAGCACCTGTTTGTTCTTTGGCCTACAGTGGACACAACAAAAAATACATCAAGTATTTAGTGGGGTTGGAGAGAACACTTGATGATAAGTTATTTAAAATACATTCCATTGCTAGGTATAAATTAAGTAAATAGATATGTATTAACTTACTACAATCAAAGCAAGAACCCATGGAGTGCAAGTAGGGAACTGTGAAACAACCACAGTCTGGAAAGGATCTGCCTGTGATCACCATCATAAATACTCTTAGACAACAGTTTGCTAAAAATCCATCACACACTCTAGAATCAATCAGAAACTAGTTGTATGCATGAATCAAGTGTATCCAGACTCTGTGAACTTCACAGTGGAAGCCAAACTTGTGCCTGACCACCCTGAATGTTCCCTCTTTTACAAGGCTTCTATTTCACTTCTTGCCCAGTGACATCCACGGCTCAAATATTTGTCCCTTCAGTGTGAGCAATGAAATAGGGAGCCCTTCGCCAGCATTAAATTGTGTGCTCTCCACTCACTGCTGCAAATTACCTCCTTCACAGAATTAAACACAGGCAGACCTAGATGAGTTTTTCCCCCTTTCCCTGGAGAAATTCCTCCAACTAAATTGGTGCCATAGTCCAACGCCTGCTGGCTGTGAAAGGTGCCCTACGAGAGAGAAAATAATTGAAGTCAAAAGGCATGTAATAGCAAATAAAATTAACCAAAAATTTTGATGTAATCTGTAATTCTGAAAGCAATTTATGGCACTTAAATTTACAATGAGAAGGGAAGTTTTCACTACATATAAACAGGTATTTTGAAGAGTTAATCAATATGTTTCAAATGCATTTGGAATATGCTCATATGCTCTGCTTTTCCTTTTATATCAGAGCACTGCAGTTGCATCTAAAGGACATTTTGCTGTGTGTTGCTAATACACCTGCAGACACATTTTCTTTTCCACATCAAGTCTGGCAGATGACAAACACTATAGTCAAATAGAGGAAAATTAGCATTCTCATCCATGACTAGCTGATAGTTTTACAAAAACAGCCTTCTCCCCCTACAAATGTGCAAAAGAGTGAATCTGAGAAAATTATTAAATATCCTGAAATAAAACAGAAACTTAATTCATAGACATTGATATTCAAATGCATTTGTGAAAGAGGCACTTCTAAAATGGTCAGGTTTTTGTAGTTTTTTTGCAAATCTCCTTTCACAAAGAAACTCTTTCAGCTGCATACATTCAAAAGTCTTAAGATCAAGTTGAAAAACAAAAATGAAAATTACCATAGTAGAGATGACTCAAAATCAAGTTTCAAGCTTCTGCACAAGTAAGAAAAAAACATCTAGTCTACTAGATGTCTAGTCTACTGAATTTGAGAAAAAAAAATTTATTTGGGCTAAAGAAAGGAAACCATAGTGCTCAAGGGACCTTCCTGATGCTGAAGGAAGAAGTCCAGTTCCTATCAACACAAAGCCAGTATGCAATCCCTATCACACATTATTATGTTTTTTTGGGCAATTAACTTTCTGAACTGAAAAGGTGATACAAGAAATAGCTCATAAACATACCTGTTTGCCTGTAAAACCCTGACAGATAACCTTTGTGTTTTTGTTAACATATAGGTTTTTCCTGGATGCTGTGTAGGAGCAGTGTCGGACTCCATTCTGTTGAACTAGAGAACAAAAGGGAAGAGAGAACAAACCATTAATCCACTACTTTGTTAAGACTCTGAGCCAAAAAATGTCCTGCCTGTAAGTGCATATCAATTAATGCTTGCATGAGAAGACCATGAGCAGCTCTTGTTTTCAAAAGCAGCCCTGAAGATGCTTGTCATTCTGAGACACTACACACCCATTCTTCCTTCCATCATGATGATTGCTGAGTTTGCTGGGAGTCAGGGGAGGTATTTCTCATATCAAATACTGAATACCAGCATTCCTCATGAAAAGTAACAGACAGAAACAACTTCTCAACCACTATTACTATCTGCAAATCCTCTAAGAAACGCTGACAAAGCAGAACTAAAATCCCAATATCCAGAGGCTGTTACAACACAGGTACCACTTCATACCTCCTGCGAACAGAGCACAGTCCAGACTAGACAATGAGAGATACTGAAGGGCCTGAGTGTCCTTCAGCACAATTAAAACCTAATGCCAAGCAAGACATGCAGCAAGAGATCTTTTTCCAAGAGATTCCTGGCACCTGGGCAGCACTGCTGGACATGGACATGGCTCATGAGAACAGCTCTCCAGACACTCCACTAGAGTGACTTACACACACAATTACACACAGAATTAATAAAGTTGGAAAAGATCATGGAGATCATCAAGTCCAACCTTTACCCAGGTTAACAGCCTATCCAACATCAGTCTAACATCTAAACCATTTCAACCATCTAAACCACACCACTAAGTTCATTGTCTAACCTATCCTTAAACACATCCAGGGATGGTGACTCCACCACCTTCCTGGGAAGCCCATTCCAGTGGGAGATCACTCTCACTGTGAAAAAGTTCCTCCTGATATCCAACCTAGTGCTCACAACTCTGGTACTGACAAAAGAAAACAACACAAGACAATTGCAGAAAAGAAGCACAGTGTGTGCTGGTGTCAAAAAGCCAAGGGGAATGAAGGCATCTGTGCTAATGGGACAGGTATGTTGACATCAAAATTATTAGAAAACAAATGCAAAGGATGTTACCACACTTGAGAAAAGCTTGAAATGAGGGGGAAGGAGAGATCTTCTGGTACAAAAGGATGCACAGCTAGATTTATTACCATATGCTTTTTCAAACATCAGAATTTTGAGGGGGTCAGAACTGACTTACTCCCTATAAGCGTTTTACATAAAAACCTAAATTTATGCTTAGAGCGAACCTGGGAAGACACAATCATAATACAGAAACCAACACCAGTATGTTGCTATATACCACTTTAGCTCTTTTCAAACTTTACCAACTAAGATCTGAGGGAGTAAAAAGTGAATCTGACACTAAAATAAGAGATTCTGAATCATGGTCCCCAGACTGTTCCATATAAATACTCGGGCAAGTCTGAACAAAGGAAGGATTTTTTTTTTTATTTTTGTCTTTTTAGGAAGAAAGTAGAAGCTTTGAAGGAGAAAGAAGGAAAAAAGTATTCTTCAATATTAACTAACACACAGAATTTTTTAAGATGCATTATTAAGCTCTTATAATAATACAATTCCTATTGGGTAGTAAAAGACTGCAGAAAATTTAAGATCCAGGTATACACACACTTCTATAACAGAATTACATGACACTTTTCTATAATACTTTTTCCAACTAAATTTTAGTACTATACTACTTTTATGCTTTACTTCTATGAAAAAAACTTTTTTACACAAAGAGAGTAGCAGGCAGTAAACTTGTAAGGGAAAGTGGTAAAGTGCACTTCAGCTCCCTGACCTGCAGGGTTTTAACCTAAATCACAATGTTATCCACAAATACTGTCACAGAACTCGATATGCAGGGAAATACAAAGCAGAAAAGGATGAAACCCATATGAGAAGCCCTAAAAAAGCCAACTGTATCCTGGGCTGCACCCAAAGCAGTGTGGGCAGCAGCCTGAGGGAGGAGATTCTGCTCCTTTGCTCGGCTCAGGGGGGACCCCACCTGGAGTGCTGCACCCAGCTCTGGGGTCTGTAGCTCAGGAAGGACATGGAGCTGTTGGAGCAAGTCCAGAGGAGGTCACAGAGCTGATCCAGAGGGATGGAGCACCTCTGCTATGAGGAAATGCTGAGAGAATTGGGATTGTTCAGCCTGGAAAAGAGAAGGCTTTGAGGTGACCTAATTTTTGCTTTCAGTACTTGAAGGGAACTTACAGGAAAGATGGGACAAGAGCATTTACAAGGCCTGGAGTGACAGGATAAGGGGGAATGGGTTTAAATTGAAACAGAGTAGGTTTAGATCATATATTACGAAGAAATTCTTTACTGTGAGGGTGGGGAGGCCCTGGCACAGGCTGGGCACAGAAGCTGTGGCTGCCCCATCCCTGGAAGTGTCCAAGGTCAGGTTGGAGCAGCCTGGAACAGTGGGAGGTGTCCCTGCTCATGGCAGGGATGGAACAAGATGATCTTCAAAGTCCCTTCCAACCCAAACCATTCTGTGATTCTTAGGAAATATGCCTGAGGCTGAGATGTAATGATGCCTTGGGGAGAACAGTCCAGGCTTCCAGAAGTATGGGAATAAATGTTTTGAAATTTGTTGGAAAGGGAAATAACAAACAGGCAAAAATAAACTAATTCAAATCTAACTTTTTGCTGCACCACTGACAAATTCACCTGCAAAATAAGAAAGGGGTGCTGAGTGACAAATGGGTGGCCAGCAAGCAGCTTCAGTACTTTGAATTAAAAAAAAAAGTAAAAATCAGAAAATCCTAGAATGAGTCAGGTTGGAAGAGACCACAATAGGTCATCTGGTCCAACCTCACTGCCAAAGCAGGGTCAGGATTGCATCTAGACATATATTCAATTCCTGAATATCTCCAGTGAGGGGAAGTCCACATCCTCTTTGTTGTTGACAAACTGACTGACAGTCACTCATTTCTCTACACCTTAAAGTAATTTTGCACTCCCAGTTCAGCTGTCCACTCCAGACCTATTTTCAGATACTTATAACCTCACACAAAAATGCTTTTGAAAGTTTGTCATATTCCACTTTATAAATATATTTTTCAAGAATAAAAAGCTTTTGAGCATTTTCCAAGCTATCAAAAAAATAAATCAAATTTTAGGCACTGATCTCTTAAAGACAGCTTAGAATTTAAGCTTTGTATGGATTTACTCTTGAAAACTCAGTGTGCTTCTTACACTACTGTATGACCCTGCTTCAGAGAAGATATATCTGGTTCAAAAAGCCTGGCTATAGACTCCAGCTGACTGCTGCCTACAGAGAGAGCCAGTTTAGCACAGGCACATGTTTGGGGAACAATACGTTTTTTTATGGACATTTAAGGAAAAAACAAAACTAAAAATCATCTTGCAGTTTCTGGGCTGGAAGAATCTGAGTTTTGAGGGGGTTTTAAGTCTGTTCCTGGCCCTGCCCAGAGCAGAAACATTTGCCCCAGTCATCAGCCCAGCAGGAGCTGCAGGGCTGTGGGTCAGGACAAGGTTCTGCTCCACGTGGCACAAACAACAAGACCTGGGTGCAAGCAGCTGGCAATTTAAATAGTTAAGACAGATACAAGATGAGAAGGAAACAGGTGGAAAGGGGGAATGGCATGCCCAAGTTCACAGCAGGTACGAGTCAGAAATAGAATCCAAGTCTCAACTTCCACCCAGGACGTGCCTCACGACTTCCAAACCCGTTCAGACAATTGCTTTCACTTGAACAAATTTAGGTGCTTGAGTGCAAATGCATGCTGCTTCGCAGAGACTGGAGGAAAAGGAGACATGTGCTCTTCAGCTGTGAACCAGCAAAAGCCAAACATATTGGTGATGCTATTTTAATGCACATGTATAAGTTGCAGGCCAAGTTGCAAAGGTGAATGTTCCAGATGAAATCCTGGAATATAAGCACATGTCTTATCAAATCCTATGGACAGGAATGCAATTAAAGCACCTCTTAACCCACATTTACCCCAGACCAAAAAAATGAAATTTGGAAGCTCAGGTAGGACCTGAGGGTGTTTATAAAACAAGCACAAGACAAAACTAAGGTGAAACAGCAGATTCCTTTCTACAGGGATCTGAGCTGACACCTATATTGCCAGAAGACTGAAAAGTTATAAGTGAAATTGTTCCTCTATTACTCCTTGAAATAAGCCACAGAACTTGGAGATGAAGGAAGTTATTCCTTTTCTATTACCCAAGGAAGGAAAGCAGAAATCCTATGGGCTCCAATCAAATGGTGAAGATGGAAACCACTGCAGGGGAAACTCAGGGAAGGACTGAGGTACAAGCAGCAGGCCAAGCAGCTAAGAAGTCTTTTCTTCCACAGACATCTCACTCTCCTCTTTATTTTCCATCAGTTATGGACATTGTTTCTGAGAAATCCTTCTAATACTTTGTACATGTTTAATTTACATTTTTATGACCATCTTCTTTCTCCTTCCTCTGCCTACAAATGCAAGGCCTGAGGAGGACAGAGCAGGAGCAGCTCTGGGGAGCTTCTCAAAGCACACAAGATCATAAACCCATCCCTAGAATTCACCCTTGAGGTTATCAATCGCACCAGTAGAAGATGATCCTCATTGACAAAGTTCTCATGCTGTTGAAGGATTGTTCAAAATAGCTTACTCCTTTGTTTAAGAGGATTATCCTCTCAGAGGACTTCTAGGTATCAGTTCCCAGCCTCTCTTCTCCCACTCTTCCCTTGCCAAATTCCAGCTAATTAAGGAAACCCTGATCTATGAACATGGAACAGGAGATGAGGAATTAAGTAAATTAATCAGACTCTAAAGGGCAGATGCAATAACTACAATACACCTGCCACACCAAAGCAAATCTAGGACTAATGGGGAACGACATTCAGAAAAATTACAGTCCTTTCATCTTTCTTTCCTAACCAGAAAGTCCCTTCTCAGGACAGATCATCTATTTCTTGGAAAGCAAGAAACTGCTTTTCCCTCTGTATGCTCCAATAGGGACCTGCAGGAAAAGGTTTGTGAGCTTTCCTCCCACCACACTGTTGACATAAAAACAATTAAGGAATTGTTCAGTTTGGGTTGTTATTTCTGCAGCAATCCTTTGCCAAGGGTTCCTCACGTAATTACTGTAATCTCTTCATCTAAGAGCTCTCCAAAGCCTTCTAACAGTCCCAGGACACGAAATCCCTAACCCTGACTCTCCAGTCAGTTCAGGTGCCCATAAAGACTTTCCAAAGTGCAGCACAGACCAGCACAGGTCTCTCCTGACACTTCATTTACACGAAATGCTCTGAGGTGACCTTTGAGCACAACCTGCCATTCACTGACATATTTCATAGTTCCCTTGAACAACTTCCTGACTCACACCCTGCATGTCTCCTTTAGCAAATGCACCAACAAAAGCAGAATTTGCATCTCTTTTGCAACAGCACACACTGGAAAGCCACAATTTTAAATCACTAAGAGAAGCAGATGCTAATGTTTGTTAGTGAAAATGTATGTACAAAGTCCAAATTTCAGCAGTCTTTTAATATTTCGTAAAAAGTTATCAAAACAAAAATGGTTTCCAAGGAAGGACTATTTCATCTCGCAGGAGTTTCTATAAAAGACTTCATGAACAGCTGCAAAAAGACATTTCTTGAGCCACTTAGATACCTTCTTCTCCTCTACCCCTCAAAATAATTTTAAGAACTATTCCCTGAATCTCTTACTGCTGTTTGTAAAGGGGATGATGTGGGGTTTTAACACATGAAACTGCACCCAAGAGTGGCTTTGCTGGGAGTATAAATTAAGCTAAATTGGAAGGTGCTACATTCCCATCTGTTCCCCTCCATCAGAACCAATTCTCATCGGGCTCAGGGGAGTCAATTCAAAAAGCTGAAGTGGCAGGAAATTAACTGCACAGTAAAAAAAACAGTTTTCTGCTTCTGTTCATGGAGAACAGGAGCCAGGAATGGACACCCAGCTGGACGGCAGGTGGGCCACAGCAAATCCTCAGCACAGCCTGTGGTGGTTGCGAGATCACACCTGCAAGTCACCATCCCACTGAGACAAGCACCTTGTGTGCAGTGAAACAAAGTTTGTCTGTTCATTCTCAGCTGTGAGAACCAAATTCCAAAGCACAAATTCCAAAGTTCAGACTTCAAAAAACTGCTCTTGTGCTTGGGCATACCCACACTGACTTCACAGAACCACAGAGTGGTTTGGGCTGGAAAGGACCTTAAAGACCACCCAGTTCCACCACCTTGGGACAGCGACACCTCTCACTATCCCAGGTGGCTCAGAGCCCCATCCAACCTGGCCTTGGACATTTCCAGGGGTGGAAATGGGCTTCTCTGGGCAACCTGTGCCAGTGCTCCACAGCAAAACATTTCTTCCTAAAAATCTAATCTAAACCTCCTCTCAGTGTAAAGCCATTACTCCTTGTCCTATCACTACAAGCCCGTGTAAAGTCTCCTCTTCGACACAGGATGCAGCACAAGCTGCACAAAAAAAAGCACACCGAAAATAAAAAAGGGGGGAAAAGAAGGAAAAAAAGAAGACGCTTTATTTGTTATTGTGATGCTCAGAACAACACACATTAAACATTTCAAGCTGAATTATCAGTCTCGGGCTGACACAAATGGAGGCCAACCATCTCCACAACAGAAACAACTTTTACCACCCTGTGTTGAGACCAAGGGATAACTGGGGGGCCCCAAGAAGCCTCTCGCCCAAACCACCCCCCCACAGTCCCCGGCCCCTCCCGCTTCCTCCGGCCCTTGACCCTTTAAGTCTTTCCGGGGAGAACAAGAACCACCTTTTCCCAGCTCCGGCTCCAGCTCCCCCACCCTCCACGCGCGAAACTCCCACCGAATTTTACAAAGACCCCCCTCCGCTCGCAGCCAGACGCGCTCGCACACCAGCTCCCTCCGGAGCACAGCGATCCCCGCCCCGCCACAAGCCCCGGGACCCTCCGGTCACGCCCCGCTCCCACCTCCGTGACCTTGCCCGGC
>VXBA01000302.1:534064-549007 GCA_013399895.1 Serilophus lunatus
TGCCGGCAGGGCTCGTGCCGGTACTCACGGCGGAGCAGGCGGCCGAGCAGGCGGAGGGCGGCGGGGCCGCAGCGGGACATGGCGCGGTGCGGCTCCGCAAGGACGGCCCCGAGCTCTGCCCGCCCCGGCGGCGGAAGCGGCTCCGCGGCGCCTGCTGGGGGTTGTAGGCACAGGGCACCCAGGGGGAGGGGAAGGCGTGTGGGGAGGGGAAATAAATAAATAAATAAATAAACAAATAAATAAAACTTAAAAACAGGTCGTGTGTTTTTCGGGGTAAGGAGAGGCTGTGGCTGCGCCATCCCTGGAAGCACCCAAGGCCAGGTCGGAGCAACCTGGGATAGCGGGAGGTGTCCCTGAGTGGGACTGGGTTCTCTTCAAGTCCCTTTCCAACCCAAACCATTCTATCCTATGACACCTGGCATCGTTTGTTGGTAATTTTCTCGAAGCAGCGAGTCCCGACCATGCCAAGTGAGCCCTTGGAAAATGCTGTGCGATGGTCCCGGGATGGTCAATCTGAGAAGCAGCGTTCCTGGGAATCCACTGCTTTATTTGCAGCTAAACGGTTTCATATTAAATAGTTTTTTAAAAAAAAATTAAAGAGAACTGACAATCCTCTCTTTCATTCACATTGGACTGTTTACTTACCTGGCTGATCCCGGGGCAGGAAAAGAGTGTATTTGAATAAATCAAACAACACGGCTCTGAAAGAATAATTAGTGTTTTGTCCACACAGAGATTCTTGACCGCATCATTTGCTTTCTGTTACACTTCAGGGGACATTCTTTTCTGGATGAGAAAAGGATTAATGAACCGCAAGAAAGGTTCAGCTCCATTTTTTTAACAAGGCAAACATTCATGAGAGGAGTATGTGTCAGGGACAATGATTGCAGGAGAGGCATCTCCAGAGCAAACAGACGGTATGTACACACCTGGAACTTGTAGGCAAGTTAGAAAAAAATCAGAGAAAGCTGTGAAGTCAGCTCATTTATTAAAAACTGTGCAATTCTTGCAGCCACGAGCAAACTGACCTCGGATCGGTGTTACAAGAAACCACTGAACTTTACTCTAAGTGTTTCCATAAAGGGGTTTCAAATACTTTAACTTACACAAATGAGATTCAGACCCAGGTCAGCTCATCTCCTGTGCCATCAGCTGCCTCCAGATAATGTCCTGTACATATATCCAGTACAAATATTTGTGTGTCTATGAGGATGGGGGGTGGAGGGATGCTGTGGGAGGGGAGCAAGAAGAGACAAAGTACTCCTTCAGGACAAAAATGGTTATGCTCTGATTTTTTCCTCATAAATTATTTTGTGTCCCTGAAACTGAGGCCAGACAGAGGCTGTAATAAATAAATGTTCAGCTTTTTGTGATCCCCTTAGGAAGGCACACGCACTGATTTTATAAGGAGCCCACTCACTACTAAGAGATTTATACCTGGATCCATTTCCTAATCAATTTTTCCTTGAGGCTTTCATTAAGACTCTTGTGGGGATTATAGAATTCGAGTTAGATGCCACTGTATTGTCATTCTGTATGCAGGAACATTTTGCTTTTAGCAGTTTCTCAACAAAACTTTTATTTTCAGGGTGGGAAGGAAGAGAAGCTGATCTAGAAAAATAACACACAAAAGAACTTAGAGAGACTGGGTATCAGAAAACCAAAGGGAACAGTAAGAACCCCAACTGTTCCAAAGTGATCCCCTCACCTTGGATCATAGGTGGCAGCTGACAGGCAGGGTTGTCCCACTGCCAAGGGTCAGGGGATTCTGAGTTCCAGTCCTGTCAACAGGAAGAGCTGAAGCTTTTGGCCCCAGCTAAATTACACAGTGAACTGTCCTTGCTCCCCTTTTTATGTTGAGCTATGTAGTGTCAGAAGTCCGTCTGTTGGATATCAAATGTGCTTAAAATAACTCAGGCCAGAAGTCAAACAATATCACAAAATAGAGACAACTGCAGTTTTTAAGCTTTTTTAATAGAATCATGTGTGATGAGGGTTTGGGTTGTTGGTTTGGGGTTTTTTAAAATCTCAGTAGCAGAAACTCAGTCCCTTGCAGTCAAAATCTGAATTCATGCAGTCTTTTGACTCTATTTTTTCTCTGTAATTAATACCAATATAAGTCATCATCACTCTAACTGCTGAATTTTCAGGGTGTGGAAACCATCTGTACAATATATAATTGCCCAGCTATACATGGAATTGAGGAAAAACCAACCCATTTTCAATTGTTTTAATGCAGTGGTTTGGTTCCTTTCAGAGAACACTCTGTCCCACCAACATTAATTTTGTTGATTTAATCAACTGCTTAGAAAGAAACCATTCAGCCCGGGGAGGAACAATACAGCAATTAGCAACACTCAGGTAGCAGTGACAGGGGCTGCCTCACAAGGTTCAGGACAGACTTAGTTCTAGTGGGATAGCCAAAGGATTAAGAAAGATTTGGGGATTTAATCCAAGAACAATAATTTTCAACCATTGTGGCAAGCCCAAGGCTCAGGTCATTGGTGGGGTCACTCCCTAATGCATTTTTATAAGGGAATTCATTTTAAGAGCAACAGAGGCCCTGGAGATGAACCTGATAAAAACCACATGTCCTGGGACAAACTACATTCTAGTGAAAACATTTTTCTTGCTCTCTTTCTCAATAGTTGGGCTTTAATCCTGTCTGAAAGCAGATCCTCTGATGTTAAACATGGGACTTTCTGCTTAGTATCCCTCACAAAGCATTTGATCTTCTGCTGGTAAAAAGCCAAAAGGAACATCATATTAATGTTTACCTACCTGGGAGCTTCAGCCACAGCAGAAGACAAAGACACCCTGTTGATGTTTTCGAGGTGTTATGGCTGATGCTTTGTTCACTTCCACCATCAGCCAGAACTCTGCAATGCAAATAAATCACCAACCCCTTAAATGTCTGCATTTATCTAAGCACTAATAGCAGCAAAAACTCATTTGGCATCCAGGTATTTTAGGGTTCCCTGTTTACAGCACAGATTCCAGGTTTGATATTATACCACAGAATGAAAAAACACTGTGCTCGAGACAGTGGTGCTTAGAAATGCCAAGGTAGTTGTCACCTGCACAAACTCCCTGTGTTTCTCTTCTCCACAAGACCTTGATGGATACAGCAAGTGCCTGCCAGTCTCAGCATTCTTCATCCACACGAGGAACTCACCACTTAACCCTTTTCCATGTGCACATTTCTGTGTGTCTCCTCTTCTGGGTTTCATGCTGACCTTGATCTTGCTGCAGATAATCCAGGAAAGATGTTTGAAGTGCAGCTCAATACACTGGCCTGGGGACTGGCATCTAGTGCAGCAAAAGCCTCCCTGCCCTGCTTCCTCCTGCATCTCTGGGAAAGCCTGGATTTCGTGTAAGTCCAGTAAGCCATTACCCAATCCTCTGCAATGACTTCAGACAGCCCAGAACAGCCCACATGGCACTAGACACCTATATTTAGACACGTAATATGAGTCTTTGCTGTCTGAACAGCGTGCAGCTAAGGCTGAAATTCAGGTCCAAATTCAACTGTGTGAAGGTGTCTGCATGGCAGGTGTGTCTGTGTATCTGTCCCAGCTCTCGCTATGCCGATGCAAACCTGGTTCATGCAGTCAGCAGAGACAAGAGAGCAGTTCCTGTGTTGTCACCAGGTGTCTGCTGCAAGGAAAGGGTTGAATTGCTCTCTTGGAGCCCTCCCAGTACTGGACAAACCCCACTGGTTACAACAAGAGCTTGGAAACCCACTCACATGGAAGGAGCCCATAGTGGGTATGTCTGCAGGAGGTGTTTGAAGCTGGACCTGACTCCCAGCCAGAAATATTTTGAACCCAGTGAAATGTGTTGCTAAATAAGAGAGGCAGGACAGGCAAGCTGATGCTATGGTTGGGGAAAAGTTCAGATCCAAGCCTGTGAAATTATGGGAACTGTAGACCATATGGAGAGGCCTGTTATAGCACGAAACTAAAAGTACAGTTGCTTTTCTTGAACGAAGCCTTTAGCACTTTTCTCTACCCCACAGTCCTGACAAATGACTCGGAGCCCTGTCACTGCTTTGCCAGAGAGTGACAATGTTAAGTGATCTCCAGGGGAATCCTGCTGCCACCACAGTTCATGTTTTCATCTGCAGAGCCAGAGGTTAAATGCTGCCACAGGTTTATTAGGAATTTGAGCCTTGCACTTGACTTACAGCTTCAGTAGATGCTGTTTACATAGCTGGCCCTTCAATACATTACATATCTGTAAATGTTTTCATATGAGAGTGGTACAAAACAGGATGTTTTCTTTGCTCTGATCCAGTGGTTTCTCCTGCCTTTTCTGTAACACTGCTCGATGTGAATGCTTGTAGGATTTCATCAATCTCTGGCCACTTCCCCAAACAATAGCTCAAAACTGAAACAAGCTTCTTCACGTCTGTGGGACATCACTCAAGGTCTTTAGCATTTATTACAGCACAACTCTACAGGAATGTGAAGTGCTTGGACTGTCAGCACTTATCTCTGAGCTGAAGGAAATCCTGGTCAGGAATGCTCCCACAGATCTCTCTGTAACAGGACGTGTTCCTGATCGTGACATAAAGACAGCAAATCTGAAAGTTTTCCAAATAATTGTTGCATATTAAACAGGAAATAAGAAGTGGCATTTCCCTCCTGTGTAGCAAGGATGAAAGATCTGTTTGGAGCTCTGTTCAAGGATGTTTTGGTGCCAGCAAGAGACCCGCTCCATCATTGCCCTCCCAGCTGCTTGCTGCCCTACGACTGCAGTGTCTTATACCACAAACATTGTGGTGAACTTCACTCCAGGCAGAAATCCTTTGGGATAATCTTCTTGCCCAGAGAAATTGTGGACTCTCCATCCCTGGAGTTGTTCAAGGCCAGGCTTGATGGGGCTCTGAGTAACCTGGTCTAGTGAAAAGTGTTGGAACTAGCTGGTCTTTAATGTCCCTTCCAATTCAAACCATTCTGTGATTCTGCAGCAGGATTCACATATTTGATCCATGCAGTAAACTCAGACATGTTAAAAATCTTAGAGTTGTATTAAGCCTGGCATCTGTACAAACAGCACAGCTGGTAAAGCCACAAAATGGACATGGTGGGCAGATATTTAATAGCATAAAATATACCCCAGGCTTCCCACTCAGTATCAGAAACAGGTTTGTCTCCTGGTGCTGGCCAGAACTAAAAGACATTCCTTTGCAGATTCCAATAGGAAGAGTTTAGCGAGAAGGCCATCCTCGGAGGGAAACCCTGTATTTAGGGAATTGCTAAAGCAGGGACAAAATCTTTAGCTAGTTTAGGCCTTACTCCTCACTGGTGAGTCTGGACCTATGGGCCTCCATTCCTGGCACCAGCTGATATTTGATCACTGTCTCTCAAACTTACCCTCAATAAAACAACCCTGCACCTTGAAATCTTCATGTGCCTTGTTAGCTCTAGTGGCATCATCATTTCCTATCACTGAAACTTAAGGATGTGCAAACAAATTGGTCATACCCTGCCCCGGAATCAAGGCACAGACCCAAGTGTGAAACTCAACCCTGGCCTTACCTTTATCCAGCTTTCAGCAGCTGAGGGTGCTGACCCTTCTAAAAACAGACTAGTTTGTGGTTTTCTGTACTTTATTTTGTAGGATATAAGTAAAAATAGTCCCAGCATCTCAGCCCTGGGAAAGACACCAGGAGGAGCTGGACCACCACTCTCCTTTCCTTTGTAAAGAGCAAAGAGAAATTCAGAGCTGAGGATTCTCTGTGGAGGGATTAGCCACACTTGTGCTTTAATCTGCTTTATTTTTTCCCTGCAGCCTCTGGTTTTTCAGTAACAGAGTTATGGTTGAGATCATCTGCCAAGGAACCAGTTAGAATGGGCTTACTGGGACTTCTGATTTAAGTCTAGAGAGCAGAGATAAGGACGAGTGGAGTCTAACAGTAGGAAGAGAAAGGCAGGGAGGGCAAGGAAAGAAGCATCTCACTCTTTATCTGTGCCATCCTCGTTCTGCGCTCAGCAAACAAATTTTATATTCTGCTTCTGAATCATCATGCAAACTTTTGTGGTATTGCTATTAGTGCAGTTATTCTAATTTTTTTTTCAGTATTAGTAGTTCTGAACAAAAATAAAGAAGCACACGAGCACTATTCCCTTCTCCTCTAAGCAGTGCCATGGCTTGGTATTTCTAAAGAACCTGACATTTCTATGGTGCTTCACAAACAGGGGGTCAGATTTCAGCTTGGCACCAGTTGGGGGTTACAACATCAACATTGGAAGCACTTTAATGAGAAGTTCCAAGGATGGACACTGAAACGGTACCCAAGGACTGCCAGCCCCAGACTGACCCTTTCAGGTCCATCATGGCTTGGATTTCTCCGTGAAGGAAGATACTGCAGAAGACCTGTGGTCACCTCCATCAAAATTCTGGTTTTTAACTGTGCTGTGTGATGTGAAGCAAGTCTGGCTCTATCACATTTCAGGGGCTTATAGGAGCTTACTCATTTTATTCAGTAAATTTTGCCAGAAATGCTTCAGCAACTCCAGGTCTTAGAGAAAAGCTTGACATTTGATGGGCTTTTGTAACAGTTCACTGGGCTGCAGCCCTACACATCCCACTGCCTTTCTCCCTCCTGAGCACAGCAATCCAGTTTATTGAAAACACAAGTGTCCAACCTGGGGCTGCTCCACAGTGCTGGGAAATGTCATGTCCTGGAGGCCTGCTCTGCCAGGTGATCAGGTTGCACTGCTGGTCACAAGGAATGGAGCAGATCCAAAGAAAGGAGGGATTCACAAAAGGAAAACACTAAATTGGAACGAACCCTGCACAGGATTTTCCTGGGTTTGGAGTAGGATACAGGATCCTGTGGAACCTCTGCCATCCAGGAAGAAGTGGGAACAAAATGGGATGGAAGTTCCTTGAAATTTATATGCCAGAAAAGCCTTTGCTCATGACTTTTCCCCCTGCTTTAAGGAATTGAGTTTGGCTGTTAATTAGGACCATGGAATGGGTTGAGTTGGAAGGGGTCTTAAAGATTCCAAGTCTAATTCTTTGCCTTGGAAAAGACTCCACTGAATAACAATGAATGCCTGTGTGATGAATAAACTCAAGTCTCTCTCCCTGGAGGCCACAGTGATTTTTAAGGTTTTGGGATTGTGGGGTGCAGCTCACCATGAGTTAAGTTGAAAGCTGATGTCTCAGCGCCCACAGCTGCAGTGGTGGAAACATTCAGCTTTCCTTTGGTCCCAGCATCCCTGAAACACTTTTTTTCTTCTGCCTCTGCACAATGAGGCATAGAGCAATTTTAATTTTTTATCCCTGGAAGGTTTAAGAAAGCCATAATTCTGAAAATCACCATCAGAAAACATGAGAGTGGTAAGGTGTGAGAGCACCCAAAAGCCACACCCAAGAGGAAGATCTCAACCTGGTTAAACCTAGTACAGCCTACAGCAGTTCAGGACTGGTCTGGTGTCCCCCAGCAGTACAAACACATAGAACAAGCTCCTTCACCATGCAAAGCAGCATATCCAGCTATTTCCATCTTGTCTTGTTCCTCCATTATTTTCACCATCAGCTATTTCATGAGGACATCACATGGACAACTGCAGGACCACTGGGCTGAGCTGGGCTGTGTGGTCCTGGAGTAGGAACTGGTGGCTTTTAATAGCCCCAAATGACAACTCTCTCCCTCTTGCAGTCTGCTGGAGCTGTTCCCATAATTTCAGTAAAGATCACCTACCTGCCCTGGGGATGCACCAAGCAAAGATCAGTTGAAAATTCTCATTTAATTCTGAATCACCATCATAGAATAGTTTGAGTTGGAAGGGACTTTAAAGGTCATCTAGTCCAATCCCCTGCCATGAGCAGGGACATCTTCCACTAGACCAGGTTGCTCAGAGTCCTGTCCAACATATGTTGAAGCTTTAACAAAATGAAATGCTGAGCTGATAAATTACAACTTTCTACCCTCTTCTACTGGATGCCATCAGCTCATTTGCAGTAGTTGGACAGGACACCTACACAGTCTGGAAATCCCAGTGTTGGCTACAGGAGCTTCCCAACATATCTGTTGAAGTTTTTTATGCAAGAATTATTTTTGCTGTCAGGCATTGTGGAATTGATGAGCAGTAGAAGTTCTGTCCAACATTCCTCTGGGGGCTTAACAATCACTAAATAACATATAAATATAGTTTTATGCCATAGCAGGATTTGTTCTGCTCCTAAAGAAAAAAAGAATTTGGCTCAAATTGGATTCTTTTTATGCTGAAGTCACCTTTGTCCTTGCAAAAATAACTGACAACATAAAAAGTACCCAGATTCTTTCTAAAGTGAAGCACTTTCTCTGAGGTTTTTAATTTTCCTGAAATCTTGCTGACCCAGCAATGTCACCGAGCAAAGTTCTGCAGGACCAGGTTAATGTTCTACTGAAGTTCTTTGCTTCAGGATTAGTTCTCAAATGTCTACAAAATGTAGAGAAATGTCTAAACTACATCCACAGGGGTTAATCCTCATTTCACATATTTGTAGTTAAATTTTGAACAGCAATGAAGGCACTGCAATTGCGGCACTTGGGACCTTGTGATATCTGTAAGATCCCTCTATGTATTCTCAAAAGCACTAAATCAGCTTTCATTAAACATGCTTATTTGTGCCTTCCTAACATTATTTTATATGTATTTTTCATTGCCCAGAGATGGTGTGGCTGCCCCATCCTGGAAGTGTTCAAGGGCTAGGACGGGGCTAGGAGCAACCTGGTCTAGTGGAAGGTGTCCCTGCCTATGGCAGAGAGGTTGAAACAGGACGGTCTTTAAGGTCCCTTCCAACCCATTGCATGATTTCTTGCTTTTTCCCTGCGTTGTAACAGCCACAAACACCACTAGATGTCACAACTGCTTCACTGTTTGATGGCTCTCCGAGTTGCTTTCCTGAACAGGACCCTTTCCTTGGCTCCAAAAAGGCTTTTGCAGGTTTAACTGATGAGCAAAACACAAAGGTCGTTCAACTAAGCAAATTCAAGATTTTATCCTCAGTAAGTGCAAGGTGCTTTAGGACAGACCTTTCTTGAGAAAAAAAAAAAAAAAAAAAAGGAATCATATGTTTCTCATATCCTCTGATTTGGGGCAGAAAAAGATTCTTCAGTTTGTTCAATATGAAGGAAAACAATGTGCAGGACATCCCTGACCTTTTGAAAACTGGGAAAAAAGCAGAAAACTAGGGAGAAGAGGTTTGAAGTGGGACACAAAAAAACTGTGCTGAAGACAGATAAGCAAAGTGACCCCAAGATATTATTTTTGCCTTTAGCCTGATAATTTCAGTACTGAAAATAACTTCTCTGTACTTTCTCTAGTTATAGTGTATGGCATTGTGTTGTCACTGTGATTATTGATGTTGATGGTCCTGGAACACATGAACATCCACCCACCTGCTCCTACTGAAATAGTGAAGAGGTAGCAGTACCATCAACTGAACATAATTAGGCCAAACTCGGGGTGTTTTTTGTTGAAGGAGCTAATTATAGTGCCAAACTGCTACAGGGGCTGGCTGCATCTCTGCCCTATTTTAGCAGCTTGTGGCAGAGAGGCAAATGATTGGAAGGTGAAGGAGCAAGCACAGTTGCTTCAGCCCATGTGAAGGTCAGGAAAGAACATTCTTCCTCTGTTCCCAGGGTAATATGATTTCTGTCTCCTCTTGGTGTCATCCTTAGAAACCTGTTCATCCTCAGGATTTAGCACTGAGATTATCACAAAAGAAAGATACACATTTTTCAGAGGGAGGTTCAAACTAATTATCTCCCACAGGCTTTCAGAGAGTTTTTCTTCCTCCCCTAAGCACACTGTAGTCAGTGCACCAGCCTGTGCCATCATTATGTGGATGAAAATAATAGCAAAGCTGAAGATAATTAATTCATTTATTCACTCTCTCATGACCAGTAATTGCTCCTGTGGATTCCTTTTTCACTCCAATGACAACAATTATTGCAAACAAAACCAAAACTGAATTCCTGTGAAATTGCTATTAAAGCATTCCCTGAAGGTAAAAAAAAAAAAAAAAAAGACTAATCCCAATAAAAAGTACACAGAAAAAGAAGGCAAAAGTAATTGTCAGAGAAACAGCACCTTACAAAAAGCAGTGGACATGTTGGCGGGGATGTTCTTGCTGTGGCGAATTGGGACAACAGACATCAGCTTTGCACAGCTCCTACTTTCCATAATTTCCACCCATCACTTCTGCATCCCTGTCACATCATAGCAGTGATCATCTGCTTTCTATTGAAAGAGATGTTTTCATTTTTAGAGAGCCCATTGTTCATTCCCATTGTTGCTGGAGCGTGTCCAGAGAAGGGCAACGAGGATGATGAAGGGGCTGGAGCACAAGCCCTGTGAGGAGCAGCTGAGGGAGCTGGGATTGTTCAGCCTGGAGAAGAGGAGGCTCAGGGGTGACTTTATTGCTGTCTATAACTACCTGAAAGGAGGCTGTAGTCAGGCGGGGGTCGGTCTCTTCTCTCAGGCTCCCAGTGACAGGACAACAGGACACAGTCTTAGGCTGCATCAGGGGAGGTTTAGGTTGGATATCAGGAGGAACTTTTCCACAGTGAGAGTGATCCCCCACTGGAATGGGCTTCCCAGGGAGGTGGTGGAAGTCACCGTCCTTGGATGTGTTTAAGGATAGGTTAGATGATGAACTTAGTGGTATGGTTTAGATGGTTGAAATGGTTTAGATGGTATAGATGTTAGACTGATGTTGGATAGGTTGTTAACCTGGGTAAAGGTTGGACTTGATGATCTCCATGGTCTTTTCCAACCTTATTAATTCTGTGTAATTCCCATTGCTGTCTCCACACAGAGCAGGGAAGCTCTGGCATGTCCACTAGGATAACTTGCAGGCAGCCCCAGCCCAGTGCTGATGAATTTTCATGCACACCAGAGATGCACGGCTCAGACCATGGCGCAGACCACACTGCCACCCACATGGATTTTCTGTAAGTTGCCCACAATGCTCCTCACATGCCATCTATCAGCATCCAGCCTGGTGTACACACCAGGATAGTCCTTCAGGCTTCAGTCCTTCATCTGGCTACTCCTTCTCTGCGTCCAAGGCAAGGATTAAAGCAAGAAAAAACCTGGTTTAACTTCATCTCTAAAATAGAGGTGGAATGGGGAAGTCCAGAAACTCAAATTCTTCAGCTAAATTCATTCATATGCCACCTGTCTTTTTCTAAAAACTGAGTACATTTAACAGGAAAAAAGACTGAAAATTGCAGAAAAATAAATGACACTTTTACCTTGGGTGAGCTTTCGATCAGGCCTGCAATGAGTACCAGAAGAAACTCACTCTCAGTTCTCCCACCCTCAGCTCTCCCACCCCTCTGGGAGGTGTCTCACCAGAGACCATCAGAAGCACACAGGCAGAGAGACTGCTTTTCCTGAGCAAGGGGCATTTTTCGGCTCAGTGAGGTTTCTGCTTGGTTACACCACTTCAGTGGGCACAGCAGAGGACTGTCAGCTGTCTGCTCTCACACTCCACTGAAACACCCAGAGACATTTAGCCTCAAACAGAAATATTTGCAGTATTGAAATTCACTGGGATTATTCACAGGTTTAGTACGACACAAGCCCAAGTCTTGAACAGTGAAACATCATTTGTCATACACCCATGTGTGACAAAATATGATTTTGATTAGATTTACGTTTGCAATAATAATAAAATCATGCCTTGTGTAGTGACACATACAAGGATGTTTGAAAGATAAGTTTTTAAATGGCAAATTTCTCAATTATTTACATCATCCTTGTGACCAAACAAATTAGGGAAATGCTGCATAAAGGTGAATAAGAGTTGTAGTCTGATTTTACATAATCATCATTTTAAAAGTCTTATTAAGTCAAAGATGACAAGCAAATTCTAACATGTGAAAAGGCACATGAAGCCATAGAGGAGGCCTGGAGCATATACTTTGATAGTGCAGGAGGGCAGAGCCAACAAGGGTCCTACCTGCAGGGACCAGGTCATCTGCTCACTGGACATCCATCCAACAGCTTCATTCCCTGGAGCAATGCCCTTACAGTCCCTCTAGTTCTCCATGTCCATGTCCTATGCACTTGCCTGTTGCCTTTGAGCTCAGGCTGGTGTCCCCTTCTGCCATTCTGGCTGTGCTTCCTCCACATTGGAGTGGAACACAGGGCAGGAGGTGGACCATGGGTGAGGAGATGAATCACAGGGGAGTAGGAGACCCAAATCTCTCCACTGACGGACTGTAACGTGAACCAAGAGTGGCATAAAAGTCTGAACTGCCTCACCCATCTCAATCTTGGCCAGATGGTTCCCACCCTGTTTGTCTACATTCACCTGATCTGCATGAATTGCCTGTCATGAGATTATTTGTTACAGTGGCTTTAGTCAAATTCCTCTTCCACACTTCAAAGCAATGCTTTGTCTGTCTGAATTCAGATGCAGCCTAAAACCAGCTGAGGAAAATAAGTCTACTCATACTGACGTGCTTTGCCAAATGAGCATCTTTGTTAGACTCAATGATAGTTTGTTTTGAGATAATAACAAATCACGGATCACTCAAGCCTGCAGCCAACTAACTTCCCTTCATGACTTGAAGGAAGATAAACTCAGCCCATAATTTGCCCAAGAAGGGAAGGGGGAAGGGAAACATTTTTTCCTCCTCCTATCCTCAGTATGTAGCCTGGCTTGTCCTAAGTCAACCTAGCAAATCCTAGATGAAAACATTAGGAACCATAGCTATAGATATAGCCCCTTTCCTGCTCCATATCAGCCTAGAAAAGCACCATGTAAGACACAGGGAGGCTTCCTCCCTTCATTTTACTGCCCAAGCTGTGCCAATTTGACCAGCCCATCCTCAGGGCAAGGAGGGATGGAGCTGTATCAGAGATGCCCCAGGTGATCATCCTCAAGACTCCAGAGCTTTGTTTTGTATTTTGTCTTCACTGCATGGACTGACCTCCTCAAGGATTGCATACGCACATCTGCAAAATCCTTTTCTATTCCCAGAAAAACGGGACAGTTTCAAACCATCTGTTTATCGGCAGGGGTGACAAGTAGTATTGCCAAGTGAAAAATGAGAGCCCTCATCTCTTTTGTTTTCTTGGAACTGTATTGCAGGAAAAAACGCAAACAAACAAACAAAAAAAACCAACCCCATGGCTGGTCAGGTTTGGCATGACCCAGAAATACTCTTTAGCAACCTGTCTGCTGGCACCTGAGTGCATTAAATCATTTATAATAATAAATTAAATTGTGGGTGATGAAGGCAATGATAGGGCTGATACGGTGGCAAGTACCTGATGCAGGGAGTGAATGGCTGCCTGGCAAGCAGCCCCATCCCCAGCTCAGCCACATTTCCCCATCCATCTGATCGGGAGGTAAACAACATAAATTTTGAGTGTGTTGCCCTTCGTTTCACTCTGCAAAAAACAGCTGTCATGTTTCTGCTGCGCCCTGGCTGGTTCCCAGAAAGCATCCCCCTCCCACTCAGGTTTCATGGAGTTTTTCAGGACATGAATTATATCCTCCCCCTGAGCACACCTCGGTGTAGAACAAGCCCAATAAACGTGTCACATCAGGGATTTTTCTATGTATCCCCTTTATTTTTAAAACCGCATTTCAAAATTTCAAACCATATTCTGTCTCCCTCTTTGGATTCATCTGCATCTGACACTGATCTCCTGTTCATCAGCTTCACATATTTCACTGGACTTGTTCCTGCTTTGAGTGGAGGTGAAGAACTGTGGATTGTCACCCTCTGATGAGTGGAAGTCTTTTACTAGATCGCATTTTCCTGGCAAGTAAGCAACAGCTTGGACCAACATAAAGTACTCTGTATACTTGAGTAGACATGAAAAAAATCTCTCTGCATCTTCCACTGAATATTCTGAATTCAGGAAAATTTTATATCCATCCTTTTCACCTCAACACATCCCTCCTAGAATTGCATTTTCTGCTTTATGTAATGCAAGACTTTGCTCAAGTGTTACTATAGTTCTGATGGTGAAAGACTTGGAGGGGATGTAAGTTGCCTTTATCTGGGGCAGGCACTTCCACGAGGTGATGAGTTCTGCCTAAAATAGATAGGGGAATCCATTTGGCTCTTTCCACAGGGCTCCACATTTGCTCAAGCTCATGTAGCTTTTGAGTGGGAAGTTATGTGAGACAAATGCTATTACTGATGTGGTCAAAACAGGACTAAGTTGCTCCTGGTCCTGCTCTAGCCATCTGTTTGATCAGCAAAATGGATGCAGAGATCGATCAACAGATAAATAAATGTATTATAGCAAAAAATATTTGTCCATGCTTGCTCAGCCATCTGGCTAAATAGCAATATTGATCCTGTAAATAATGACAACCCTAAAATACCTAACTTACTCCTCAAGCAGTAAATACAGGTCTTAGGGCATCAATTTCTCCACAGATTTTTTTTTTCTTGGGAAAGGCAGCCAACCACCACAGAGTAACAGCATCATTTAGACTCTCTTTCACATTGGTTGTTTCTTATATATTTATCTTAAATTATTCAAATGAACACTAGAAAGGTGTGAGGTTTCTCTTCCATCTCATTCACTGAATATTCAGTTTGGAGCTTTCAGTATTATTTAATCCAGAAATGTTTGAGTTTTCTAAGCATTCATTGAACGAACAAAGCTTATTTCTCCTTCAAAACCAAAATGTTCCCGACCTGAATGACTAAAATACACTACAAGTGCTCACTTTAAGCACTTGATGTAAAAGCTATGTTAAGACACAGTACATCTATAAAAACAGCATATGATCCCCCATGTGAGATGCTCCGATCGAGGCTGAGAATAAAATAAAGGCCCAAAGTCAAGTCAGTCCTAATCCAGAAGGATCCACTGACAGCCAGAAATCCAGAACAGAGTTCTCTATGTGGCCATGGGCATCAGGGCTGTGCAGGAGGGGTGGGGTCAGGCCAGCCAGAGGCTG
>VXBA01000303.1:0-38592 GCA_013399895.1 Serilophus lunatus
GGCGCGGTGCGCGGCGGGTGCGAGCGCGCGGGGGCGCGGCGCGAGGTGAGGGGTCTCCGGGGCCCGTCACGGCGTCTCACGGCCGCGACCCACGGCTCCAGACACCCCGAAGCCCCCACGGGCCTTGCGGAGCTCTCCCCGACTCCGTCAGTTGCCAAACGTTGAAATTTCCTTAAGAAATTATGCCCTTTGGCCAGTGTGTGCTTGCGAGCCCAATCCGCGAGAAAGGAGACTGAGCCCGTGAAACCAACAGCAGCCCAACCAAGACGCTCTGAGTGATGTGCCGATGTTGGCATGGCAGGTTCCCTGCTGAGGTTTCAGGGCTCCCCACGTTGGGATGATCCCAGCCCTGCGGAGGTTAACACAGCTTGGGAAGGAGGATGTGCTGGTGGTGGTGGGCACAGGGGGTCCAGAATTCACGGGGACATTCAGCAGAACCCCCGGGACAAGGAAGAAACTCGTAAAGCTGACTGAGCAACTGTGCTGAAATCAGCCCCCTCGAGGGTGAAGGCACATCACAAGCACCAACCCCACAAACCCACCGAGCCAGGACAGAAAGGCTGGTCAGCATGGGAGAGCCATTTACAGCAGAAGGCAGAACACTAATCAATAAGAACTGTGTAACTTGTAGCCAATGAACATCCTTGCCCTTGTTTCATGAGAGGTGTAAGTAGTGAGAAGCTTTGGTGGTCACAGTGCCTTGGTGGATCGGCCACCAGCACCCCTTGTGTGCACTGAACTGTGAATAAATCAAACGCCTCCACGCTGTGTGGGGATCAGCCTCTGGAACACCAGGGGAAGAACTTGGTTTGGGGCTACACTAACTCACATTCCCCTCCCCTGCCCACCAGAGCCAGCACTAATAAATAAACAGGATCTGTGTCTGATCTCAAGAGTTTCAACACAGGAAGGTAGAAGCGCCTCCCCATCACCTTTGAAAGTCAGGGTGGGGAAATCCAAACCAACTCAATGTGTATCTAATAAAGAATATTTATTTTCCAATACTGCGTATTTGTTCTACCTTTAAAAATCAAATACAAAATCTCAACAATCTCCTCATTAATCCTATGTTGCTTGCAAATCAAACCCAAATATTAAATGGCAGTTTTCTTCATCACGCTGTTGATTAATTAATGGCAGGTTTTAAATGGCATTACCACACCAAGCACTTTAGTCAGAGCATTTAATCAGCAAGATTAAATGCAAGGCCTTTCCTGACTTCAATTTTCAAGTAAATGTCCCCATTGATTCAGCCAGGAGGTTTTATTAAAATTTAATGGTGAGCTACAGCCCTGGATTAGGCAAGTTCAGCAAGTCAAGTGGCCCCTTGGAGCTGCTGTACGACCCCAAGCCAGTGGCAGCCACAGCACTTTGGTTCAGAGCTTGGAACTTCAAACCAGGACTTCAAGGTGTCCACCAGCTTCTAAACAAGTGTCTCTCCCCACCCCATGGGTGGTCTATCAAAATCTTCCTGTGTCCCAGGGGTGTCCCTGGGGCCCAGCCCAGGGCACAGCTCTGGCCCTTGGCCACCTCTGCCACAACTGGGCACAAGGGAAGGCCGTAGAATGATACAATCCTGGAATGGTTTGGGTTGGCAAGGACCTTAAAGCTCATCCTGTTCCACCCCTGCCATGGGCAGAGACACCTCCCACTATCCCAGGTGGCTCCAACCTGGCCTTGGACATTTCCAGGGATCCAGAGGCAGCCAAATCTTCTCTGGGCAACCTGTGCCAGGGCCTCCCCAGCCTCACAGCCAGGAATTCCTTCCCAATATCCCATCTCTCCCTGCCCTCTGGCAGTGGGAAGCCATTCCCCTTGTCCTCTTACTCTCTGATGTACAAAAGGCTGCTATCCCTCCTCTTCATAAGCCCTCCCCAGGCACTAGCAGGGGCTCCCAGGCCTCCCTGGAGCCTTCTCTTCTCCAGGTGAGCACTGCCAGGTCTCACAGCCTGGCTCCATAGCCGGGGTGCCCCAGCCCTGGCAGCATTGTCAGCACCAGCAGCAGCAAGAGAAGCCAAAGCCGCAGGGCAGGGCCTGCTGTGCTGTGCTCTGCTGTGCCGTGCTGTGCTGTGCTGTGCCCTGGCACAAACTCCAGCCCAGGAGCAGCCCGTGTGTCCAAGTGCTGCAGCTCCCACATGTGGGTGGGCACTCTGCCTCTCACCACGCCTGGCCTTATGCCACCTAATACAAGCATATTTTTAAGTCATCCCACATCGTTTGCTACTTTTCCAGGGCCCTGATGGGTGAAATTCATTAGTCATCTGACAGTTGCAGTTATTCTGCATGTCAGGTCCTGTCCCTCCATTTCCATACCCAGCGCGTGCCAAGCCGGTGTGCTGGTTGGACCCTTCCACCTACTCAGTGCTAATTTAAGAGTTGTTATCTTTGGCTCAGAGGGATTGTGTGCATGAAAAGCTCAGTTTCCTCCAAAAATTCTAAAAAGGAAGCAGAAGATGGGTCTGAGCTGAAAGCTCCCCATTGCCCTACACCAGCAAACCTTGTTTTTGGGGAATGCAGCAGAAGTAAAACACCTTCCTATGAGGATCCCGAGATCACGAATGACTGAGCTGCACAAAGCAGAGCTGTTTTTGACAGGGGCATGCATAAGTAGCTCAGCCAGAAAAAAACCCCAACCTGGCAGTTCTCAATGAATGCAGTAAAACTCATTGCAAGGGCGGGAATTCCATGACTGAAAACACGGCACAGAATTCATCATGGAAGCGTTTGTATGGATGAGAAAAGCTCAAAAGCCAAGCTCCGTCTCTACTCCAGGCATTCCCCATCCATTTGTAAAACTAATTATCTGTAAACAGATAATTTCCCTCCACACAAAAGAATGCTGTACTCCCGAGCAGTGCATGTCTGTACCTGAGAGACAGGAACTGCAGGGAACATTCCAAGTGAAAAATTGAAAAAAAGGAGTTAAAAAAGGAAAAATCAGGGAAACTGTCCTTTGAAAAATAGTTGCAGACTGTTACCAGTATCTCCTGTCAAGGTGGTGCTGCTGGTGTTTTATGTTCCTCACCTCCACAGGCCAAACCAGGCCACCCAAACTGGACTGAATTAGGACTTGTTCTGTACTGGGGAACTTCATGCCTCCTACTTAATTTTCCTGTCAGTTTTGCCTTTAGCTTAAAAAACATGTTCACCACAACCCAGATCTTCTTTTCTCCTTTGAAAACAGGAGGATCTATGTAATAATGAAGGTTATTTTTCTGGCTTTTGAGCAAAACCAGTTCAGGCTGAACCCTGAGTGACCCTGAACTCTATACACAGAAAACAAGTATTTCTGCTTAGTATGAATTTTAGCGAGGATGGTCTGCACTTCCCTCAGTGTAAAGTATCCAATAGCCCTTACAGTCCGTTGGAGAAGCAATCCCAGGCCTTTACATGCTTCAGAAATCGTAGGAATGCCTTCACACGTTTTTTTCCAGCTAGTATTTCTCTGTCAGGCTGCAGCAGGGCTGGCAGTCGGATCAGGCCCTCGTGCCTCTGGGATTATGTGAAAGACGGATGCTTTTGATGAGTTACTGCCCACCTCAGCCTCTCTTTCGATAAACGCTGTTACCTGCGTGAGCTCTGTGTGTGCAATTAGACAGAGTTCCGTGCTAAGGGCAGAGCCTGAGCTTTCCCCGGGACACACGCGAGGCAGGGGGGAGCTCCCCTCCCAGCCGCTGCTTGTTGGCAGCTGATGACGCCCCAGCCTTTCTTTCAATGCCACCGCTCATGTCATGGCGTGACACAGTGTCCTGGGCTGCTCCTTCAGTTCCGCGGTGTTTGTGCCGAGCGTCGAAGCCCCGTGGCGGGTGTGCGAGGCCAGCGCGGGTCTCTGGTGCCACCCGGCGGCTCCCCGGGCACTGCCCGCCGCTGGGAGCCCCGCGCTGCCCGCAGCGAACACGGACCCGCACCCTGACAGCCGCTCACACGGAGGGGGTTTGCAGCCACTGGGGCCCAGGCTCGCACTGAGAGAATGTCCGAAACCACGCGTTGGACCCAGCTTGTGTCAAGCACGGGTTGTCCTGTCCTATTTCTGTCTTCTTCGGAAGGTGTCTTCCAGAGCTCATTCTCTGTGAAGTAATGCCCCAAAATGCTGTACGTGCTCAGGGGGCACCTTCTGGCTCCCTCCGACCCCCTCCCAGGGAACAAGGGACAGGAGGACAGGGAACGGCCTCAGGCTGGGCCAGGGCAGGGGCAGGGGGGACAGGAGGAGGGATTTGTGCCTGGAAGAGGGGATCAGGCCTTGGCAGGGGCTGCCCAGGGAGGGCAGTGTCCAGCCCTGGAGGTGTCCAACCACGCGGGGCCAAGGTGGGGATGGGGCACAGGGGGGACTCCAGGGGCTGGGAGGGCTTTTGCAGCCTCAGGGATCCTGGGATTGTGAGTTTGTACCTGCCCTTTCTCCGTGATGCAAGCAGCCGTCCTGCCCTCTCACACAGAGCACCCAGCCAAGAGCCACCCTGCCCAGTCTGCACCTTTGAACCTTTGGCAGGGCTGGAGGCCTATGGAAAAAACCACCACACAGCTGCAGAGGGCACATAAATGAAAATTGTATGAAAATATGTGGCTGCTGTATTTCATAGCTGCATTCCTACTTATTAACTGCTTGTATTAAACCAGCACCCCGGAGCCTCATTTTTACTGACAGCTGTACAAACCCAACTCGGGGCTGGTGAAGGAACTCCCCGACCATCCAGTGCTCCCAGAGAAGAAACCACGTGTTTAAAACTCCAAATAAAACCACATCTTTATTATTCTAGACACCTGCCTCATTATATTCTGTTTGCTCTCCTTGATTTCCCACTGCAGAAATGGGGTAGTTTAGCCTGTTGCATCATTAATTTTCTAACTCGGTTTTAATTAGCATTTTCCTAGCTGATATTTGAAATATATATTGCTAATATATATGTTTACACACGGACACGGAGTGTTTTGATTGCATTCCTTTAGATGCCTTTCAGTGGCCACAATAACATTCCTGGGTGCATAAACATTTTGAGAGTCTCTCATTAAAAAAAATAAAAATCTTACAGATGAGCTTTGTGGACAATGTTCTGTCTTCCTCCAGTTTCGGAGGTGTTTTCACTTCTAGTTAGCACCTCCGAAGCCATTTAAAACTTTTGGGTTCCCCCACAGTTTGGTCTGATCACCCTCAAGCCCTGTCCTGTCTGCAGACATCTCCAGATCCGTGTTTCCACCCATTCCGGCCACCCCGCTGCTCACTCAGAGCTCTCTGTGCTCCCAGTCCAGCCTGGGGGGCTGTGTCCATGGGGAAGCATGCCCACGCTTTGTACTGCATGGAACACTGAAATTGCAGCCCTTGGCGAGCGTGACCGAGGGGAAAACAAGCCGAGGCAATGTGAGGGCACCAGGGGGCAGCCCCTGCCCAGCCCCGTGCCCTGGCAGGTGGGAGAGGTGCAGCTCATGCCGCGCTGGGGACAAACTTCATCAACAGTGACACAACCTCTCCTCCAGGCTCGTGGTCCAAATCTCTTGTGGGGCAGAGGAGGGCGAGGGACTGGCAGCACGAAGATTAGCTCAATTCAGCTGTTGGAAGTGAATGTTGTTTCTAATCTCGCCTGCTCCGCACCAAGGCTCTCCAGCAGACACCCTGCGGTTATCAGCAGCGCTGCCCTTCATTCCAGCACAGGGATCCCAGTGAAACCAGAATCCCTCCCGCAAACGCCACACCAACAGAATTATCCCTCCGGCATCCCCTGGAGGCTAGGAAATGTCTTTACGCCCCTGCAATTCACGGGGGAGGGCTTAATGACGCACAGTGTCTTGCTCTGAACTTTTTAATCCCTGTAAAATCTCACTCACAAATCGTTGCTGCTCAGGCTTTAGGCTTGATTCAGGCCACCTTTTTACAGGACATACAGTTTGGATTGGTTTGTTACTTTTGCACGTTTTGCTGAGAAGTTTATTATCTTAGGCTGCTGTTTACATCCATCACACAGGAGTTATTTCATCCGCCCTTTAAAATGGCAAATTAAGAAACAATCAAGATGCACTTCCTCTGCTTCCCTCCCTGCTTCGAGCCTGATACTCCAAACACCAAAATGGTCACATCCTCGTTTGATCTGACAGGGTCAAATGGTGAGTTTTGTGCTGTCAGACACACCCTTCACCCGCTTTGTGGGTGGATTTTCTCACTACTGAAGGGATTTAAGAAAATAGATGAGTTACAAGGAAGTATGTGTGAGAACACAACAAAAGCCTTTCCTTGGCTTCTTGTACAGGACTGATGTGAAAGAGTACACCTGCAGCTGACAGTTTTGTGTTTCTATTGCACTTCTGAAAGAAAAGAGTCACAGAGAGCACTCTCAAGGGTGTGACCTGTGTGAGATTACTGCACCACACAAACCCTTATGTGAGTCCTGGAAATCTACAGCTCTCCTGTAGCCTCCCCAGCGGGGTGTCCCCAGCCCTGCCGGCTGTACCCTGACACCAGTGACCAGCAGGGCCAGGGTCTGAAATCATTCCTTCTAATGAGTCCCCTTGACATAGGAAGAGACCTGGTACAGCTGGCTCTTACCCCTCCCTTTGTCCTGCATTTGTGCAGAGGCATGAAAAGGGCAGAGCTGGAAAGAAAGAGCTGGAATAAACCTGGATGATAAAAACATGGGCAGGTTGGGAGCCTGGACTGGAAGTGAGGGAAAGCCATGATCAGGATGGCTGGAAGTAAAAGGACACACTGCTATTTTAAACGAGTTTACAAATATTGAAATCCAACCAGAGCCCTCCGGAGGGCACTGGAATGTCTCCTCCCAAGGGAGAAAGGAATTGGGGTTGTGCCACAAGCATAGACCTGTTTGCTCACAAGCCACTTACTGGGGCTCTTCTCCCTGGGCATATCGGGAAGGAAACTGTGGGGAGTGTAACCCACAGGGCCAGGGGGTGGCCCAGGGAGGAAGCTGCCTGGCTCTCCTGCTCTTCCAGCATGTTTCCAGGGCTAAACAACACATTCCCGTCTGCCCCTCAGACACACACTCTCCAGGTATTGCTGCAGGTTTCTCCCCACCTGATTCTGTGCTCTCAAGCAAACAAAGCTCTGCTTCAGTCATGTCACCTGGGCCACAGCCCAGGTATTTCTGAGAGTCTGGTGCGTGAGACAGTCCCTGTCCATCTGCCCATGACCTCACAGGCCATTATTAAAATTAGTTATTAATTACAATGAATTAATTCTAACAGCACCATGGGCAGTAGGTGAGGGGGGATTCTGTCCTTGTGCCCCCCTCAGGTGAGACCCTCCCTGCAGAGCTGCTCCAGAGCTGCTCCAGAGCTGGGGAACAGCCCAGGGAGGGCATGGAGCTGCTGGAGAGAGTCCAGAGAGGCCCCAGGATGAGCAGAGGGATGGAGCAGCTCTGCTGGGAGGGAAGGCTGGGAGAGCTGGGGTTGTTCAACGTGGAGAAGAGAAGCTTTGGGGACCTAACTGGGGCCTTCCAGGACTTGAAGGGAAACTACAGGAAACGTGGAGAGGGACTATTTCCAGGGGATGGAGGGACAGGACACAGGGAATGGCTTCACACTGACAGAGGGCAGGGAAAGATGGGATATTGGGAAGGGATTCCTGGCTGTGAGAACGGTGAGGCCCTGGCACAGGTTTGGCAGAGATGCTGTGGCTGCCCCATCCCTGGAAGTGTCCACAGCCCTTCCAACCCCGACGATTCCATGACTCTGTGATTAAAGTCCCACATACTCTACAGTCTGTCTGTTGATCCCATTCCTGTTCCCATTCCTGATCCCATTCCCATTCCCGATTCCGTTCCTGTTCCCATTCCCGATTCCGCTCCCCTCTCGATCCCCTCACGCACCGTCCCTCTCTTGCCGCCAGGTGGCGCCATCCGCCGGCCCCGCGCGCGCCAGCCGCTGCTCCCCCGCCGCGATTGGCCGGGCCGCGTGAGGCGCGCAGCGCGATTGGCCGGCCGCCCCGCCCGAGTCTACATAAGGGGCGGCCGGCGGGGGCGTGCCCGCAGTCGGTGGGCGCTGCGGGCGGGGCCTGGTCGAGATGGCGGCGTTGCGCGCCGTGTGCGTGATGCGGGGAGAGGGCGCCGTGCAGGGTGTCATCCACTTCGAGCAGCAGGTGAGAGCGGGGCCGGGGCACAGCCCGATCCACAGCCCGGGGCTCCATCCTCGCCCCCGCGGGCCGGCGGGGCCGAGGCGGGCTCGGCCCCGGGGAGCTGGGGCCCCAGATGGCCGCGGCCCTTCGCAGCTACGCCGGCATTTGAGGTGGCCCAGGGATCCACAGTCCCCCTGCCGGGGCACTGGCGCTTCCTGGGGATCGTTCTGGAAGGCTTGGTGAGATAACAGGCTGGGTGAGATAACAGGCTAGGTGATAAGGAGCGAGAGAAGTGCGTTAGAGGAGGCCGAACAAACGCAGAGGCGCCGTGCTGTGCTGGTGGCCGGAGCTTGCTGTCACCTTGGCTCGACACAGAGCCGTGCAATGCCAAAGGCCTTGTGATGATCAATCCTTTGCTTTCAAGGGTGGCGGACCAGTGAAAGTCACCGGAAAAATCACTGGGTTGGCTGATGGAGAGCACGGCTTCCACGTCCACGAGTTCGGGGACAACACCAATGGTGAGACTGCCCGTCCGGGCTTTCGAGTCACGGCTGGAATTGCGCAGCTTTAAAGAGCTCACGGTTGCTCAGCTTTAATGAGCTTCCTGAAGTGTTGCAGCAGGACTTGGGTTTCATGGCTGCAAATCCCGGTTAAGAAATTGATGCCATTTCCCGAGGAATTGCTTCCCCTGCAGATCGCTGAGCGTGTTGAGGCTGGTGGTCGAGGTCTGCCCCACCAGGCACTCCCCTGCCTGTTCTGATACCCCAGCGTTAAGAAACGAGAGCTCCCGGCTGAGCCCCGGGGCGCTCGGGAAGGAGCGATTGCAGTTCCCTGGGCTGTGAGCCCGGAGCGGGGGCCTTGCCCCAGGGGTTGCGGGCCCGCGAGCGGGAGGGGAGCTGTGTCCTGTCTGTGTTCCAGGGTGCACCAGCGCCGGCCCGCACTTCAACCCCGAGCGCAAACAGCACGGCGGCCCCGGCGACGCCGAGAGGTGAGTGCGGGGCAGAGACACCGGGGCTGCCGAGGGCACTGCAGCAGTGTCGGTCCTGACACTGGGGGTAAAGTTACCGCCCTTGGGAGGAGGGGACAGCAGGGCCTGTGCTGTGCCTGTGCTTGAGTGGGATGTGGCTCCTGGTGCCTGCCCTGGAGCAGCTCTCACAGTCCGGTTCCCTTGGGAGCCCGGACACCTGAGGAGCTGCCTTAACCGTGCTCAACGGGGTTTGGGGCAGCACAGGAACCGCAGGGGAGGTGCCAGACAGCCCGGCCCTGCCCAGGGAAGGCTTGGTGCTCAGTTCCCGAGTGTGCCCCCAGTGTTCCCCGAGGGGCTGCCCCATCCCACCTGAGCACTGGCTCTGCAGGGCAGGCGGAGCTGGGAGCTGGACGCGGGCCAGCCCCTGCATGACACAGCATGAAATGGTGTGTCAGGGCCCTGGCAGCCACTGCTCGGGGCTAAAGGTTGGAATTGCACGGGCCCTGTGGCTTTTGCAGGCTTGGTTTCAGCAAACCCTGCCCCGGGTGTGTGTCCTGCCTGCTGGAGCAGCTGTGGGCAGGGCAATTCCTTAGGGCAGGGTGGAAGAACTGGATCATGCCTTTATCAATGTACTGTTGAAACATTTGGACAGAAGCTTCCTGCAGGCTTAAATCAAGCAAATTTGGAAAAGAAAAACTGTCCTTGGCCTGATTTTGTAGGATTTGGTTAAAAATACACAATTAAGTGCTGTGTAAGAAGCTGGTGCTCAACACTTGGCTGGCTGAGCTGAGCTGGCTGAGCTGCAGGGAGAGTTTTAGGAATGTGTTGGTATTCCAGGTTCTGAGTCTGGCAGAACCTGATCAGCCATATTGTGAGTGAATGTTCTGTCTGGGGCAAGTGTGTAGGACACGACACACTGGAATGCCCAGAAGTCCCACGAAATTCCACTGCTCAAGGCACAGTTTTCTAGAAAGCCCTAGTGGAGATGCAGCTCTGATAAAAGCTGTGTGGGAGAGCAGGATGCCAAATGATGGGGCAATGCCAAACTGGAAGAGTCATCCCTGGTACTGGCTGGAACTGAGCAGCTCCTGCGTCCCTCTGACCTGTCAGCTGACAAACTGCTCTTCCTAATCCTATTTAAACCTAAAGCCTGCAGCTGGCTTGTGGAGTGGCTGATCTGTGATAGCCATTAAGAGCTCTTAGGAACAGCAGCAGTGTCCCACCAGAGGTGGTGTGTGCAGGAAAGGTTATTCCATGGAATTTGAGAGCCTTGGGCAGAGAGATGCTGCTGTGCTGGGAGGGTTCTGTGCCCTCAGGGATGGGGTGCTGAAGTTACACGAGTGCAGTAACAAATCCCAGCAGCGCCTTGGAAGAGCTTTCCATCCAGGCAGGTTCCTGAGCTCCTCTGTGCTTCTGTGCAGGCACGTGGGAGACCTGGGCAACGTGACTGCAAAAGGAGGAGTGGCCGAAGTGGAGCTGCAGGACTCGGTCATTTCCCTGAGTGGCCCTCACTGCATCATTGGCCGGACCATGGTGGTCAGTGTCTGGGACCTCCCTGCCAGGGGACCCCAATTCCCTGCCAGTCTTCCAGCACTGTCCCTCTCTGTTCAGCTGTAACCAGTCAGGTGTAACACCTGCTGGCAGCTGGTGCTGGAGTGTGGGGATAGGATCTACAGTAACATGAGCTAAAGGGCTCTTGAACTCTCTTTCAGGTCCATGAGAAACGGGATGACCTGGGCAGAGGGGGAGACAATGAGAGCAAGTTAACTGGGAATGCAGGACCTCGTTTAGCCTGTGGAGTGATCGGCATTGCCAAGAGCTAAGTGTGGCACCTGCAGTGCTGTCCATTGCTGTTCACTGCTGTTCATTGCTGTTCTGCCCCTCCTTGTGTACACAAGGTTTGTCACTAACCTTCTGCTCCTCTGCATCCTGAGCAGCGCTTCAGCCATTGGAGACTGACAGAGTTTTGTATGATGTACATGGCAATTAAAGAGTCCCTGCTGGAATGGCTCTGTGGTCTCTGCTCACACACCTGCTGCCAGCAGTCCTGGCACATCCCTCACCAGAGCAATTCCCTGCTGTGTGTCAGGGAAGACGGGAGTAGTGCTCACATTCCAGACCCCAGACGAGTCCCACAGGCTTTAGCAGAGAACAGCAGGCCTGGGTGTGTCAGGGCTTCCTCCTGGTGAAGGTGCTGCATTAGTAGATCCCAAACCTGTGTAATAAATGTTCTGGGCAGATACACCTGTGTTTGCCTGTCTGTCTGTCAACAGGGAACACTCCCAAACCTGCTGGGAAAAAGGGGCCTGGGCTTCAGCAGGTGGGTAGTTAAATCGCATCCAGCAAGTTCCTTCCAGGAAGAATCCCAGGACCAGCCAGGAGTTAACCACTGCACACCAGTGCCAGCTCCCATCATCCTCTTTTGTAAGTCTCTGAAACACAGATTTCAGAGTCTCTCTTAACAGAGAAAATAATTTTAATGAGGACTTGTATCAATATTCCTTTATCTTGTACATAAGGATATTGATGGAAGTAGCAGGTTCTAGTTCTAGGTAACCCCACTCCACTGAGGGATGTTACAAAGGGAACGTGGTAGTAGAGCAGGAATACTGTAAAAATACTTTAAACTTACATTCCCTGCCGGTGCCAGACAATTGTGTGAGGGTCTTCACCTGCCTGTGCCTCTTCAGAGGGTCACTGAGGTGATTCCACAGGCACTGCTGCAGAAGGCAGTGAGGAATTGCTCCGCAGTTTTCCTAGGCTCTGCTTTCAGACCCCTACTGAGGGAAAGGGAGAGAGTGTGAGGTGGGATTTGTCCCTTTCATCGTCTGCAGCTCTTAACGATGTGTTCTTAGGGAACACATGTCTTGGGTTCTCTGGACAAGGAGAGTCCCATGGGCACAGCAGGAAACCACCAGTTAGGACATGAGTTTGAACACATGGAAGTTGAGTTCACTGCAGTATGTAAACAGTTCTCTCTTTATTCTGCTATTGCAAGAACATAAAAATAGATCTCTCTCCCATCCAGAGCTCGACATTGGCTCTCCTTCCCCTCCCTCCCTCCCTCCCTCCCTCCCCCAGAGACAGTTCCCTCTGCCACAGGGCAGCAGTGAAAAAGGACTAAGGAAGCAGCTGCCCTTTCCTTGGGCAAAAACTCAGTTTTAAAGGTAGAACACACCTACAGCAAGGAGAAAAATAAAAACTGAATATGCACAGGATTCATACAAGTTTCTCACAGCGCTTCTGGGGGCCAGGACTTTCCAAACTGTCCGTGCCCAAGGGATCAGGCACCAGGAAACTGTATTTGCCCTCATCAAATCTGACAGAATTACAGAAGTGCTATTGAGGAGATGGCAGAAGGCCCAAAAAGTCCAGGAAATGGCCTCTGCCCCCAGCCCAGGGGTGCAGCACCAGGAGGGTACAACCTACCTCTGGCATTCCCAGGGGAGCAGCCCTGATCTCCTCAGAGGAAGAGGCAGTCCTTGTCCCAGCTCCACTTCAAGAACCAGGCTGGCACTTCCCAGCAGGTGTTGGTGCCTCTGGGGTCTCCCTTTCCAACAGCCTCCCTGGCTGATGGGTACCAGGGCTGTGCAACGGCCCAGCACGCACACTGTGTGCCAGCAGAGAAGACGTGCCTGAAGGTGTCACTTAAAAAAAGGCAAAGGAAGGGCAACAGGAACCACAGAACCAATTGAGGGGGGACAAAACAAAGCAAAGAACAGATTGCATTGCAAACACTGAACAGTTAAACTCTGCAATTAACATCTTAAAACTTTTACCCGGGGTGGTGAAGTAGCTCATTAAAATGCAGCAATCTAAAACTCCAGAGGACTGTTACAAATAAAAAATTCACTTCTGTGAATCGCTACACAAACAGATGGATTTCTTTTAACAAACAAAACCAAACCAGTCTAATTTAGACTCCAGTACAGTATTAACAGTTCAAACTTTAGGCTGTTGAACACTCCTTTTCCACTTCAGTGCAGCGGAGGAAGAATAGCACACGTTAAAAGTTTGTTACGAAAATAGAGTTTATTAAAAACACATCCCTATTGTTTTGAGGAGCTTTCACCGTTACCTTTTCTTAAATTAAAAAAAAAATAGAAAGCACTTCTACTTCTGATTCGTAAACTTTTTAAAGTCAAAACTTTAAAAAAGTTACAGCAAAAATGGGTAATATTTTAATCATCTCTTCAGTATCTTATGTTACGCTGTGGCTATTTTAAATAGGAGGGAAGCAATCAAATTGCTCCTGGCGCCCCTGCGCTGGGCAGGGCTGGGGCGGCAGCAGATTTACAGCACTGTACAACTAAAGCTCGACCTCCACCCAGAGCTCCCTCTCAGCGCGGTGCCTCCACCACGCAGCCCGTGTCCTTGGTGTCCTTGTCCGCCTGCTCCAGGGGTGAGGTAGCCTCGGGGGCCAACTGCTCCGCGGGCCTTGCACCTGCGGGGTCAGACTCTCCCGCGGGGAGCTCTGACACAATGTCTGCATTGGCCGCTTTGCTGCCGTGGGACTCGTGGTTTTTGTCGCCTTCCGCCCTGTCTGTCACCTCAGCCTTTTCCTTGCTGCGGGTCTCCTCCTTGTCCCTGCGCGATTCCCGGTCCCTGGAATCCCTCTCCCTGTCGCGGTGGCCACCAGAGCGCCGGTTCCTGTCCTCCGAGTCCCTGTGCCTGTCACGCTCGGGGCTGCGCCGGCCCCACTCGCGCCTCTCACGGCTCCCCAGGCGCTCGTGCTCACGCTCGTCCCCGCGGCTCCCGTAGCGCTCGCGCTCGTTGTCCACCCGGTTTCCAAACGACCTCCTGCCAAACCTCTCCTGGTCTCTGTTGGGCGTGAAGCTCTGCCTGTCGTTCCTGAACTGCCTCCCGTCCCTGTTCTCCTCAGGCCCGCCCGGCCCCGCGCCGCCCCCGGGCCTCACGAAGTGCCCGGGCGGGGGGAAGGGGGTTTTCATGCCGTGGGGAGGGGGCATCCCGAAGCCCCCGGGCCCCGGCGGGGGCCCCCTATGCATCATGTGGGGAGGCATGTGTCGCGGCGGCATCAGAGGGAAGCGCGGCAGCGGCGGGGGCGGCATTCCCGGTGGGCGCTGCAGCGGGATCAGGCCGGGCCGGGCGCCCAGCAGGCCGGTGGAGGGAGTCTGCAGCCCCACCACGGGGGCCGGCGGGGGCGGCGCCACGCCCTGGGTGCCTACGGGGAACACAAACGACAGTCAGAGAGGGAACACAGAGCACGGCCACAGCCCGGGGGAAGGGCAAGGAGGGCGCAGGACAGAGCTCCCCGGAATGCGGCACACACTGCCCAGGCAGCGCTGGCTGCAGACACCTCTGTGTGCTGCTGCAGGAACCGCCTGCTCCCCCTCTCGCCTCCTCAACCCACTGCAGCTCAAACCCCTTCCTGGTACAAACTTTCCATGTCCTTGTAGTTTACAACAGAACAGGCAATTTCTGGCTTCTTTTTTTCATAATGCAGTATTTTGTAATTTATAGCACATACCCAGCACCAACTATTTTCCATTTTCATTCGTGGACTCTGCTTTTAGCACCCTCTGCAGAGTAAAAAGTTACCTCTCCAAACACACTGTTGGAGAAAGCTCAGCCCAAAGCTCAGTGACACCAACAAAACACAACAGCCAGATTGAAGGAGGAATTCCGAGCTCCAGCTGGGGCTTTCCCAGCCACAGGCATGAACTGGGAAGACACCATTCCTCTGCCTCACTGAGCCCTTCCTGCCCTGGGCAGAGCCAGCACGTGAAATAGCTGTGGAAATTAATGCTGGAATCAGAGACTTGACAGCGTCAGCAGTGAAAACCACACTTAGATTCAGCTTCTTGTGCAGCCACACAACCTCCTCTCCAGCTGCTGCCATGCCCTCCCTCCACTGGCCTCGGCATTTCCCCCCAGACACACCTGACCCTTCTGCAGGACACACGACTGATGTTTAGGAACACCTGACAGAAACCTTGGCATCCCAGTGCTCTTCATATTCACAGGGGAAGGAAACTGCACTTTGCCAACGAGGAGAACTCAGGTAGCAGAGATGGGAATGTTTTTCCAGCCCATGGTATCCTCTCACCTTCCCCTCCCACCAGACATGACTCCATAGGTGACACTTTCAGAGAGAAATGTTCCAGCAGCAACAGCATTTTTTCCCTGTCTTTTTTTCCCTTCACTCTAAAATGCAGAGCTCTCCTCCCTTACTGTTCCTTACCAGGTCTGTAATCACCCAGTTTAAACCCCTCCTGTGACAGATCTACAGATCTGATGAGACAAACACATGGATAATGATGCCTCCCAGGATTCTGAGGTCTGGGGATATTCTCATTGAGAAATACATCTTTTAATCTTCCACAGAAGATTAAAAGTAAGGCAGAACAGAGTAACTGAGAACTACTGAGCCAAAGAGGACAAGCTTAGAAGCAGCAGAGCAGATGTGGGTCACAAGAGCACTAAGGTGAGGCAGGAGAAAAGTAAGTGCCAGTAATTTAATTTCTCAATTCATTATTTTCTACACAAACTGCAGCACGAAAGCAGCACAATGGTGCCTGGAACTCTTCCTCTTTCACTCTGAACACTCTGTAAGTACCAGCCCCCTTCCATGTTGAGGCTAAACCAACTGTAGATGCACTATCAGAGTTTCCTCACTCACTGACAAATCAGACACCAGTTAAAAGCTTACAGAACTGTCCAGAAACACATCCCAGTTTACTGAAAAGGCTCAGGAGAATTCCTGGTGCAGATGCACACGCAGGTCCGGGGAGATTTAAAGCCCTTTGTTGTCTCCCATAGTGAAAACACATAACAAACCCTGGGTGCTTTACTGACCACGTCACACCCAGCTCCTCGTGCTGGAGCCAGAACCATCACCCCCCTTGCACCTGCTCTCCTGTTTCAACGTGCAAAACCCCACTTTGCCTTCACAATTCCTTTCACTTATAACTCTCACTGGTGCTGCCCAGTTACAGGCCCTCAGACCTTCAGCAGGAAGCAGGAGTGTGCCAGGAAAACCCAGCCCAAACAGGAGGAGGGTTGCAGAGTCACAGCTGAAATAACTTGCTGTAAATCCCACCATTTTATAACACAGATGCACTCCATGCAGTTTACAAAAACCACTTCAGAACAAACCAGCAAGGAAGCAAAGACTGGCACTACCAGGAAATGAGTGTCCAGTTCGGTGGGAACTCCAGGATAACTAAGCTTTGATGACATGTAATTATCCTGGCAGAAATTTGGGTAAAAAGAGCACAAGAATAGGATGTACAGACTGCACTGGGGTCTGTTCCATAGGGATCACAGAATGTGAATGTTCCAAACACAGCATCTGCACTTTATCACGGGCCCAAATTTCCTCAGCACTAAGGACACATTGCCCAATTCAAAACAATTTAAAAGCAGTTTCTTTCTGCAACAGGCACTCACCAAAGGAGCCTCAAAGTACCTGCTCTGCACATCATTTCCAATTCTGTAAGCTCTCTGAGCCATCTCAGCCTGGATTGTCTTGTTCAGATGCACAAGGAGGTGTAACAGCAGCAACTGTGGTCGAGGACAACCCAAATCACAACCACCTGAAGGTGGGTTTTAGAAAAAAGCACAAAAAAAATCCAGACCCAATATCCTCTGAAGCATAACCATGTCCTTATTGTAAGTGATGAAGGAATTACACTGGAGGCATGAAGGAAATCAGTGGATATGAGCGTTAGGAAGTTAATTTGTAAATTATGAAGTGTTACAATAATCCATCTAGTTACTTTGCCATGTGCTTTCCATATAAAAAGCGAACTGGGAGAAGTCTAATGGTGAAGTTACAGAAGTTACCGAAGAGCTTCTGTGTTTTGTACAAGCTACACAAGGAGTTCCTAAGCAAGAAGTTCAGATCTGTCCAACAGTCTTCCCAGCCATTTCCATCCCTTGAGTCTGGCCTGCAGCAGAAACTCTTCCATCCTGCCCCAGTACCAAGGAACACTCCTTCATTCTTCCCTTGACACTCCTAAAGTCTCTCCATCCCCATTTCCCCAGGAGAGCCCTCATGCCATTGCCCACTGTGCTGCCAAACATCTTTCTTCCACCATCCCACCTCAGGGTGGAGAACCACACCGTGGGAATGTTTAGGAAGCACTTGAGGACATTGTGAGACACCAGTCCCACGAGCAGTGACCTGTTCAAGTACTGCACTGTGTGTCTGCTCCAAGCCCTGTCCAACCTGGCCTAGGACACTTCCAGGGATCCAGGAGCAGCCACAGCTTCTCTGGGCACCCTGTGCCAGGACCTCCCCACTCTCACAGGGAAGAACTTCTTCCTATATCCCATCTAACCCTGCCCTCTGTCAGTGGGAAGCCATTCCCCTTGTCCTTGGCACTCCAGGCCCTTGGAAATAGTCCCTCTCCACCTTCCCTGTAGTTTCCCTTCAGGTCCTGGAAAGCCCCAGTTAGATCCCCAAGCTTCCCCTCTCCAGGCTGAACAATCCCAGCTCTCCCAGCAGAGCTGCCCCAGCCCTTTGGGCTCTCTCCAGCAGCTCCAGGTCCCCATGCTGTTGTTCCCCAGAGCTGGAGCAGCTCTGCAGGTGAGGGCTCCCCTGAGTGGGGCAGCAGGGCCCCCCTCACCTGCCCAGCAGAGTTTGCTCTCCAGATGAGCACAAAGGGGGGAAACAATCCTCTCTCATGTTCTCCTTCCTAAGGAGTGCCCAGCTCTGGCCTCCCACCCTCAGCATCTCAGGGACTCCAGGTGCTTTGCAGCAGAGAGGCTCATTTATGTTCACTTACTGAAGGGTTTGAAAGAGCCCAGGCAACTGATACTAATCTTTTATCTCTGAACACATACAATATGCCATTTCTTTTGGTTCCTCTGTATCTTGTATCAGACTGAACAATCCCCACAACTCTGGAATGGAGTCACGTTGAAAGGGTTTTCCATAACCCCTTGATTATAAATAACTTCTTGAAATAAGACACCCATCAGCATCAATGCTATTGCTAAAACAAACACATAGACCTCAGCCAGGATTCGAAGGCTGCTCTGTGAGCAAAACCCCTCCCCTCTGCCCTCCCTGATGAGTCTGAATGCTATGAGAAGTCACTCTGGTCACATGGACAAATTTATCTGCCTCAGCTATTCAGTGAACAAGTTATTAAAAACCAAGGCAAGCTCTTGAATTTGAGAAATCTAGAAGTCATCTTCCTTGGGTTTGCAAGAATGTTGCTGTTTGAGGAATTGATGTGGGTGTCTAATTTTTGATTCTGTGAACCCCTTTTGTTACGTGTGCAGCAACACAGTGAAGTGCAGAGGGGGCTTCTAACATTCCAAAGGCTTGGATAAGAGGTTCAGGTTATGCTGCACAAAACACGATCCCAAAACTCTGGTAATGCTGTGCTGCCATTACAAGGAAGGTAATTCACCAAGGAGTTGTGAATTTCTGAAATTCACAGTCCAACACTCATCGCTACAGAGTTCTGCCCCCAGGATGCCACCCCAGAATTTTGTAAGGCTTTCTGTTTGCCAAGTGTCTAAGATCCCCTAAAGCAATCAACTGCTGGGTTTGCACACCCGCTCCTCTAGAGTTTAAAAAGTAGCAGAGTGATTTTCAGAGAGAAGCAGCTCTTTGCTTTTTGGAAATTGCCTTTTGAAATGGTCTTGCATGAAGTTTTCAACAGGAAGGACCCAAAAATCACTAGTCATGGATGGAAAATTTGCCATCACATCCAATGGAGCAGTGAGCTCTCAGGGACACAGATCTTTGGGTTTTCTCAGTGTACACTGTAAAGTCCTGTGCAAAACCCACTAAGACAAAATTACCTTTTCCATTCATTTATTAGGCTCTCATTTAGAGGTATGAAATGCAATAAATGTAATCATCTCATTAGAATTCATAGGCAACAAGTCTCTTGGGTAAATTCTTGACATTGGCCCATCAAAGGCCATCCTAAAATCAACATTTAGCAGAGTTCTGTACCCTTAAAAATTTCACACTTCCTTTCAAAATCTGACCAAGTTTGTCATCATATTGGGAAAGACAATTTATGCAACATACCCACACTATCTTGGGTTTGCTAATCACAAAATGTGTAACAATATTTAAATATATTCTTACAAAGGCCTCAAAACCTGCAGGGCTGAATGAAACCTTCTGCCTTTACATTGTATTAAAACCATTTATTCCATACATAAAAAGTATGTCCTATATCCTGCCAGATGTCAAAAATACACTAAATAAATCTTATACATGTAAGAGGTGAGTCTAAAACCTGGTTCACGTCACAGAGTTGTTTTAAGTTCATTTTCTATAAAATTCCACTTTTTAGAAGTAGATAGTATTTGAACTTGTAACTTAAAAAGGACAGTTTTTTGTTTGTTCAGAAGACAGATTTTCAATAATAAGAAGTATTCACTGCTCCTTCTGTGCAAAAGCAAGCCTCTAAAAGGGACTTCAAAGCCAACGGAAATTTCAGCAAGTTGAGAGCAGTGTGCTTCCCTTTCCCCTGGACTGTCACTCTGCAGCAAAATCATGGTGGTACTTGAGATTCAGGGAACAACAAACTGCAGAACTTAGAGAAGAGAGGACTTACCAAGGAGGGGGACAGCCTGGGTGACGGGAGCAGGGACATTGGTGGGTGCTACGGGAGGTGGAACAGTCCCATAGAGCTTGGAACTGTCGGCGGTTTCCGCGCTCCCTCTGCCTCCAGAAACCACCGGGATGGGATTTCCTACCGACGACTCCTTCGAAGTGTCCTCAGCGCCCCCGGCTGCTGTAGCTGAGGGAAAGGCATTGACACATGAGCCACTCCAGCAGCTCCTGCTGCACACCCCCAGCCCTGCCCAGACTCCAACACTCACAGTTGGGGATGCTCACGGCCGGAGTGTGCGGCACTGACACTGGAGGGGTGATGGGTGGTGGTGGCCCCGGCGGGAGGAAGCCTGCAAAGAGCACAGACTGCCCTGAGTGCCCTGCCTCTCCCAGCACAGCTGGCTCTGAGGGCCCAGCACAGCCCCACGTACCTGGGGGCAGATGCAGAGGGTTGAAGCCGGGCCGCAGGAACGGGGGCGGCGGTGGGGGCGGCACCCCAGGGGCGAAGCCAGGAGGGGGGATTCCTAAAGGTGCTGTGAAAGCAGGGGGCTGCAGGGCACCCACCACAGGAGGCCCTGAGGGGTGTGGTGGAACCTAAGGGAAAAACAGCCAGTTTCAGAATACATGGTGTGTTCATGGCTTCCCTCAGCCTCATCAGTTTCTGGGTTATTTGCTGTGGCCAAGAAACTTTGGCTTGGCAAATTGAGCAGAGAACAGTCTTTAGCCTTCACCTCTGGTTTCACCATGAGCTTTCTAATGCTTACACTTGGCCAGTTCAGTTCTCTTCTCTTCCCTGGCCAGAAAATTACAGGAGTTCAAAAAACATAAAACAGAATTAAAAAACAGGGGGAAAGGTCACTCTAATATAATGTGCAAACTCAGGTAGTGAAGAAGAAACAAGCAAAGATCTGACTTAATGGCCACTTACTAATAATGCCCTAGAGCACATCAGGAATTCTGTGTCAAAATAACCCAAAATTCGATATAAGTTCTCCAAAGACATAACTGGCTAAATTATACATGTCTTCAAATAATTTGAGTTCTTGATATTTTCTGAGTGTCCATCACATTGTAGTTCATAAATCACATTTTCCTAAGATGTAAAACAGTTTTATTCACACTCTCCCATTTGGATGAAGGGATACAACTATTTTAACAGTGACAAGAAATAAAGTAGTCATATAAAAGTAGCAGGACAGCTGTCACTGAAAAGCTTTAGAGAAAAATTAGTTATGAAAACAAACAAACAAGCCACTGACAAAACTGAAGATGGGCTGAATTGCATCAATATCCAAATTCTACTGCAGTAACTTCTCCCTGACTGAGAGGACAGTTACCATTCATGGCCCTTCCTCCACCCTTTACACTGAATTATTTATTTAAAGTAAGTTTTTATTTATCCTGAGGAAACAAAGAACAACTCTCACCTGTGGAGGAGGTACTGTTATTGGGGCAGGCATGGGAACAGGAATTGGGACAGGTATAGGTGACACTGGCTCATTGTGTGCAGCTTCTGCACCTCCGTTCTGAGCTACTTCATTTTCAGACTTCTTGGGGATTCCCTTCCACTCTGTACAGAACAAAACCCCAACAGACCTGGGTCAGCTCAGGGGGAGCAGACAGGCAGTGCCATGTGAAACACCATCAGTGATGCTTACAAAAGTGACCTAACAAAAATAGTCAGGTAATAACAAGCACAGAGCTAAGCAGCATTTACATTTATTTCTGTCAATTTAAGGAAAATTTAAAAAATCAGACAGAATGACCAAACCCTGAAATAAAGGTTCAACAACAAGATAGAAGTGAAGTTGCAGCAACGCTGTACCTGGACTAAGAGTCTCGTTGTCCAACATTCCCCCTTCACAGAAACTCTCCAGATCTTCAGGTTTGACTTTGTCCCACGGGATGTAAGTCACACCTAACTCCACATCCCAGTACTGCTTGTAGTCTGGCTTTATTCCTTTATTCAGAGCCCATGCAATCTTGGGGGGAAAAACACATGCAGTCAGTAAGATGTTTTCATTTTAATACATTTACTGTCTCCTTCTCATAAAGCAGCACTACCATTTGGGGCTAAAAACCAAAGAGAGTAATTCAAACAGTAACAAAACTCTGAAGTAAGGTTTAAGGCAGACTGAGTTCTTATTCTTTGGCTTGATTCTTGCACACCATTCTTGAAAACATATAGAGACAGTTTGTTCCTACGTTCCCCAGCCACTCAGAGTAATTCCATCTCCCCCTGGAGGGCTCTGATCTGATGTTCTACACAAGGAAGAACTTCACTAATTAATGCACTCTTCCTTACTTATTGGTACTCTTTGTAGAATGACCATATGCAATGGAGCTTATGAGACAGGTAACTGACATTTTCCAGGCAGTACCTTGATGGATTTCTGGTTGACTTTGAAGTTCCCTCGGCTCAGTTTCTGGAGGGCTCTGTTGGCATCTTGTCTGTGCACCATGACAATGTAGGCACAGCCCCTAGGTGGGATCATCTGGTTGGGGTTGGAGGGGAAAAGTTAATGCTGCAGAGAACAAGGCAAGGAACAATACTCAAGTGGTCAGTCACAGCAAGCTGGGACAGCAGGGGGTGTTCCAGGGGGGCTGTGGAAGTACAGAAGGGAATGTTCATTGAAGAGGCTGAGAATATTAAGAAGTATGTATTTAATCTTCCAGAAAATTCTAGTAAACTAAAATTTCCACAACTTCCGACGTGGAAAGCTTGAAAATATGGGTGACTTTTGTATATTTAATACTTTCAAAAGACTAAACAGTAGTGTTTGTGTCAGTGCTGTGGTCTGGCAATTAGTTACCTTCTTGGAAAGCTCACCTATACCCCCCCTTCATTCCATATGTCACAAGCTGCCAGCTGCACCTCCACTTTCAGTTCTATCTTCAGCTTTGGAATAATTTGTATTATTTGAAATTAATTTGAGAAAAAACTCTTAAGCTGTTCTACAAAATCTGGGAATAGGAAGAAAATCAGTCATTTTTGTTTGTCTGAATGGAATTTTAAAGCTACCAGAGCAGCCATCATTTTACATATGAAAATACCCTTAAATACAGCAGCACATCACAACACTCCTCTCTTTTTATGGTGAAAATGATACCAGTTGAGAGCCCATGTTTTTATAGTCAGACAAAATCGAGCAGATGAACTTGGCAGCACAGGATGGAATTCTGCAGCCATCTCCTTGCTAGCCCATCCTCATTCTCCAGAGAAGGCAGGATTTTTATGGGAATGGGGTGATTCTTTCTATTTTATTTGCATTTTCAAATTGCAAGAAACCAAAGCAACTCCCTTCTTTGTCTACACCTCAGCTAAATTAATTGACTCTACACACTGAAAACCACAACACATAGGAAATGAGAGCTCAACTCCTTGGAATGCATCAAAAAAAAAAAAAGCTGTTTTAGAGCAGCCTAGAAAGACTTTTTATCTCCAAGTATATCAAAGTGGCTAATATTGCACCACTTATACTCACATTGATGGACTCAATTGGGCCAAACTCCTCCAGAAGACTTCCAACATCCTGCTGAGTTGTCCTCTTGTCGAGCTGTCCCACCCAAAGTGTGGTACTACAAACTACAACACAGAGTTAGCATAGCTCCTAAGAGCCACTCAAGCCACACAAGCTCTCCTTACAGGACAGAGTCACAACACACTGATCTCCCCTCATGCTGAATTCAGGGCAATAAACCAGCAAATGAGCTCAAAGTGTCCCACTGGCTGCAGATTTAGTACAGCAACACTTAATTTCCAGCCCTGTTCTGCCCACTAAGTGACCCCAAACTGCAAACTGTGACAGCATCCAGCAGAGGTGTTGGCACAGGCACATCTCCCACCACTGCAAGGGAGCTTCCAAACAGCATCTGCCAAGGCTCTGCAGCCACTTCACACTCCTCCTATTGCCACTCATCAGGTTTGGGGTCATTAAAACTCTTCAAGTTTGTGTGTCTCTTACATAAGAGAGAATGTTTTCATTTTATTTGCTGACCCTGGAGAAGATTCCAGGATTATTCAAAAGACAACTACTATGTTTGGTCTATAAACACAGGCAAAGGCAGGATTATTTCAGATTATTTCAAACCTTAGCCTGTGTTTCCCAGGTCCAAGCCACCCTTCCAGTATGAGAAACACACAGCACTGAGTAATTGGAAAACTTACTGTAATTTACAACTAACTCAGCTTGGTATGTCTCAGAGGAAGTAAAATAAAAACACAGGCTTTCAGCTTTCTCTTTTCTCATTTTACAGCCTAAATATTTCCCACTTGGAGAAATGCCAAACTGTCTGCTCTGAGTAAAGGAAGTGCAGGCATGTGTGGTGGACTTAATTCCTACAATGATGCAGAAAACCAATGACTGCAGTCGACTTTTATTGCTTGGATGAGCCTTGCAAAGCGCCACCAGCAGCATCAGCCGAGTCCCTGGCACTGGCAGAGCCACTCCAGGGACAGGAAGGACAGACGGACTCACCACTGACGGTCTCTGCCTTGATCTGGGGGAGGCCCTTGGAGCGGCGCTCCCTCTCCCGCTCGCGCTCCCGCCGCTCCTGCGACCGTGACTTCGGGGAGTGCCGGCGCCGGTCCCGTGAGCGCGACCGCGAGCGGCGGTGCCGGGAGCGCCGGGACCGTGACCCCGACCGCGAGCGTCTCCTCTTGGGGGACCTGGGGAAGCAGCACCCCTGAGACACAGCCCCCGGGGTGGGACACACTCCTCTGACCCTCCTCCCTGCACCCATTTACCTGGATGCAGACCTGGATCTCGACTTCCTGCTGTCAGAAATGTGACGTTTTCCCTCTTGGACAGGTGGCTGTTCCACTTCCATATCCTGAAACACAAAGTTGACCTGGTGTCACGGGCGAGCAGCCACAGCATTTTATTTGTTATGCCCAGAATGAATTATGTAACACTAAAATCACAGCGAATGTTCCAATGTGCCCCTCCTCAGAAGCTCCCCCACTCCTCTGTGGACACTAACAGATACCAGGGTCCAGTATTACAAGAACTTGTCACAAGCACTGAACAAACATCATAATTTACACAATTCTCATTTTTAACCTGCAAATTATCAGGTATCCACATTTTAGCTCATTTCAGCACCACCTGCATCCCACACAATACGATTTTTTTTCTTTAAGTCAGTGAGTGGATCCTGCCATCACAATCACAGGCAAACTGAGGCCTACTACAACTCCTTTCCAAGATGTCACAGCCTACTACTTTAAGCCATATATATAAGCAAATTACAACAAATTTCAAGACTGAAGCAGAAAGTCAAAGAACACATAAAATGCAAGAACCTATTTAAAAATATTAATTCCAACACAGCTGTTCCTTCCTACCCCAGATCCTCTACAGCTTCCCATTCCAGAACATATTGTGTCCTGTCTAAACTTTAAGTTTTAAAATAAATTTAGTTTTCACGGTATGACCCCAGCAGGGAACATCCAAATAAGCCTCCTCTCAAAATGTACCGATTCAACAGAATTCTTGACTAAAAAATTACAAAGACAGTCTTGAGAACTGTCCATTTGCTTCCTATCAAAGCAAAGAGTGATTTCTACCATCTGTGATGTCACTGCTCACCACACACAGACAGCTTAGTACCACCTCCATTTCTCAGTTTAGGATTTCCTTTCCTTGGAACAGAAGAGGCAAATAGCTTAATTTTAGGGTTTTTTTAATACAGGCTCATAAATAGACTTGGTCTTTGATTCCTTCTTAATAGCAGCTAAGTGCTGAACCAACACTATCCTGCAAAACCTTAAGAACAAGAGAGAGGTGTTCACGTACAGCTGGACTTTTTAAAAACTTTTACAGACTTCCAAATCTATTTCCACTATATGCACACTCTATCAGGCCCTCAAAAATTAACTTTTCCACACACATGAGTTTGCATTTTTAGAATTCCATAGAACACAATATGCCTGAAGCATAATGGAGATGGGAAAAGGAGGATAAGGAAAAGTGAGAAGTAGAAGGACAACCACAATCCAAAGCCTTTTCCAAGAAAAGGCATAAAGCACACACAGGTTGCTTTTGCCAGACTTGTTCTGGAGCCCTGCAGGTCAGTGTAGCTGTTCCCCATGGAGTCACCCTCCCAGCTCTGAACAATCCACACATATCTGACAAATACATCCATCAGAGCACTGAAATTCAGTTTGTTTGCAGCCAGGGCTCCTCACCTGCTGATGGGGTTTCTGCATGTGTGCCTCGGTCTGGACTGGGAAAGGAGACTGGAAAGTTGGCTGCACAGGTGCTGCTGGTGGGATCACAGGCTGGGCCATGGGTGGGAACTGGGGGGTCGGCAGGAGACCAAAGCCTGGCATCTGCCCATTAGGAGGAAGGGGGACCTGGGGACAACAAAAAGCACAAAAACCTCCAGCTAGGAAAAGGAATTCTGTTGGCTTTCCCAGCCTGCTCAAGTAAAGCTGTTATCTCTGCTCCAAAGTCACAGAAAGGGATGAGGGAAAGATAAAGCAGGTCAAGCTTTAGGTGTTGAAAATAATAATCCTGTTCTTCAACGCCTGACTAGGACAGAAAAACAGATAAAGGGCTAAGCCACATTGACTCTTCACCACAGGAAAACCACTTCCTTACTTCTGCACCAAAGAAAACAGACAAAGACAGAAAACAGGGACAAGGGAAACCCTGAAGTTACCTGGTGACGCATTGGATCCTGCTGCATTCCCATCATTCGCTGCTGGAAAGGATCCATATTTGGGAGCTGAGGAAACACTGGCTGTTGCATGCCTTCTCCTGGAAACCCACTGAAACCAGGAATATTTTGGTGAGACAAGTGAGAAGATACACAGATTTTTGTCTCTGACAGATTTTTATATACATTTACACGTTCTTGCTGTAATTTTAGACAGAAAAAAATATCTTCACTATGATCCCATTTCCAACAAAAAAATGGAGAAAGTCTTCCATATCTTTTCTCCACTCTAAGAGTAGTCCTTTAACATTTAAACAAATGCAACACAAAGGTTAGAGCCCCTCTCTCCCCTGTACTTCTATGAGATTGCTAAAGATGGAAGTGCTTCAGGGAGAGCGTCTGCCTTAGGCTGAATTTCTTCCTTTCCAGTTCCTCTTTTGGGAACAAAAGCAGCAACCTTTTTTCTCAAGGAAAATAAACTGGCTGTTCTTCTGCTGTAAAAAGCCACTCTAGTTTGTGAGGCAGCAGGGCAGAGGAGCATGGGATGTGTATCACAGCAGGATTCCAGGGGTGCCAATCCCTGATTCAACACACAGAGTGGACAGTGCTCAGGGAATTCAGGAGGCCTGTGCAGGTAACAGGACCTGGCTGCAGGATGTGCAACAAACTGAACAGCATTTCAGGAGGAGAAAAGTTTTATGGTGATAGGAAATAGAACATTGCAGTACTTGAAAACATAGCTGCCACACAATTCTCAGGAGATTCCGGACGGATCAGTTTTCCTTGGAATTACAGAGTCTGTGTGGACAGACTGGGAATACTGGAATCCCACTTTCAGGGACACCTTGCACAGCTGTGAGGTGCTAAGGACAGAGGCACTCAAGTGCTGCCAGCAGAACACTCACACGCCCCAAAGCCTCCAGCTGGGCTCACATAAGCAGTGCTCAGATGTGACCCACCTCACCTTTCTGTACTCCACAGTTCATCCCTATGCCAGGCCCAATACCACCCATGTCCTTCAGAGGTACTTCAATGAACTAATGCTTGTGGAACATGGAGTGCTGGGGGTGAGAAGCACAGTAAGAAAGCTGATGGAGGAATTAGTGGTTCTGATTTTGAGAGCAGGGTTTGGATGCCTATACAGAAAGTGAGACAAGGGGCACAGACTGAAGCAGGGAACAAAGAAATATGGACTAACCCCAGCATTGAGCACCATCCAGCCTGTGCACTGAATGAGAGAGAGGTCCTGTGGAGAAAACTGGGATGTGGTCACATCATCTCAGGCTCCATCAGAACCTGACGCAAGAGGGAAACAGGGTCCCAGCTTGGTTGTGCAGGGACTGAACGTTTGAGAACATGAAGCTGGAAAGCCAATTCTTGTCTCTCAAACAGTTAAAACTACCCCAGTGTTTGCTACAGCATCTGCTCCCCAGACAGTAAAGCAATCCAGGATGCCCTGACACTCTCAGCTGTGCAATGAGAACACAGAATTTATCTTGGAATCAAAGCTGAGCTTTTCTCTACAGAACACAGTCCTCGATCAGTGATGCAACATAAATCTACATCAGATCTCTGAAGTAGAGAAGAGAAGAGACACAAAAAATACCCCACCAAAAACTGTGAACAACGTTTGAAATTTGGACTGTAATAGTTAAGCACTGAAGTAACTTCAAACTTTAATTAACTTCCCAACCTAAAAATTTTTTAGAACCAAGATTTTAGTTTTGTTATGACACAAAACTTACAAAGCTGGCTGAGACACTGAAGGAGAAGGAGCTGAATCTTCTTTCTTTGCATCTTCCACGGCTTCTGGTTCATCATCATAGTCAAACCGGTCTAGCAGCTTCTGTAATAAATTACATTGTGCCAACTAATTTTTCTGTATCTTACCTAATTGGCAGCCAAAATGGTTTTATTACCAACCTTTTTTACAACCTTACTACGTATCTAACAGCTCTAGAATTGAAGACAAGGTTAGTTATCAGGGGAAAATAAAAATCTATGTTGTACTACAAAATAAAAGCTGTCCCAAACCAGTTTTCTTCAGCGTCAGAAAATGCAGAGGACATAAAAATGGGCTGACCTCTAAATGGAATGAGAAGGAACAAGATGAGCATCACTTTCTTCCTAAAAAGAGAGGGCACTGAGGCCCCACCACACAGCCATGCTCCAAACCAAGACTTACTTTGTCAAAGGATGTTTTCTGCTCGGGTGTAGGGAAAGCAGCTTTTTGCTCTGGAGGCTGAGCTGCTGTGGTTTTGAGCTGAGCAGTAATAGCCTGAACCTGAGCCATCACAGTGTTGTCTATGACGGGTGACTGGGGCTTCTGAGGCTGCTGGAAGGTCTGCAGGATTTGCTGAAGCTGTGACAACATAGAAAGGATTAAGTATAGACAGCTACATAAACACAAGGTACAGAAAGAGTTGTAAGTTGGGCACATGGTAACACCAACAACCAGACTGAACTATGGAGAACTTCCAGCAGCACCACAAGTCACCTTTGAAACATTCTGGTGGCAAAACTCAGCAGGTTCCAACATTACAGATGTTTAAGTGGACCCCAAAATAAAACTCCACATTTTCTTTGAGATATTCCATCTATTCTGGAAACTCTTAACTGCATCCATACCAAAATATCAAACACTCTTTAACTCCTGCAAGTTTTCGCCTGAAGCCCCGAGGGAGGTTCTTTGTTCCTTCCCCGTGTCTGACCCAAAGCTGCAGCTGTAAGGAAGCAGTGAGCAGTTACCTGCTGTCCCTGTGTTGTCTGGAAGAGCTGAGCCACGGCAGCGAAGGCGTCGGTGCTGGGCAGCTGTGCCACGGGAGGCACCGAGTTCACCGGCACTGAGGGGGGCTCTGAGGGCGCCTTGGCCGGCGGGAGCGGTGAGCCTGGGGACAGAGGGGGGCAGGGAAACACTGCACACACTTGCCTCCAGCCCCCCAGAGCACAGGGGCTGCCAGGCACCACCCCACCTGCACGGGGCTGAGAACTGCTCCGGGCACTGCCCGCTCCAGGGAAGGAGGAAGGGCCACCTGGGGGCGGGGCCCACGTGGGATTTTAGGGCACAGCTCCATGCTCCGACTCCAACAGCACCAGGCAAAGAGCACCTGGATGTGGTGGGGCTGGTTACACAGGCCCGGGCTCATCCCAAGGGAGGAGCATTTCACATCAACCATCTCATGGCTCTCAGATTTTCTCTCGATATTCTCTATTTTCAAACAGTAACTGAACTTTTGGTGAGAGGTCTGGTAATAACTAAAGGTTGTTTGATAGGCAGCTCATTTTCTTTGATGTTTGTTCACATGTCCCTTTTGCAAAGGCACAAACCACACCTGAACCAGAAAAAGGATTGTTACCCATCCTTCCAGGACAAGACTGCCATTTCCACAGAGCTTTACTGAGATCACACTATGACATGCTGTTAGCTCTGGCTACACATGCACCTTTCCCATTCTCTTGGCTTTACACTACAATGCTTTTTTAATAAGCACTTTGCCAGTACAAGGTAGGTCAGCACTAACACCATCAACTCCCACACTATTCCTCAGCAAATCTGTTTAATGGCCACAATAAAGCTGGACAATGAGTGGCAGTTAAAAATCCTCCACAGACAGAAGTATTTAGTTCGAAACACTAAGCAAACATGTTTGCCTTGCAATAGCAACTACTTTAAAGCCATTCCTCTGTTTGCACTTCAAGTAACTCCAGTGTTTACAGGCAGCAAGCACAGACAAACGACTTCAGCATTATTTTCTCAGAAGTCAAACGCTACATAAAAGTACTGCAAAAAGGTACCTGGTTATTTTTAAAGTAATTCCCAAATTATTTCCTGTATACATTCAGAAGATATTTGCTTGCTCAAGGGATAAAGTTTGCATTTCTCTCTCTCGATGGGCTAACCAGATTTTCTCTCACATAACGCATTAATAGATTTATTATTCTTCATTAGCATATTTATTTCAGGGCCAAATTATCCCCTCTGGTGCATCTGAATAATCTCACTGAAAAATCTCTGCAGAAGGCAGCCAGCCTGTTTGCCACAGCTGGGAAGGCAATGCCATCACAATGAAACTGTGCAGCCACCACTCTGCAACCAGGCTCAGGCACTGCCTGCCTTCCCTCCTCTGTGGGGCATTCCATGGAACACACTTCCCTCAGCACAGCTGGGGAGCATTTCACCTGTCCTTCTGTGCCTGTTGTGTGGTCTGTCACCCCACTGCATTTTCCCCAGTCCTACTCCAAGGTATATGAGCACGGTAACTAAATGAGGAGGTTACCAGAGCTCAGTGTGAACCACGGGGTGCAAAGCCAAAGCACAGGCCCCCAGGAGAAGGAGGGAACTGTGGGATGTGTGTTCTCAGCCACCACTGGGTAATCTCACAGAATAGGTCAGGACACTGTGGGCAGGCCCTGCCTGCTCTGGGAGTCCTGGTTTCCAGCCCAGACAGAAAAGCACTGTGGGAGACCCTGGATGTGAAACACCAGCTGAAGGGTTTAGGGCAGACAGCTGCTGCTCCCAGGGACTGAGCTGACCCAAACAAAGATGAAGCTCTTAACATGCAAGATCCCACTTTACCTATCTGGATTATAACATTAAAAAATGACATTGGAATTATAAAACTGAGAAACAAGAGAAAGCTATTTCTAAGGAAAAGAAAAAAGGAAGCATTTGTTTACAAGAGACACAGAAATCATCTGTAAGTGTGCACATACATATGCACACACAGGCATATTCATCATACACATTTCATGTATTTCCCAATTCTGTGTTCACATTCTAATAGTTTCTGAGGTAAATTATCAGCATTTATTTAAAATGAGTTCAGCTGCTCCACACAATTGTGACAACAAAGCTGAGTTTGTGGACATGTCATTGTTAGAACCATGAGCAGATGCTTCACTGTGCAAGCCAATGAGCCACTGCCATTTGACCTTTGAAAGCAGAAGGTGCCATGTTGTTCCTACCTTCATTGTTGGTGGCATTCTCTGCCACTGGTGCAGTGGCACTAGTTCCTGCTGCCATATCCAGGAGAGGCTGAATTATTTCGATTTTAAATACTCCATTTTTCTGCCAGAGGTTGAGGACACGGACTATTTTACTCTGTTGGAACAAATGCAACAGTGACTCCAGCTTTGCTAATTCACCAAGTCCCAGTTTATATTTAGCACATGGAGAAGGAAGGTTTGAACTGTGCAGGTTTAGCATCACCAGGCACTGTCTGTGCCACACACCTTTTACCTGGCCAACTTATTTTACTGTCTGCTTTAATGCAGAGCAACTTGAGACACCTTCCTAAATCTGCTGTGCCCAGTCAGAAACCCAGGGCATCCTTCAGCACCACGTTTCCCCACAGATGAACCAGCCAACATGGCCAGAGAGGGACAAGGAAGATAGCTGGAAACGAGCAGAGTGGCAATGACACCAGCACAGCACTCTGGAGCTGGATTGAGGATTCCCTGCTTGACTTTATTCCTAACCCAACCAATGTTACATGACACCAGAAACCCCCACCCCATTGTTATTCAAAAGCTCAGGAAAGCCAGTGAAGATGGAAAACATCCACCCTGCTCACTGCAGAAGGATTAATTTAGGATCTCTGATTGTCAGCTACTATTTTAAGCTCATTTCTTTTCCTGCCATGAAGAACAAGGCAGCTTTCAGGAACAAGCTGGGAACTGGCCTAAACAGCAGGTCTCAGTGGTGCAGCCTCGGGTGGGACATGAGGCAGGAGGGGAACACACACTGCACTGCTGTCCTTTTGCAGATCCAGGCACCTCACCTGCACACACTAAAGCTTTACTTGGAGTTAATTGATTCTGTCCCTTCTGGTTTCAACAACTAAATGTCTCACTGTGACTCAGTTATCTACACCCATGCAAATCCACCTCTACCTTCATCAGATAAGTGACTGAAGAGTTCTACAAAATGTTTGCTAAAATAATATCAGTTAGGGAGAGAAACCTGAAGTGTCTATTTTTAAGTAAGATCTTGGTCTGAAAAACAGTTAACTTGAAAACAGCAGCATCTTTTTGCTTCGGGTATCCTCTTTCCAGAAGACTTGAACATCATACAAAGGCCAAGAACTGAGTGAATTTAACACTTGTTTTCAGTCACATGTAAATGTTACAGAAAGACTGTGTAAGAAAAAGGGTAGCATCACCCTCTCTGGATATAAACCCCAGTTGTTGTGCATCTCAGACCAAGTGGTTTGTTGGTTAGGCCCTGGAAACTGATGCAAGCAAGCACGTTATAAACAACACTCTCCCCTGTATCAGGGAGTTCCATAAAGGAGAGGCATAGTCTAATTCCTTTAGATCACAGGTCCTCAAACTACAGCCCAAGGGCTGGATACGGCCCCCCAGGGTCCTCAATCCAGCCCGCCGGTATTTACAGAACCCCCCCACCTTTGTCCTGTCTGCCATCTTCCCCCCGCCCCGTCCCTTCGCAGTCCCGGCGAACGGCTCTCTGTGGGGCCCGCACAGCGGGACGGGAAGGGGAGGTGGAGTGCGGGCCTCGCCCCCGGGCTTCCCCACGCCTTGCAGTGACAAATATGGAACCTAACATTGACCATCTCATTAGCCAAAAGCAGGCCCATAGTTCACAATGAAATATTATTTGTTTTTGTTGACTACAATTGTTCTTCATTATAAATATCGCATTCTTTTTCCTGTTTTTTATGCACTACTACAAATAAAATATGTGTAGTGTGCATAGGAATTCGTTCATTTTTTTCCAAACTATAGTCCGGCCCCCAACAGTGAGGGGCAGTGAACCAGCCCCCTGTTTAAAAAGTTTGAGGACCCTGCTTTAGATGAACAAAATGGCGAGCACAGCAGCAGAAAGAAGGGACGGACCGCTCTGCTTCACGGGGCACTAACCCAGTAGCTCCAGGATATCAGATTCAAAGCCTGGAGGTACAAATGTTCCACATGACAAATTACAGACCATTTAAACCTTTCAAAAGGTTATTTAGAAAGGCAGGGAAAAAGTCAGGTAGAAAAGGAGTGTTTTACTCCAATGAAGGAAAAGCAAGTAGGTGATTTTCTGGAAACCAACTGACAACTCCGGAAACATCCTGATCTTGGTTGTCCTGACAGAGGGCACAAAAGCCATTTTCTGTGGGTAACAACCTGTCCCATCAGGAATTCATGATTCCTGAGCCTCTGTTCTGTCAGCAATACAGTAGAACTAAGAAAAATGAGGCCTTTAACCAGAGATAGTAGAGAGCAGCAATGGAACTCTCAGGTACAGCACTGGGGAAGACTGATGAAGGAACAAAACATTTGTGAGCAGAACCACCACTGCCTACAAAACCAGAGCTTCTCCTGCAACACTTTTTTGTGGGAGCCCCCACCTTCCAGAGGAAGTTCTCCTGAGGGAGCCTCAAGAAGAAAAACTCTTGGCACAGTAACTCACACTGCTGCAGTGGCTGCATAGGCACAGCAAAGCTGATGAGGGCAAGCAAAACACATTTTTATCTCGAATTTGCATCCCACTATCACCTCTGCTCATCTTTCCCAGCCTGTTTCACCACTTCCCACAGCCACATTCACGGCCAGGCTGGGAGAGAACCCCCCAGTTCCCTGTGCCAGGAGCGCAAACAGTAGGGAGGGCCCTCCTACCTTGTCTTCAGAGGGACACAGGTACAGGTACTGGAATGTGGCAGTGATGTTCTTGGAGAACCTGGGCCCGAAGACGTCCTTGTCGGTGCCGAACTGGTGGCGGGACTGGCGCACGATGGAGTCGATGACGTACAGCCCGGGGACCTTGTACTCGGGTTTGCACTGCAGACACACCCACACCTGCTCAGGGGCACCCCACGGGGGGCTGCCCACAGGGAGGGCAACCTGGGGGCAGCCAGAGCTCCCGGGGGGCAGCCACAGCAACCCGAGGGCAGCCACAGGCACTGCACTCCTGGTGCCCTGCATGCCCAGGCAGGAGTGAAAGCTGCAGCTCTGGACACACATATTAACCCAAGCCTAGCACCTCAGGCCCCTCCCCAGCTGGGGACACAGCACAGGAGGAATTACATTTTCTTTTTTCCCATCCCCTTTCTTGATGTATTAGGGTTCTATAAACAAAGTGACACCAAAAGGTGTAAAAATCCAACAAAGCAGGACTTCCTCCCTCATTCCCTGATAACAGAAGGGTTTTTGGTTATCTACTGGAATTATGAGCAGCATCTAAGAAAGGATGCAGACAATATCTCTATCAGCAGAAATTTTTTACATTATTTTTTACCTTTTTGATAAACTTCTCCACAATCTGGACAACATGCTTGTAGAGCTGGAAAACAAATACAAACATTTATTCACCAACTACTCAGTAGTGGCACATCATTTGGGGAGTACTTCATCTCCTTGTGCTTCCCAGCATTTCAGAAGGACTGCAGAATGGTGTAGCCACATTCCAAAAGGCAGGCTGTTATCAAGCTAATTAATTAATTAAACAACAGGGAAAGATTTCAGGCCCAAGCCTCCTTTCTGCCAGGGGTGTGTCAGTGTGCCCACAAGGCACCCAGCCTGCAGAGGGTCAGTGGAAGCTCTCTGGAGTCCCCCGCCATGCAAGGCTGCAGTGTTTCCATGTGCCCATAAGGTGCACTTGCATCCTGCAACAGTTAAAATAGAATTTCACAAAACTCACAGCACTCTGGTGGGTGCAGCACTGAAAAGCACTGACCTCTACCACTGCAGTGCAAACCCACGGGATGGCAGCCAGCACTACTGGTCTTAGACCCCCAGCCCTGGAGCTGGCACTGGGAAACCCTGATATTTAGGAGTGAAATCCCCCCTCGGTGCTGGTGCAGAGCCTGTGCTGTACCTTGATAGCCTTGATGGCAGCCTTGGTGATGAGGATCATCTTGGCCCGAGAAATGGGAGGTTTCATCTCCATCAGCGAGAAGAGCTACAGAGAGAAGGGACAGCCCAGGTGACTCTGGGAGCACTGCACAATGTGGAGCGACACGGATCCACACACACCTCACTGGGCTCTACCCTGAGACCTCCCTCACACAGCACAGCCAAAAAAAGGGGCAGTGTTACATAATTTCATTTTGCTCTTGACAGTAAAGAAAAACTTGATCCCTTGAATACTGGTCAAAAATGTCATCAATTATTTGCCACAAAGCAAAGGAAGAGAATAGAAGCGTCTTCCTTTGTCAGTTTAATGGGAATAAGAATTAATTTTAAGTTCCAAGATACTGGTGGAGTGACCAACCTTATCCACTGTCTCAGTTAAGGAAAAAAACCCCAATTAAGATAAAAAGTTCTGCCAAATACTTAAAGGAAACCAAGTGCTAACAAGGCTCCCAGCAGGACAAAAGGGAGGCCTCACACCTACAAAATACAGAAAGCAGCCGATAAGGCATTTCCTTGGGCTCAATTCCTACTCTAGGACAAAGGAAAACAGAGGTTTTCCAACACCAACACAAGACCATGATTTTCATTATTCCTGTCCACAAAATGTGAGTTCCAGTGCAAGAATGTTGGATTTTAGAGCCATTTTAACTGTAAGACGTTTCAGCTTCATGAGGAATCACAGCATGGACAAATAAAATCTGTCAGATAAGAGACATAAGGAAAGCGGGGCCTGTTTTTTCTTAAAAAAGCTGATTTTCCACTTTGACTCAGTTGCTTCAGAATAAGCACAAAGCCTCCCAATGAACAGTCAGTGCTGTTATCAAAACCCAGGACAAGCTGCTTTAACAGGTAACGAAAAGGAAAAACCCCCAAGCCCAACACCCCAAACAAAGCGCCCTAAGGCTCCCAAGCTGAGAGGGAGGAGGGGAAGGAGCCACGTGAAGGCAGGGACCCCACAGCCTCTCCTGGCACATGAGAGGCCACTGGGCCTCCAGGAAAGCAGCACCTGGTGTTCCAGAGACCCCAGGGAACTGGGAAGGCATAGCAGGGCAACGACTGACTGACAAGTACCCCAAGGGTGGGCCAGGGGTTGGGGAACTGCCTCAGCCCCCAGTAAGCAGCAGCACAGGGAAGAGGAGGAGGAGGATGGCCTTTAGCCCTCAGTCTTTCGAGCAGGAAATGATTAACCCCTGTCATGGTGCAATGAATGCCTTTGGGTGGTCTGTTTTCCAGAGTCACCTGAGAACTAGGGCTGTGGAAGGAAAGGCAGAACCACTCTTTTATAACTTCCCAAGCCTGAGGTGTGATCTCCAGTCTCTTTCTCTGTTTGCAGCACAGGAGGAAGGTTAAAAAAAAGGTTTCAGGACTTGAACTGACTGCCCTGGATTTGCTCTGTGCTCCAGTGCCTTTGCCACAGAAAGGTCTCTGTAACTGAGGAGCTCCGGGGCTGTTTTTCACCCTTTATTTCATAAACTCCAAAGCAAAGCAGCAGCACAGAGAGGCCCCTCCTACAACGAACTTGTGGCTCAGGTCACTGCCAGGACATCTCACCCCACCTTCCCCTCTCCAACACACCCTCAGCAACTCCACAAGCACTTCCCACACACAGCCAGGACTCTGGACACTCTCCATCTTTGGGGATGTATTTTATTTGTGCACTAGAACCCAGCAGGCCCTGACTGACCCAAAATGGCAGGGATTTGTTCATGTGCCTCCAGAACAAGCAGGGTGATGGAACACACCCCCAGCACCTTTCTGTTCACAGAANAGCCACTGCACTGCTGGTGGCCCGACACATCTACCTTCCCCCCTCAAACCCTTGGCTCCCTTTTCTGGAGGTCCCTGCTCCCCCCGGAGCTGCCGAGGGAGGAGAGAGAGAATGACCTGCCCCGAGCTCCCCCTGCCAGCCCCAGGTAAGGTTCCAAAACCTGGCCAGCATGTGAACCCTGCGAGGAGGAGACCTACAGAGCCCCCAGGGCAAAGCCAAGGGGGACCTGGCCCCTCCTGTGCCCAGGAAGGGCCCTCACAAACCCTGGGGGGGATACACCTTCCCAGGGATCCTCACGTGCGAAAGACACCACGGGAGGGCACACGGCAGCTCTGTGCCCCACAGGAATGGTTGGGAAGTGCAGCTCCAGGGGCACTGAGGGCTCAGTTCCTGGGAAGCTGCCTGCCTCACTTCCCTCCCCAGGGACGTCTCACCCTCCAGCGCTCCTGGAACAGGCTCCATGCAAAGGCAGGAGGCTCCAACAGATGCTGGCCTGTGTCCCTGCTGCACACGGGGATCCCGAGCTCCAGAAACTGCTGGAGCCCTTGGGAAGGGAATCTTGCCAGCCCTATTTATAGCAGCGGGAAGGGAGAGCAGGACTGCCACACACCGGGCAAAAGAAAGCCTTGCCAGTGACACCAGAGGCACAGGCATGCAAACGGCTCCAGCTCCAGCTGAGAGCTGTCACTCCGTGCCCCCAGCTCCTCCAGGGGGGACAGTAAATGGTTCAGGGGCACAGGGTAATTCCCACTAGCCCGAGACACGAATTGCAGGGGATACCGTGCATTACTCAACGCAAATCAAAGGTTACCAAACAGCAGGGAGACTCAAAAGGATCTGCATTTCTAACTTCTGTAACCAGCACACTGAGCTCCAAGTTTTCCAGATTAAAGAAGGGCAAACACATATCCCTTAAATTAAAACATGCCAAGGGTTTACAGACCATGGCAGACGGTGGAGGGTTTCTGTTTGCTTATGCTCCGGGTGTGGGATTTGGTTGGTTTGTTTGGAAAACGCTGCCCTGTTTTCCCAAAAGTTCCGTTCATTATCGGGTTACCTTTAGTCAGTTACAGACACCGCCCCACGACTGACAATACACACACTTAGCAGCGCATCCATCCCAGCTCCTTCCCCCGGACACGGCAGGAATTAAACTCCTCCGAGGGCGCTCCCGGTCCCAGTACCCCCAGTGCCGCCCCCGAGGTTCGGGGGGACATTCCCCGCGGGGGCACAGGATCCCAACGGTATCCCCAGGAGTTCCCTCGCTGCCCCCAGCACACACAGCCACCCAAAACTCCCCGAACCCCCAGCGGTGCCACCCCTGCTGTGCCGCCCCGCACAGACCGAGGCGGGCACAGCCCCGGGGTCCCTCGGTCCGCACCCGCCCCGGGGCTCCCAGCCCCGCTCCCTCGGACCGCCGTGCGGGGCTCACCGGGACCCGGAGCAGTCCCGGGCCGGGCGTCGGCCCCGGGATCCCGCAGGACCCGCGGCCCCCGCGCTCAGCCCGGCCTGCCTCCCGCTCCGGCCCGCGCTGCCAGCCGAGGCACCGGCGCGGCCCACAACGGAAAATAATAATAATAATAGTGTTTCAGCCACGCGTCACAAACTTCACCTAAAGCAGGGGCCGAACGAATCCACCGGGCAAAACAGCCACCCCCATCCCGGCACGTGTCCCTGCCGGCCCCAGCGGGCCGAGCACGGAGCCCAAAGGCAAGGGAGGTCGCGGACGG
>VXBA01000303.1:39013-50236 GCA_013399895.1 Serilophus lunatus
GGCCCCCGCACGCACGCGCGCGCGCCGGCGCCATATCAACGGCGAGCCCCGCCCCCGGCGGGGCAGGGAAATGGCGGCACCGGCGCCGGGCAGAGCCAGTGACACCGGGCACCGGGCGGGCACCGAGGGCCCTCGTGGGAGGCCGCAACTGCTCTGATGCTGTGCGCGCGGCTGGGTTCGTGTGTGTTCGGTGGAGTTCCTGTGTGTTTAGCTGGGCTCGAGTGTGTTCGGATGAGTTCGGCTTGGCTCGGCTCAGTTCGGCCGAGTTCGGGTGTGTTCGGCCGAGTTCGGGTGTGTTCGGCCGAGTTCGTGGGGGCTCGGCTGAGTTTGGCTCAGTTCGGCTGGGCTCGGGTGTGTTTCTATTAACTGTCGATACAGAAGTGATTCCCGCTTTCACGTTTACTTTTTAATGAAGAAAGTTACCAAGCTAGACCCAAAACCCTAATAAATAATATTGCCTATCTCGTGTCGTTGTCTTTGCTTTCCGTGGTTTTTGCCAGTTCCAATATGGTAAATTAGCTCCGGGTGTAGCTGTTACTGGTGCTGTTGCTCGTGCAGCCGCACCGGAATCGACTCACAGAACAGAACAGGGTCTCCCTCTGGCGGGGTGTACAAGAACAACTGTCACGGGTGTGTTCCCAGCATCACGTTAAAGTGAATGATTCGGTGCTTTATGAAACCCGCGCAGTGGGAAGCAAGTTGTTGTTTTGTTTCTTTGCAGTTCGGAATCACAGGGGGCATTTGTAGTGGATCGTTTATTTAAACAACCACAAAAAAAAAAAGCCGGCAGTTGCCAGGCAGCCACCATCTCGAGTGCCAGGCGGGGATGTGAGCCAGCAGCAGGAGAAATATCGGAACTGTGAACCTATTCCCCGCCTCACAGCCCCTGGCTCGTCCTGATAACTTTGTGGCCCTAACCCTTTATCCCTTTGCTTGTCGGGTGTTTTAAAACACAGCATTTCATTTGGAATGTGAGGAAATTTGACTTCAAAGGGGCTTTCTCCTCTGAAAGTAGGAGAAGCAGCAAAAAACTCTGTATCCGACTGGGTAAAACTGGTGTTTCTTGTTTTGTGTTGCTCTTTCCTCTATCAGCAGGAAGGTCAGGCTGGCCGGGCAGCAGGAGCAGAGGACACTGTCCCTGTGGAAGCAGCTGCAGAGGATGGGGTGCCACAGGAGACAGTAAACCGGGGGTGCCAGCAGTGCTGTGCTGTGGGGTGTAACCACCGAGCCTCTCAGCCTGAGGAGCAATCTGGGACCCATTACCTGGCGAGCAGGTTTGGTTTCCCAGTACAGCGCTAAAAGCTGGATCGCACCTGCGGGAGAGGAAGGAAATCTCAGACATTTCCTCGGTGCTCTGGAGAACTCCCGGGGGCACCAACCCTGGCGTGTGGCTCCTGTTTAGCTCAAATCTTAGGAAAGATTGGAGCCCTTTGCCCTGCAGCCCTGGCTGTGCCCGGGGGATGGCCACGAGGGACTGGAGGGTTCAAAAACCAAACGTAGGAGCCTGCGGGACAAGGGACCCCTTTGATCTCGCAGCACAGGAGTGGCACGGACTGGAGAACAAAGCCCAGAACCTTGTGCTCCACAAGAGGGCTCTGTTTCCTCCCTCGGTCAAAGGATCTGAGGCGCCCCTGGGTTCGGAGGGTGAGCATCAAACAAAAACCCTGCGGGGTGGAGGGGGGGTGGTGGTGTTTGCTTTTTAAACGAGAATAATCTAAAGGCAGTTTTTTTCCTGTTCCTACAGAGAAGTTGGGGCCCGGTCTAAAGATCATTTTCCACTGAAAGAGCCTTTATCACCTGAGTTCATTGTACTTCTGCTTGCCCTTCCTGCCGAAATGAAGGGGTTTATATCCCTCACGCAGACCCAAGTTGTTCTGTTCTCCAGCATAACTAACTTTCCATGGCCATTTGTGAAAAGCCCCCCCAACACGAGCCCTTTTATCCCAGTGCAATGTTGTCAAACATCGGGGACATTACACCAGTCCTGTTCCAGCATTGCAGCTCCTCTCTGCAGGGGGATCCGAAGGGATGGAGCTCTGGACTCCACACAAGAGGCTGTGGGAGGATGTATAAAGTGGCAGCGATTCGCCTCGGCTGTTCCCCGAGGTCAGCAGTGTATTTTTGTGCAGATCACGGGCCCATCTCAACCACAGGAGGAGCCAGAGTGGTTTGTGTGGCCTGCAGTGCACAGGGCAGTGCTTCTGGAAATCCCTGCAGTGGTACCTGCACACTGTCACAGGGTTGGGATCCCCCTTCCCCCTGGCCCTGCTGCTTGAATAAACCTTTGTTCAAGGTCTGTCAGGGGGTTGAGAAGGTTTCAGTGCCTTACACCAACAGCCACAGCCACCGACCCCTTGTGACCTTCTGTCCCTTTCACCTGCCATTGCCCACAGACGTCTTTCCACTCCTATTTTTTATCACTGATTTATTGTCGAGATTCACTTTCAGACCCTTTTCTTTGCTCTCAATGGAAGCACTTCAGGGATGGGGCAGCCACAGCTTCTCTGGGCAACCTGGGCTAGGGCCTCATACCCTCACAGGGAACACTCTCTGATATCTAATCTAAACCTTCCCTCTGGCAGTGGGAAGCCGTTCCCCTCGTCCTGTCACTCCAGGCCCTTGAAAACAGTCTCTCTCCATATTTCTTATGGGCTCCCTTCAGGTCCTGGAAGGAAAGTCCTCAACACTAAGATCCTGAGCAATCCAAAGGCCTCCTGGGTCCTGTGAAGTGTGAACACTGGACACAACAGTCTGGGAAGGGAAAGCATTTGGAAAACACTCCAGTGTCAATTTTATGCTGACATCAAACACTTGCCCACTGGCAGGCGGTCAAAGAGGCCGAGCTGTGGAAGCAGAGCTGAGGGGGGCTGGCTGGGCCCCAAGGGGCTGTGAGGAGGCTGCAGTGCCACTGCCGCAGCTGTGGCTCGCTCCTGATGCACAACAGGCTCCTAGCTCTGGCTATCCAGAACACAGGCTCTCCCTGAATTCTGGGTTCTGTGGAAACCAGGTCTCTGTAGCTCCTTGAATGGCTGCAGGTGCTTGGCAGTGAGATGCAAACCTTCCACCCTGGTCTGACTGCAAGGTCGGAGGCTTCAGGCAGCTCCTGGTTTGTGACTGCTCCTACACACCCCAGGAAAGCTGAGCCTTCCACCATCAACTGTTAGCCCAGCTCTTAAATGCTTCATTTGCAAAACTCACTGTTTTGGGGTTGGTTTTGAAGGATGGGTTTTTTTGGCATAGTAGAAACCCCATAATTTCAAATATAAATAATTAGTAAAACAGATCCTGTCTAAATAAATGTTACCATGCATATGTGAATCTTCTATAACTTAAAGAGAAAAACAAGTTGAGGAATGGGTAGGTCCTCACATGCTGAATGGATAAAAATGGACAGAAAATGGAAAGAAAATAAGAGTGTGGGCAAAGATTGGTGTGATGGGTCCTTATGTGCCACCAAAGATTAGGAGCCCACGTGAACTAAAAACCTCTGGGACAGCAGATGGGCAGATGGGCAATTCTAGTGGCAAAACTTTCACTTTGTTCTCCCTGCAGAACCTGGTTTGTTACAGAAGGATTACTGTAGCTGGGGGTCACGGTGCCAGCTGGGACACTGCAGTGCCCTGGTCCGCCTTTCCGCTGGACACCCAGCCCAGGCATCTCCCTGCCTGGAATACAACGGCTCGTACAGAAAACATCTGATTTTGATTCGAAGAATTCCAAAGAAGGAAACTTTGCCGTAATGCCTTGCTGGGTTGCTGTGGTGGTTAATTACCCTCACTGTTAAAAAATATGTGTCTTATTTTATAGCTTGAATTTTTCTGGATTCAGCTCCCAATCCCTGGATCTCATTATAGCCTTGTCTGCGAGCCTGTGTTCATGCTTTGACACACAGACTGGGAGCAGTTGGTCCCTCCCTTTGCTAGGCTTAAAAGGGCCAAGTTCCCCCACTGTAAAGTGTATTATTTAGGTCTCTCTTCATTCTCTTTTCTGAATTTTCTTCAGTTTCCCAACTTAGTGCTTGAATTGGGGAGGTGCAGTTTTCCAGCTGGGGTTACAGGAGTGCAGCATATTCAGATTGTTTAGCGGCATTTTTCTTCAGGGCTTCTTGTTTTTCCTTTGTGTGGGCCCGGTTTTAAATGGACTAAGATGTTATTTTTGATAGGCAGAAATTCCCACCCAGTATCTGAGTCATATTATCTCTTCTGGCCATTTCAGAGCCGACCTGGAGTAGCAGGGTCTGAAAGTGCTGTCAAAGCCAGAGTTTCCCTGAGTAATTTCTCTTCCCTGCCAAATATTTCATGGTGCTCAGCATTCATCAGCCAGGTGGATCAGTGCTGATTCAAGGGAGAAAGTATGTGTTTGCTAGAGAAACAGGTGCAGAAATGAATAATCTGCTGGGGTTTGCAACAATCAACCTGATATTCAAACATGTCTTTGAGTGATTCTGTAACCATGTAAATATTCAAACCCAGAACTAGATTTTTATCTGTGGTTTTGGTTCGTGTTTTTCCTTCTACATTTCTCTAGAAAGTCTACTGGTAAAATATTTGAAAACTGTGTTTGGATTCAGCAGGAACTGTCTTCTACTTTTCCATTTAAGTATTTACAAGCATATATTGACTGGAACTTCTCTTTCCCTGAGTGTTTAAAGGAAATCCTCCTCTGGCATCACTGGGACCAGAGCCCACAGTGAGAGCTGGGGGCAACAAACCTGTTTCTGTACTGAGGGCACCAGTACGAGAAAGAGCAACAAAATTAGAGAGGGATTTTTAACAGAGAGAGGGCACAGCAAGGCCTACATGCTCAAGCAGTGCCTGGGCCTCAAAAACAAGGACGGCTCGGCCTTGAGCTAAGTTGAAGATAGAACTTAGAAAAATAGACAGAAATAGAAAGAGTAAGGTAAGAAGAATGTAAACATAGGAGGTGTGCATATGCAAATGTATAACCAATTAACTATTAGTTGAGACGCATGCTTTGTGTGTGGGAAAATGAACTGTTATTTAAACTGCACCTTTTTCTGCAATAAACGAGCATTTCACCATTACTTCTGTGAAGACTTGTGATTTGACTCGGCACTGACCCCGCAACACAAAATCTTGTGGAAAATATTATTTTATCAACAATTTTTTCCTTTCTTTTTTTTTTTAAATTTTCTTTTCTTTTGAAGGGGGAAGTTGCAGTCATAAGCAAATGATCTAAACCATCAGTTGTCCCAGAGCTCCTCCTGCTTTGTGTTCTTTGAACCAACATAACAGGGGACCTGAGCTGGCTGATAACACTTCTGAGACTGAAAAATAAGCAAGAAAGGGAAAATGACCTGGAGAGGAACAGAAAATAAATAGGAGCAAACCTCCCTTTGTGTATGCAGCAAGCAGTGTTCAGATAGACTGGTTTGAGCCAAAAATACCCCAAGGGAGCTAGAGGAAGAAGTAGAGGGCAGCTTTCTGGAGATGCTTCTCTGTACCCAAGGCAGGAGCAGGGATTTGAGGGTGTAACTGTCTGGAAAAGGAGCTGTACAATGGTGAGAGGTTCTGTTGTGTGCTAAAACATGGGGGGAGGAAAAGGAGCTGGGGGAGGAAGGCTTTGCACAGTGCATCCCCAGGCTTTGGGAGGAAAAAGCAAAACAGAACAGTTGACCCATAAATCTATTCATACTGTAGGAAACTGTCAGGTAATTCCAAAAGAATGACCCCAGAGTATCGTGTATGAGCTACACTGTTGCCAGAGGGATTCCTTATGACACCCGTGCATTCCCTGGGGATTTCCAGGCATGTGTTCCCCTATAGATTCTGATGCTGGGAGACTAAGAGCACCAGCTTGGACCAGTGAAGGAGTGCAGCTCGTGCTGCGGCTGCCTGAGGAATTTCCTCTCCCCTCCTCTAAGCACTATCTTGACAGCTGAGTCTAGCCAGAGACCTTTTGCCGACACACTCTGAACTGGAACATCTGGAGAGTGTAAGCTCTGCCTTCTCTGTGAAACATCCTCAGCTCAGGAATTTCCTTCTCCCAGTGGCCTCGCACAGCCGCCGTGCCCTGACCTTCAGGGCACAGGGTGAGGCCCATCTGCTTTCCCAAACCTTTGCCCGGGGGTCTGGCAGGGGGCTCACGGTTCATTCGTCCTGTGGGAGTCTGGGGAGAGCAGCAGTGGCCAGCCTGGTATGCAGCTGTCTTGTTAAACCATGTGTATGTGTCCAGGCTGTCAAACGCGCCAAACAAAAGCATTTTACCTTACAGCCATTTTGCAGTAAATAAAGGTATTGAAATTAAGAAACCCCCCAGATTTTGGTAACTGTGCTGTGAGGGTTCCTCGTGCTTGAGGGAGAAGGTGATCTCTCCAGGTCACTTGTTCTTGATCCTGAGTGTGTCCCAGCTGGCCCTGTGACAGCAGACTGGCACATGTGACCTGCTCAGGATGAAGGCAGCATGTCCTGTGCAGCAGCATCACATCCTTCTGGGCACTGCACATCCTCCACACCTGCCTCAGCCCCCAGTGTCTGCAGAGCTCTGCAACCAGGGACCAACAGCCCCAGCTTTGCATTTCCCTCATGTCAGCTGTGCTCTTAAACCATGAACCTCTTCAACAAGGAATGTCGGATTGGCCCCACATTTATTTTCATGTGGGCACAGCATCCCTTTCTTTTGGCAAGTTAAGAATAGTTCCATCTAGACCTTTATGCCAATGCAAATACATTGTCACTTCAAAAAAACTCCTTTAAATAATATCCCTGTAATATCTGAAACACAAATATTACAAAACTAAACAGCTCCTAAAAAAATAACTATAATAATAATAATAATAGCAACAACAAAAAAGCCAAACCGAAACCCACAAAATCCCGAGTTATTTTAGAAGAGGATGAAGTACTAAAGAAAGCACAAGCAATAACAGGCTGACTTTTTCTTTTTTTAGCCTATCAGCACTAAGTCAGGGTTTCTCCTGTGACCTGGCTGAAGTCAGCAGTTAACCATGGACCTGCTGATGTGGCAGGGAAAGGTTACATGCCACCAACAGCTGCACCAGAAGAGGCATTTTCCAGTTCTGTCCCCAGCCACATCTTCCCTGGACATGGCATTGGAGCCTGGGAAGTGCTGCAGGGTCGGACCCTTTGAAGGATTCAGCCCAGGTAGACCTTGATATCGAGGTTGTATCCAGGGACCTCAGTCTTCCTCATGGCTGCAAAATTCCCAGTCTGCAAGCCCAGAATATATTTTATTGCAGTATTTTAAAAGGCTGGGCATGGCAAAGGACAATTCTGTCCTTTGCTTTCATGGGCTTAAATCAAGTTCTAAATTATTTTTAGTATCTTGTTATTACAACATTTGCAACCTGAAGACAAACTACTGCCTTGAATTCATTAGTAATTTCAACAGTTAATCAGAAAATGTCACTACCTTGAAAGACTGCAGCTCAAAATAAAGCACACTGGAGTTAAATTTACATTAGAGCATGGACAGAAATGAATGCAGCCTTTGATCCCCTTTCCATCCAGACTGCACCCTGATGGGCACGGCTGGACAGGACAGGAATCGTGAGAAGGCAGCGGTCATGCCTGGGTAAAAGGATACTGTCAACTCATTAAGTCCTTAAGTTGAGTCAATTAAAAAAAAAATATTCCCTGGGTTCTTTCAGAACTCTCCTAGTGTTTGCTGCAATGGACACTTCTTACCAGTTTTACTTTTAAAAGAGTCTTATGTTAAGGTGTTTGACTGAAAACCATACTGTTAACAACTGTTTAATCCTCGCAGTGGCCAAACCCTTGTTCTGTCAGTGGAATGGGAGCTGTGAGCCCAAAGAAGGGCACAGGGCTCAGCCTGCCTGTGTCCCTGAAGGCATGTTCCTTTGGGCAGGGGAAGGGGCTGCTTCCAAACCCTCTTACATAGTCATATATTTCAATAAGACATGGCGTAGCCTCTTCCCAACTTGAAAACCATTTGTACTTTTTAGTCTCCCAATGCAACTGTCTGCATCGGTTTTTTCCCCCCTTTTTGCCTTGTTCCCACACTGCAGTGTTGTTAAAACCCTCACATATGTCTTGCTGACTGGAGAATCTGTGACACAGTCCCAGGTTCATCACAGAACAATCTTTCCTTGCTACTGGCCTGATCTGTGCAAGGACTTGCTCACCTTCCCTGCAAACACAGGGGTGCTCCTGGCACCTTCCCACTTCAGCTTTGGTTCAGGAAACATCAATCCAGTTTTCTCCTGGACCATTCAGATTAGTTGGAAGCCAGATTTACCCGTTCCAGTTGACTCAGGGAGGTCTGATCTCAGTGGTAATTTGTCTGAGGATGAGATGTGCATGGCACAGTGAGGTACAGGGCTCCCTGCACTGCCTCACTATGTGCTTCCTCTGGAATTTCTCTGGTGGCCAGGTCAGGAGAGGCCTTATCCTAAACTTCCTGGCACTTTTAAACATTCTGGATTCCCTCCCAACCGCTGTTCATACCAGGCAGCACAAACACCGTGCTACAGCCTTGCACATGGGGAGGGAAAGGGGCAGCTCCAGTCCTGCTGTCAGGGATGTGTCATGCCAAAGTGCACCCCAGCTGCCATCAGTTCAGGCAGTGGGTCATGGTCCTGTGCACCTACACCCTCCCACAGGGGATGAAATTGCTCTTGGGGTAGTGTTTGGTCAGAGGACGTGCAGACTCTCATTTTATGTGGCTCTGTTCTGCAGTACTTGTAAATGAAGCCGGTGCATGCGATGAGTGGAAATTTTAAATCCAAACTATTATTTATGGTCTTTGAAGCTTTCCCTTCTCCAGTTTCTGCCTAATGGGACAGTGTTGGATTTCTCTTTTGTTTAAAAGTTCATCTGAAAACATACATTTCATTGAGCATGGTGGTGTGGAGCCAGTTTCAGGGTTCTCAGCCCTGGAACCGCTCTGTATTTAGCCACTGAGAATACATTTTGGAGGGGCCAGTGAGAGATTCAGGGAACCTGGAGTCAGATGGTGACCTCCAGAAATCTGTAGGGTGAGTCTGCTGGTCTTCATCCTCCTCAGCCATCAGCCACCACCTCCACGCAGCACTGGCACCTCCTCCCCTCCCTCTCTCCCTTTTCCCAGCAGACTAGATTTTTTTTTCCCCTTGCAAGGAAAGAGCAGGAGTCTGGATAAGGGTTGCTCCTTAGTGTGGGAGGAGACCAGCACACATCTTGACTTGGCTGGGCCGCCCAGGAATGTTTGTCTTGGTGCTGAATGGTGGGTAGAGAGGGCTTGTGCCCTGAGCATCCCGAGCATCCCCATGCACAGGGCCATCAGGAGGTGCCAGGGCTCATCAGCGCAGAGCTCCTCACCACCAGACTCTTCCACCACCTTCTGCCCAAAGCTACTAGGCCTGGGGGGGGGTGGGGGTTAATCTGATTTACTGAAGCCTGCACTGACACGAGGCAGATTGTTATTCCATGGTAAAACCAGGACAGTGCTCAGCTCTGGCTTGAGTTAGGAAGTGTAATCAAAGCAGTGACGTCAAGGAAAAGTGTGTGGAAAGAGTGAATGGTTCATCAATACCTGTGCCAGCCAAAATCCGATTAGAGAGGTGCTGAGACTGCTCCAGTAGCAGATGCCAGAGCAGTATGGTCCTCCCAGCCAAGTGATGGAAGGAGGGTCGAGACAAAAGCATAGTCAAGCGGACAGCAGTGTGATGTAAAGTCGGTTTGACATTTCTAAGGACTCCAAGAAGAGTTTAAAAAGCGGGAAGAGGTGTGTTTGCCGGACTGGTGGGAACAGGGGCTCCGTGTGGAGTGGATGGGATACGATGGGATGGGATGGGAGCACAGCTGTAGGCTGGCTGGTGTCAAGAACAGCTGCATTTCAAGGGAAGGTTTAGCTGTCACAACTCGCATCTGTTGGGGTGCACGTTGTTCCTTTTTTATTTCAAAGTATCTCCTAACGGAGCTGTGCAGGCAAAACTTGAAAACGTGGATTATCTCCCATCCCTGCTCTCCTCCGCTCCCGTTTGCCAGTGCAGCCTCCAGCTGACTGGGAGGGGGCTCAGCAGTGACAATGGCAATGTCCCCGTTCCTTCTCCCTGCCCACGAGGTGGGCAAGATCGCTCTGGAAATGACAGTCCCACGGACGCAGCCTGCAGAGGATGGGTGTCCGGGTCGCAGTCTGCGGGATGAGGGGGAGCTCGGCCAGGAGAAAAGGAGGAGGAAGAAGAGGAGGCCGCCGGCAGGAGAGGAGGGCCGGGAGGGATGAGATGGACACGCGGGTGGGAGGGAGAGGAGCGGAGCCGCCGGAGCCGAGATCGCGCCTTTCTCAGACACGGACTCGGACATGCCCGGAAGGGAGGTGGGGAAAAGCATCACAAAAGATATCCCTGGGCAGTAGAGCCACATGCAGAGCGAATCCCGTCCAGAGTTAAATTCCGCGGAGAGGGATGCGCTGCAGCCCCGGGTTGGGATGCCGGGGGCGGGGCACAAACACCCACCCTCCGGGTCTGGGTCGCAGCTGCTCCCGCAGCGTGCGAGCGGATTAAATTACCTCAAATTCAAACTGAATGAGCACCGTTTCCCCGCCCTCCTCCGGGCCCTCCTCCCGCTGCCCTACTGCCGGTGGGAGGCTGGAGCGGGGAGGGACGGAGGGAGGTGCCGGCTCCGAGGAGGGGCGGCTGCACGGGGCACCTCAGCTCGCCCCGAGCCCCGCAGCAGCTCGGGTGAGCGCCCCGCGGGACGGGAGCAGCGGCCGGGGCCGNGCGGCGGACGGGGGCTCGGTGCTGGCCGCCTGGCTGAGCGCGGCCGCCTCCCGGGAGCGCCTCCGCGATTTCCAGCACACCAAGAGAGTCGGCAACTACCTGATCGGCAGGAAGCTGGGAGAGGGCTCCTTCGCCAAGGTCCGCGAGGGGCTGCATGTGCTCACCGGAGAAAAGGTACCGCGCTCGGGGGCCGCTGGGGCGTGAGCGGGGCTGGCGGGGCGGTGGGTCCTCGGGAGCCCGAAGGAGGAATGAGCCTCCCGGGGAGGATGGAGGAGCCCCCCGAGGATGGAGGAGCCCCCGGGGCCGGCGCGGGGCTCCCTCAACGCCGTCCCCGAACTCCCCGCGGCTCCGCCGGGNGCCGGGAACCGGCGCTTCCCCCGCCCCTGCCCAGGTTTTCCGTGGCTGCAACTTCGCCTGTCCCTTGGAATTACACTTCAGTTACCCCGGCCTGCCCTTCTCTTTTAATTTATTTTTAGTTTTTTTTAAGTTATCCCTCGCGGTTGCTTGCTGCTTTTTTTTTTTTT
>VXBA01000303.1:50284-145696 GCA_013399895.1 Serilophus lunatus
TTTTTTTTTTTGTCAGAAATGTGTTTTTCGTGGTGAGACTCGTGTTACTGAGGTCCCGTCGCTGTGTTTTGTATAGTCGCAACATATCGCGTGTGGGCACGTATAGGTACTTGTCGGGCACCAGGGTGGTGGGAGACGATGCGTGTGGCTGCAGGATAGGGCACAGCCCGGCGAGTCACTTCGATGATGGGATGCACCTCGGATAGGTTTTTCCCGGGATGCTGGTTAGGAAAGTCTGCGCGGGGTCTCTGCTTTTTGTTTATTACCCTTCTGTGGAGGCTTTTACCCGTCAGTCAGGACACGTCGCAGCGTTACAAAGAGTAGTAGGGGCTTGGCTGGGCAGAAAACAGAGCGAGGACAAGCACCCCAGGCCCCTCGATGAAGAGTTTTCCTGCTCTTGACTTGCAGCATAATTTGTAAGTCCTGCGGGAGCGGCTGAAGGAACTGGAGGGACTCAGCCTGGAGAGAAGGAGGCTCCGGGGCGTGACCTTCTGGCTCTTCATAACTCCCTGGAATAAGTTTTTAGTGATGTGGAAGTCAGCCTCTTCTCCAGGGGGAAGAAGTGATAGGATGAGAAGACATAACCTCAAGCTGTGCCAGGGGTGGTCCAGGGAGTCCCGACTGGACATCGGGAGGAATTTCTCCATGGAAAAGGTGGTCTCAGGCATTGGAATTTGGGTGGTGGAGTCTCCATCCCTGGAGGTGTCCAGGGAATGACAAGATGTTGACACTCAGTGCTCTGAGCTGTGGGATGAGGTGAGGATTGGTCAGAGGTTGGACTCATTGGTCCTGGAGGTCTTTTCCACCCTCGGGAATTCTGTGAACTATTGGAGTTGTGCCTCTCTTCTATCAGGCCTTTTACAGAGGGCTCTCCAAAGCAGGACATGAGGCTGTCATGGAAAGCCCTCTGGACCAGTGGGGCTGTGCACAGTTTAATTCCCTCCAGCTCCAGCTGCACTGGCAGTGTGCTGCTGGTGGAATTGCACCTTGGCAGTTGCATTCTTGCACTCTTGGGTAGTTTTTATCTTTTTCATTCAAGTAAATTTGTCACGGAGTGAAATTTAATCTAGGGCTCTGAATCTCATCATGAGAAAAATGATAAGGTTAGTGAGTATTACCATATAGGAATGTAAAAAAAAAAAAAAATGCTGCTCTCCTCTGTTACCAAGTGTGTGCTTCTCCTTGGTAACAGAAACATCCAATGATCCTCCAGTTGATAAAAGGCACATGCACACACACGTTCTCCACACCTCCAGTTTTGGAGTTGCTACATTTATCTCAGTCTGTTAAGAGGGGAAAAAATAACAAGACCCACCGCACGCCCCTCTGTCTCAGCTCCCAGGCCTGCTGCTTGGTTTGGGTTATTTTTTCCCCTCAGTGTCTTGTCACTTTGTCACACTGTGTGTTAATCAAGCAGAAACTCAGGCCAGTCATGCTTCCTTCCTGCTGAGCTGCCGAGTCAGTCTGTGGATAGGCAGGGTGGTCCCAGAGCTCTGTGTGCCCTGAGCATCAAAGGGAGCTCTTGCTGTCAGTGGGTGAAAGATCAGTCGCAGAGTTTCAAATGAACTAATCAAATTTGGGTCTGTCTTCCCAGAAAACCCACCTGTTTAATTCCAGCTGTTTATGGATAAGCAATTTGAGTTACTAGGTAGGAGATGAGAGTGATTTGCTTCAGATGAGGTTCTGTTTCAGTGGTGTTCCTCCTGCTCACTGGAGGGGTGAATGCTTCCCACCCCATGCCTGACCCCACGAGGGAATTTCACCCCTGATGGCTACTCAGCTCTGCTGGGCATGTTCCTGTGCCGAGCTTTGCATGGCCCCCAGCCAGAAGCAGCTGAAACGTTCCCAAACTGGCTGTGCCTCGTAGCTGTTGGCAGCTCTGCCCACATCCACAGGCGGTGCAGCTCTGCCTGGGAGCTGGGGGAGAGAAGAAAAACATCTGCTCACCCGGACTCCTGCCTTTTGGAGCACGAGGCTGTGTCAGAGAGGAGACTGAGGCCAGATGGATGGGAGTGGGATTGGGAGCAGAAGTGCCAGGCACTGAGAGTGTGGGGACAGGCCATGAGAGGAGGTTCTGTGGGATCAGGACATTATCCTTAACACATGGCAGAGTACTTTCACAGGAGCATCCTGGTACCTCCAGGGCCACATCCATTGTTAAGCTCTGTTTGTGCCTCCTGAGAAATCTCCGTGTAAAGCAGCCCGGGTGCTAGGGACATACGTGTGACAGTGCCAGGTCGGAGTTGGGGTGACAGCAATGCTCAGCACACACCCTGCCTCCAGACATCAGGTGCCCAAAGTCAGGCTGGAGTTAAGTCAGGCTGTCTGAGATGTGGCAGCAGTAGCTGCAGCTGACAGTTCTATCATCTCTCCATCCCTAAACTCGTCCTGCTGTAAAAATCCCCCACGAGTGACACCTTGCTCCTCCCTGGGCTGGAAGAGAAGGTCACTGCAGAAGGGCCTGGTGCTGCTCCCTGTCCCACAGCCTGAGAAGTTTGCTACATACAGTCTCCCAGTTGCTCTCTAGCAGGGGACAAGTTGATGTGCAGGAATGTGCACTTGCTGCTCTCCCAGGTGGGGTTCAGAACAGTGGGGTGGAAGCACAGCCATCCCCTGTTGACAGCTCGCTGGGTCAGTGGCATCCCTGCATTTTCCTAAGCTGATGCTTTATGGACCTGTTATTCCAGGATTAGGGCCTACATGTGTTTTCAAAGCAAAAAAAACCCCACCCAAAACCAATTGACATCTGATTTTTGTCTTGTAAAGCTGCTGTTGATCCAAGGGCATTGCCTAAATTCAGGAAAATGGCTTTAAGAGTGTCTTACTATTAGTGCTTGGTAGCTGTTCTGGCAGAGTCTGTGCCCTTATGGTCACTGTAATGTCTGACTTCAGTGAACAAGTTTTGATTTGCAGCAGACTTCAGCAACTCTGGAGGAGTTAATGGATATTATTGTTTCAGAAAATGGTGTGTTTAGGACTGAAATCCATGGATTAATGAGTCCCCAGCTAGGCTTGGGTCCACTGCACTGACATAATGCATTGTACAGAATCAAGGCAATGCGGGGAGGGTGCCAAAAATCTGCCATTACCTCACCCTGAAATCACTAGAAGCTAAAAAGGTCTTGGAGAGAGCATGAGATGGTACATTCTGTGGGCCAAACTCTGGTTCCTTTACCAGGGCAATGCTCCTTTGGGTGACCTGTGTGGGATGGGACTTGGCAGCTCCTACAGATGTGGGCTGGTGAGCTGAGGGAGATTGGAAACCTTCCCTAAGAAAGTTTTTATCAGTGGACTTGAAAGCACATCTCTTACAGTGCTGCTTGTGGTTTGTGCTGCCACAGTGCCAGGCATGTTATTATTTTCTGGGCTTGAAAAACGCTTGATAGGGCCTGATGCAATTAAGTGTACTTTAGCTGGATGCATGAGAACATTGAAGAGATTATTCTTTCCATGGCTTTTGAGTGAAATATCGCAGCCTATAATCTGATGTTTTGCGATAAAGGGCTGCTTTGTCAGCTTGGCTCTGTCAGTCTTCATTGCTAATCCTAAGGAAATGTAGTTCCTCTGCAAAGAGCAAGCCAATCTAGCCCTCAGTTGGGGCTCTGTAGTGCTGCCCAGTGAGCTATTCAAGTGACTTTGGGAGACAGTGCATGATGTGCTCTTGGATTGTTTCAAGCCTTCTGTTGGTGGCTCTGGAGGGTCAGTCAGTGGGAATTGGGCAAAGGCAGGCATCACAACTGACAGTGATACTGATTTTTTCCACTCTGGGGCAGCTGAGAGTACATTGCCATCACTGGCATGGGGATCACGTGGGGCTCTGTTAGCAGACTGAACGGACTGTAATCTGTTGTGTTGCCTGCTGCAGACCCCAGTGAAGCGTCCCAATAACTCTGCACAGCACTGGGAAGTGATGGGAGATGGACAATATATTGAGCCAAAGTTCCTGTAGACAAACATGACCTGAATTTATATTCAACTACTTTTCGGTGTAATCTTTGGCACTACAAAAAAAGAGTCACTGAGATTAATTGAATCATTTGATTTCTCATCCACAGAAAGCTTTGGTTATCACTTTCTTTAGGGCTATTGTAAAGCTGGAACAAGGTACGTTTTTAGTTACAGTTAATCAAGTGGCTTTCTGGAACAGTGGGAAGCAGTGGCTAAAAATACAATTTTACCAGTTTCTTCTATGAAGGCAAAGCAACTAACGTTAAAAGTGGCCTTTTCACAGAAGAGCTCTTATTCAGAATGCATTTCTGTATTAGAGGTAAAGAGAAAAATAAAAAGATACGTGTTTGGGCCCCTGGGAGGCGCTGGAGGGGGTAGGTGGGCAGGGCAGCCTCCCTGCCGAGAGCTGGAAGTGCCTCTTTGCGCCTTTGTGTTACTTTTCTCTTGAGTATTTGCCATTTTTTGACGTCTTTCACCATAGACTTCAGGGAATGGAGACTTGGTGGCTAAAGCCTTCGGGTGTTGGCAGGTGAGATGTTGCCCTGTTGACGCCCTGGGTAATTATTCCTCCCCCGGTGACATCACTGCTCTTCCCATCAAGGACTTCTGTGCCAGCACTGTCAGCCTTGTCTGTGCCTCGAGATCCAGGGCTGCCAAGCAGCAGTACTGCCTTAAAACCTGGGGAGATGGAGGCACACTCGTGTACACTTCTAGGTTATTTAGTTTTGTCAGATTTCTGAGCTTTGGGGACCTTGAGTCTGTGTGTGTGTGTGATGTCACTTTGAAACCACCTTGCCAACCAAATGTCTTCGCAAGTTACATCATTGCAAACAAAAGTGCAGTTTCTAAGGTGGTTGCTGGTCTTTCAGTCCAACGTTTTCTTTTTTTCTCCCCCAGGTATTGTAGGGTTGCAGGTAAAGCTGTGAGACCTGTAATGTCTTCATTGTTTTCAGGGGTTCAGAGGGTAAAGCTGCTGAATTTTAATTTGAAATTTGATCTGTTATTGTATGTTCTTCCTCTAGTGATACTTGTGTATCAGTTTACTAGATGTGTTTGCTCTCTCACTTGTGCTTAATTACTAGGTCTTTCCTTACCTATTTCCTTACCTTTCCAAATTTTATCTCTATCCAAAAATAAAATCTTGCTTTGAAAAGCACTTGCTGCAAATTCCCAGGGTGGCTTTTTCCCAGGATGCTGTTCCCCTTCATTAGCAGCTGCCAACTGTTGCACCTGGAGGATGTGCCGCTCTTAATTATGTGCAGGGAGGAAGTAAAATGAGGGTGTTTCTTGCACCCTGAAATGTGACATTTTCTTGCTGCTGAGGCTTTGCTTTGACACTGTTCTTTCGCAGGAGTCTGTGCCTGTGTGTGCAGATACGTAACCTGTGCTGAAGCTACTAAACACAGGCCGTTGTTAACATCTGACACTCCAGAAAACGATTTGGAGAACAGTGCCGTGGTTCAGGGGCAGCACTGAGGACTTAGCTGGGAGTGGGAGCAGAAGACAGGTTGCTGTGCCAGCATAGCATTCCCTAATAAGTTGTGGAGCTTGCAAGAGTTTTGCATGAGGCAGAAAGCAGCCAAGCTGTGGGTTGTGCACCTTGTGCACCCACCTGCTCTGTGTGTTTCACCTCCTGATTGTTCACTTGGAGAACAACCAGCTGCATTGATTACAAGGCCACTCTCTTCCCTCAGTCCCTTTCCTGCGTTGCACACTGGGTGTAAGCAAGAATGATCTTGGAAAGGCCAGAGCCTGCTCATCAATGCAGTCTGTCTGCCAGGATGATTGCTTTAATGTTTTCCAGCTGTAGCTTGCAACTTGTTCTGCAGTGAGCTGAATTGATGCACATGTGGCAGTTCCTTATCCTCTTGAGATAATCTGCTTTCTAGTTTACATTCAGCACTTCTAAGGATGTTGCTAACAGTGCATGTCAGCAATGTACTGCTTTTCCTATACACTTATGTTTCAGCGGCATATGCAAGATGGGAGGAGTGTTTAGGTTGAATTGACATCAGGTGTGGATCTTGCATCTGGACCAGTGTGTTTGTTCCTGCAAGTTTTGTATTTTTAACATGGTTAATGGTATGTTAGGCTGTGTGCCTGTTTCTGTAGGGATGTGTTACCTATGAATGTCCTGGTAATTCAAGCTTGTGGTGCCCTTTGCAGTGACTCCTCTCACACCAGTGGCCTGGGGGATCCTCTGCAGCTTCATGGTTTGAGCAGATGCAGCCCCTCTGTGCCCCTCTACCCTCGTGCTTGCTTTGTTTGCCTGCAGTTGGGAGGTTATTAACAAACAGCACTTGCTCTTCACAAGGATATAACCCTGGCAGGAAAGCAGTCGTGAGAGGGTGTGACAAACCTTCTGGTGCCTGAATTGTAACTGTCTGCTGAGAACCCAAGCTGTTGTGTTGTATAAACAGCGGCATAGAAATAAGCTGAGAGTTTACGTGCTGACTACACTGCTCTTCAACGTTATGGGGGAGCTTCTAAAGCTGCCCAAAGCCAAGAACTGGGGAGATAGCCAGCCAGAAGATGAGTTAGGAGGATAAGGGTGTTGGTGCTCACCTGGCAGCATGGGATACAACTGCACCAAAGCAGCCTGGACTTAGTCTATCAAACAGTGCTTTCTGCTTGGTGTGGCTGCACTTTGTGTTCCTTCAGCTCCAGATTGGCTGAGCCATTATTTTTGGATAAGGTGAAGAGCAAAAAACCCAAACCTCTCCTGCTGTCTTTGTCTGGGTTGTCTGGTGGCCAATATCCTCGAGGGCATGGACTTGGTTTGGGGGAGTTGATGGAGGTTGTGCTGATGAAGAGAACCAGGTTGGCTTTTCTGGAGTAAGAGATAGGCCACCAACATAAACGTGACCCTGGGGCTCACAATGGAGCAGAGGTACCCCTCTCTGAGCTGATCCCCTTGGGAACATGTATTGCTCACTCGTGTTTGGTGCTAGCCGAAAACAGGATTCGGCCTCATCCTCATGGAAGGAGGCTGGGAGGAGTTACCATGGTCCCCCAGGGAAACCACCAGTAAAAAATGAACAGAAAGCTGGTGCTGCCCTGACCAAAGTCTCCTTTTCTGTCAGTGCTTCCCTCACTTTGCCCTCCTGAGCTCTGGGTTCAACACCTTTGATGCTCCATCCAGGGTGGCTGCTTCTCATTTGCTGTGCAGGATCAGAGCTACTGGCACTGTGGGGAAAATCACCGCAACAAAGAGAGCTAAAAAAAGCTAGGTTATATAAAATAAAGTTCCTTTGCGCTCTGTCTGTTGTGGAAGATTGTCATGGAAACATTTTTTTCAGAGAATAGATTTATTTTCTGTGAATAATGTCCACAGATCTAAGGGAGAGAACATATTATTTATATATAAAAACTTAATTGGAGACACCTTTTTCTTGGCTCCCAGCAGTTGTAAATGTTTCATCTGTTATGTTTTAAATCACTACAAAGGAGGGTATTACCTGGCCCACAAAAGCAGTGGCTCTTGGGGTTTTGGTTGTTGGTTTTTCTCTTCCTTAAAGCCAGAAAGTTACAGTGGTATTAAATCCGGGACACTTAGCCTTCCTTAAGTCCAGTTCTGCATTGGATGTGAAACAGGGACTATTTAATGGGAAACACACTCTGAATCCATGATAGGGAACACGGGAAGCTGCACTGGCCACCAGGTTTGTCCTGTAGGGATTGGAGCTGGAGGAACATCCATTGAGTATCGCTTCTCTTTCTGCTTCCCCGCTTGTAACATGAGATCCTCATCCATCTCACTGTGACAGAGAAAGTTTTCAGTGTTAGGAAGGCAAGATATGGTTTATCAGGAACAGCTGGATGTGCCCTTCCAAGCCTCAGCTCCTCAGCTGCCTCTTGTTCTGACAGCCAGGTAGGGACCATGTGAGTGGAGGAAACCTCCCTTCCACAGAAGTTGTCACACTGGACGCCTTTGGAAACGACTGCTGACTTGCATGGATGTGAAGTGAGGACCTTGCTGGTGCAAAGGGGTTTTCCATCTGTTTTCCATGTGCTTGTGTGACAGGCCCTGAAGAATGTCTTCCCTGTTTGTTGATCAGACCTCGAGTTCAAAGAATTTTCCTCTGCAGAGCTAGGTGGTGCTTTGGCATGTCAGCCTTGCCTTATGAATAGGGTCAGAAAGCTCTTTTCTGAAAAACAAGGAGTATTTGGAAAGTGATACTTGATGGATATTTTCCTTGTCAATGTTAAGGCAAAGCCATCTGTCCGGGGATTCAGAGACAAGCTTTCTCCTTGAAGGGAATGTCTTTGGCCCAGAGTCTGCTTTTGACAGGCTCCTAAGGATTTCTTTTGGAACCTCTTTTAGTGCATCCTCATGGATCTCTGTGTCTGGTTTTCTGCCATCACTACTTGCATCAGTCTCTGCGTAATCTCGACTTAGGTAAATACCTTTAGAGCCCAGGGAGGTAAAAATGTGCTCCTCTCCCTCAGAGATGGAGTATGGCTAGCCCTTTAGTTAGTTGACTAAGAGAGCTCTGAAGGGTGTTGTAATTGATTTCTTCTTGCCAAAGGCCGGACAGATCCCTGCCATAACCTGCTCAAGACAAGCCATGTTTTCCTTCCCATGGATGGGGCTGTTCAGTGTTCCCGCTCCCCAGGCTCCTGGGCTATGCTCTGGCCAATTCTATGGCATCTATGCCTTGTACAAATCCTGCTGGCCTTGAACATGCTGGACCAAGGGAAACGTGTATTTTTGGGGTTTGTTTTTTTTGAGCAGCTGGGTAGGGGCAGGATTGTGGCACCTTCCTGGCTTCTAAACCCTCTCCCACTGGTCCCTGAGCTCTAAAGGTCCAACCCTTGCAGGTGGCAGGGATGCTGACGGGTCAGGATATGTCTGTTTGCATGACTCCTCCTAACCCTTCATGTTAGTGTTCTCCTAATTAAATGTTTTGAGCTTCAGTCAGTTACTATGATAAACAGTTCCTGGACCTCAGACTGTTCTGAAGCTGTCTAGAACTCCTTCCAAAATTTTAACATAATTTTTGAATTACCGGAGCTGGATGCAGTAATCTAGTAATAGTCCCCCATGCCTTGAACAGGTGTAGTTAATACCTCTTCTTGCTTGAACAAATACATCCCTATTATGCTTTTAGGGATTATGTTTAAGTTGGCCGTGGCATCAAAAGGGCTTATGATCATGTTCTTATCTCAAGTCCTCCTGAGTACCTTTCTGCACTGCTGGATCTATCATCTTTAGGCTGTAGGGAATGGCAAGATGTTTTTTATCTCTCCTGGCAATTTGATTCTTTCCATTCAGGCTACCGTGGATCTGGAGTATATGAGGGATTGTAGTCTGAGCTACTTTCTTGTTTGGAAAAGTTTATTTCATCAGAGGCTGGTTTCAAGCTTCCCTGGCTGTCTAGTTTGGCAGAAGAGAGAGTGGCCTTCTGCCTGCTGAGACATTTATCCTGTACTTGTCTCTACAGCAGCTGGTGTTGTGTATTGCTGAGCCCAAATCTCTTGGCTTACAGTGTCAGAGGCTCAGAAGAAAAGAGAATACCTTAACTGAAGTGACTCCTCACTGGCTTTTTTGATTGCTGATTTAACTAATCTCAGAGCAAATGCCAAAGTAAAACTGTATATTCAGCTCTCCTAGAAATAGGGGATAAAAAAATCTATGAAAGACCAAATATCACCACTCAAGTGTGAGGCAAAGAGATGATGTTCCTTGTTTAACACAGGACCTCAACGTGTCTCTGTGTAGCTGCTGAGCAGCCTTTTCACACTGCACACGTACACATTTAACTCACCCTCTGTGCCCCTGCTCCATTCAGCAAGAAGGCAGGGTGGATACAGACCTCTATGAGCCAAGGGGTACAGGCTGCAAGGTCATTTGGCCAAGGCTTCACATGGACCACACTGCCTTTAGTACAGTTTCAGGGTGTTCAGTCCCATGGGAAAAGTTAAGTTTGTGTTTCTGTCATGCTGTCTTGTGTCGTCTGTGCCTGACAGTCCTAAGGGAAGAGCTGTGATTTCCCTCAGTCCTGAGAGGAATGTGCATGGCCCTTTCTGAAGGGAAAATGGTTGATTCCTGGTGTGTATCATTTTGCTTGGGTGAGCCTGTGCTTTGGTGCTTTATTTCTTAAGATACTGTAACCTGCTATGTCAAGTCCTCCTGTTCCTTTCCTGCACTGTAAAATTTGGTAGATTATAACAGTGCAAGGAAAGAATAAACGATAGCCAGAGAATGGAGTTGGCATTTTCTAATCCTTGGACTCAGTTGGGAAAAGTGGCTTGTTGTGTGCCCAAACTGAGATGCCTTTGAAGGGATTGCTGCCAGTTGTTCAGGCTTCAAAGGTAGGTCTGTTTAATATGATCTGAATTGGCCAACCAAAATCACCAGCTGGTTTTGAAAACGAAGCTCAGATTTTTGTGATGAGAACAGTGGTAAATACAAAGCAAGCAGCAAGTGATGCCAGACAGCTATCACTGGGAGTGAGGGAGAAAAGGAGCTTGATTTCATTGTGAGCCTGCTTCCACACATCAGAAGAAAAGCTGGAGATGGACTTGCAGTGCCAGTGGCTGTAAAACATCTCTATGGTCTGGCTCCTTGCCTCATTCTCCTGGCTAAGCTTAAACAGCCAAGGTTTGTGGGTTCAGGTGCAGGAGTTGATGTCTCAGGCCTGTCCATTACCTGTCTCCTGAGCCCTGTAGCCTGTGGCTCTGAACTTCCTTGTTGTAGTCGGGGTGCACCAGGCCTGCCATGGCCCAGGATGGTGCTGGAAGTCAGTGCTGCTGCCTGGCTGGACACCATCTTCAGCACATTTGCCAGACTTTGGCAAAAAAAAAGGTGATGGTAGTGGTGAAATTAAAAATAAGAAAGGCAGCGGGGTTGTTCCTCCAACAGCTGAATAGTCCCTCCCATAACTGAAGTTGCTGCTCTTGTGCTCTGTGGTCTCCTGGCCAAATCCCACAGTGTTTGCTGGATTCTTTTTCAAACCAGTTTCCTCTCCATTCAGCCAGAGCTCCTTTTGGCAGTGGCTGGCAGGAACTGCCTCCCTTTTAGTTAAACTTGGGAGAGAATTTGCAGAAGGAAACAATCCATGTGGTCGGGTAAGTGGAGAAAAATCTTTAAAAGCCCTCAAAATGTCATACCCTGATTTTTGCAAGGTCACGTGCCGTCCTCCGTTTTCTGCAAAGTTAAACATGTTCTGACATTATTTGCCAAGCTGGGGCCGCTGCTATGAGACTGTTCTTGTAGTTGTTATTGCAGGCAGCTGACGTGAGCATTGTTCAGGACCTCTTGACTTTGGCTCCTCAAAATGATCCTTGAGAAAACCTGTTTTCTGGCAAACAGGAAGGCTTTTTGCTGCTGAGGTGCATCCTTGTGCCAAGAGACAGCCTGTGCAAAGGACATCACATCTGGAAAACCAGAAACCCGAGGCTGAACTCACACCTGGGCTCTCCCAGTGCCACTGGACCATGTGACTGAAGTCACTGCTGGTCGTATGTTTGTTACTTGGATTTTATTCAGGTGGAATTATGTGTCTTAACAAGCTGAAGCTTGAAATTCACCAGGCAAAGTCAGGACAAGGATCCCTTGATGTTTCTGCTGTAAAACCATGGCTTGGATAAAGCTCCTTGCAGCTTAGAGTGGGAAGGGAACAACCAACCAAAAAACCAGAAACCTGGTTGCCTTCCCACAGTTTTGTATGTAGCTGAGAACAGATTCTACAATAGGCTTGGATCTCCCCTCCTGACCTCCAGTATTATTCTGGTTTTGTGTTCAGCTTCCTCCTGGCACCCAATGGGTGGTTTCCCAGCAGTTGTACACTGCAGGCACACCTTACCTCAAATTCCTTACTGAAGCATAACAGAAGTTGAAAAATGTGAGGTTTTCAAAGCAGACTTCCTGCACCGAGGAGTATTTGTGGAGGTCATACAAAGGAACAAGCTGTCTTGGTAAAACTGAGGAAGCAGCATAGCTGCAGAGCAGCCAGGCCGCAATGTGAGCAGACCTCTGTGTGACTGCTGGGCAAACAAACAGCTTTCCTTTACCTACAGAAGCACAACTCCTGGACCTGGGGTTTTTCCAAGCATCACTGGTGGGGTTTTAAATAGCTGTCAAAAGTGAAAGGGGAGAAGATGACTTGGACATCTGCTCCCCGAACACCTGGATGCCCCTCCTGCCTGGCACAGTAGACCCTCCACATGCTCAGGGGGCTGATCTGGGGAGCAGCCCAGCATGAGTTGTGCCTCTTGCAGGGACACACGGGCCTGCACTGAGACACATCTGGGATGTGTGTGAGCCAACTTCCCTGCTAGGTGGCAATTCTGTGTGTCAAGGCATGAATGTTTATGGGGCCAGGAACACTCTGGAAGCTGCCTGAAGCTTCCAGGAGTGGAAAAACACAAGCCCCCTCCCCAGCAGAGAAACAAAGGGATAATTGACAACTACAGGAACCAACTAAGCATCTAAGCCCATGTGTGGTCAGAGCCAATGAGTGTGTAAGCTTTGTTTAAACCACCCAGTGATGAGATTGGGCGCGGGGTTCAAATCGTCTATATAAGCTCTGAATAAACACAGGGCAAGGATCTCAGCCTTGAACCTGGTCACCACCACAGAGTCATGTCTCTCTGCACTCCCCGATAACTCAGTTTGTGAGACGGTAGAACGCGACAACTAATCATAAAGGGGATGCAAAATGTGTTTTCATCTGGATGCATCAGTGATGTAGTAACTGAAGACCTGGCTTCCAGATTTCTCCGAGCAACGTTTGGTCCTTTTAAGTTGTTCTTACTTTTCCTGAGGGCCTTGCTGTGACTGTTTTTGTGCATTTTGGTGCCAGTCAGCCTCATCCTCCTCCACCTCTCCCTTGCAGATTCCCAAGCCCTCCCAAAGCAGTAGCTGGCAAAAATCCTCTGCCCGTATGCGTCCAACACATGTCTTTGTTTGGGTGATGACACGTGCCTTTGTCTGCTGATGGTTGGTGGTTTAGCTGCTTGGTTCTGCCAGAGGATCTGTGGAGAAGATGTGATGCTTGCACTTCCCTTACCTCCACTTCTGTTTGTGTGCTTCAGCCCAACCTGAAATATTTTAGTGCAGTGATCAGGAGAAACAGCAATTGCTCATATGATGTGTCACGCCATAAACTTCAGGAAAGTAATTCTTTCCAACAGTGTAATTCTAGGACTTAGGATCCAAAAATATGGGCTATTACTCATCTTTGTGTCTCATAACACAGAATAACCTAAACCATTTATCTATTTACATAGCAGAGGTTTAGCCAAATGCAAAGTGTTGAATGTTGAGAGCCATCGTTGCTACATATTCAGAGTAATTACTCGCTTTATCATTTATTTTTTTTTATTTCTGTGCCAATATTGGCCAAGAATTCGAGTCAGGAGGTAGGCATGATGCAGAAACAAAGAGCCCCTACTTGGGTGTGCAAAGCTGAATAATTGGCATGTCTTGAGTAGGCTGTGAAGGCTTGAATGTGTTTGTTTCATGATTACCCAACATCTACAGTATTTTCTCTACTAAATGCTTTTTCCTTCTGCATGAATGAAATTTCCAGGTGCATGCACACACATCTATACTGCATGCGAGGCCGTGTGTGTTCAGTGTGTCAGGGCACATTTGCTCTTCACTTGACTTGGTCTAACTCGGGATGAACTCAAATCAGGGATATTTAGCCAAGTCAAACCTGGAGTAAGTATGTGTGGAATTGGATCCCTGTATCAAGCTGTTGCTGGAGCAAATCCGTTGTTTCCCCCTTTGTCAGCTCTGTCAGCTGTGCTGGGGGATCTCTCTGACCTGATAGAAGGGATCCTGAAGGGGGAAAGGTACCTCGGAGTCAGGGTGAACCCAAAAGCAGCTTTGCTTGTCTACTGGGATGGGTGGGGTGCCTGACCAAGTATCTGTCAAAATCAAGGAGAAAATTTGTCCTTAAGGCACAGGAAGCTAATTCTTTGTAACAGAGAACAAGTCCTCAAGTAGTCGTATAGTTGGCTGTGTGTTCTGGGCTCGGGTGTTTGGCCCCATCCCCACAGCCAAGCTCAGCCTGGGCAGCAGATGTGGGCAAGTGTAGTAATGTGCTTTTTTTTGGGGCAGTGAATTAAGGGTGACTTATCAATGTGAATAACAGATTGCTGCTCCATGCTGTTAATGTTCCATGTTTTGTACCCTGCAGCTGTGGAAAATATCAGCATACTTATTTGATTTATTAATTTTTGCATAGATTGTGTGGTGCTGCCAGTGTACAATGTGGTATCTCACGTTTCTATAACCCACGAATTTGTTTGTCCTCGCCAGAGTAACTTCTGTGGTTTGCTGTATAAATAATCCAGGCAAGCCTCTGTGCTTGGTTCCATCTTGCTAGATGAAAGAATCTGCTAATTTAAGTCTGTTTCCTTGGTGAACCACCTGAGGGTTTCAAAAAGGGTGAAGTTAAGCTCTGATTTACCTGTTGTTTTATCTGATGACCAAGTGATCTTCCTTTAATGTGACAAGTCAAGAATGTAGCTTCCAGGTACTTGATCCTGATGCTGCTCTGAGGTTCGCCCAGGCAGTGGTGTGTGTGGTGTTCAGCCTTATCTCTTTATCAGAGGCATGTCATCAGAATGATTCTGAAATAGTAGAAATGTATTTGGCCAGTAACATACTCAGCAATACTGGCTTCTGGCTCTTAGGACAGACTAGGAAGCCCCAACTCCTGTAGTTTTACTCTTCATTTCCTGTGCTGATAAAACTTGACTTTGTTTCAAGGCATTCCTGTCAAAGGGTTGGGGTCTACTTTTGTCATCATATTTCCAGACCATGTTTTTTGTGGCTTTTGTTCTCTACAGGAAAACCAAAATGTTTGCTAATTTAACCTTTGCTTTGCTTGCAGAAAAAATAGAGGTAAGGCCAGTCAGAGCAGAAGCTGTCATGTCCTTGGTGTGTGTGTGTGTTTGGCACCTTCTCAAGCTGGGAAGAGGCCAAATAGGTTTGGAGCAAGTCTGTCTCCCTATGGCTGAAGCCCACCGGGCTGCAGTGCTGTGGGTTGTCAGGATGTAGTTGGCCAGGGTGGAAAGAGTTTGCACGGAATAGTTGATTTGTTGGCTGTGCAAGCTGGAGAGGGAACAAACCCCTCTTGGGCTTGTGCTGTTATCTGGGTTTAAGGGAAGGGTGAATAAAACTCGGAGGTTTTCCCCACATTTGTTATTCCTGCTCATTGTAGGAGTGTGGTAATGCAGGAAATGCCCCGAGGCTCAATCAAGGCCAAGAGCAAAGGTCTGGGTGCAGCATCTCCATGGCTTCCTCTGAGGGGGCAGATGTGGTATTTTCTGTGTGTTGTGTTGGACCTGTACCCGTGCAAACAAGACACCTTCACATCGTGTACAAGTCAGTGTCACTTAGGCATAGCAGGCTCTGTTCCCCTGCTCTGGTCCTGACAAACAAGCAGCTGTCACTTTGGTGAGGACAGGCAGAGCTCCGAGGAAATGAGGAGCCCAGCAGGAGGATTTTGTGGTGCCTTTTGTTGCTGAGCCTGGCACAAGCTGTTCAGTCTTTATGTGGGGCAGATGACCTGGAAGATGATCTGCAGCACCCAATTGAAATAAGAAATCTTAATAAATAAATATCTATAAACTTGAGGCAGAAAAAGGCAGATGTTTTTATTGCGGTGATTTAGTGAACCCGTTAATCAAAGGGAGCAGGTTCTTCAGGTGTCGGACAGAGTCATATCCTAACCAGTCCCCTCCTTTTGTTCTCACATGGGACTCTGCACCAGGGAAGAGGAAGCACATGTACTGCCCTCACTGTCTGTGGTACTCAGTCTCCTTAGTTTTATTACCATATAATAGAGTTATAGAAAGGCTTGGGTTGGAAAGGACTTTTAAGCTCATCCAGTCCCACCCCTGCCATGAGCAGGGACATCTCCCACTATCCCAGGTTGATCTAAGCCCTGTCCAACCTGGCCTTGGACACTTCCAGGGAAGAGGCAGCCACAGCTTCTCTGGGCGATCTGTGCCAGGGCCTCCCCACACTCACAGGGAAGAATTTCTTCCTAAACTCTACTTTAAGTTTACACACTCAGTTTGAAACCATTCCCTCTTGNTTATCCTGTTCAATCATGCAAATCTAATGCTTGACTGTAGTCTAAGAAAATTGCCATGGAAGCACATCATCATTTCAAGTCATATATTCAAAGCCAAGAAAAGCCAAAAAAAGGCACTTAAAATGTGTAAACACTGTCCTGGAGACTTTCTGAGAAAGCAGTTAAAAGAAATGCCCTGTGCTAAGCGTACAGAGTGTTTGTGTGTGGATAGTGGGATTGTCTCCTCTCCTTGGTTACTTATTTCCTTGCTGTAATTTTTGACTGTCATTTTACATGGAAATAAAGGAAAGAACTAGTCGGTGAGGTTGGAAAAACAGCTCTCTCTGTGACGCGTGAGGTTGTGCCTGAAACCATGGTGCATCAGTTGAGACGGACATCCTTTAACTTTTTTTTTGAGGTTGTTTATACAACGTTAAAGCAATAAATCACCCACCTGACTGCTAACAACCTCCTCTCCTTTTTTTTCCTTAGGTAGCAGTGAAAGTAATTGACAAGAAAAGAGCCAAAAAGGACACCTATGTCACCAAGAACCTGCGCCGGGAAGGGCAAATCCAGCAAATGATCCGCCACCCAAACATTGCTCAGCTGCTGGATATACTGGAAACTGAAAACAGCTACTACCTTGTCATGGAGCTGTGCCCTGGAGGCAACTTGATGCACAAGATCTACGAGAAAAAGAGACTTGAGGAGCACGAGGCGCGTAAATACATCCGGCAGCTGATCCTGGCGGTGGAACACCTCCACCGGGCAGGGGTGGTGCACAGGTAACCTTGAAAACCCCTCTGGTCAAGTTGGTCTTGGAGCCTCTGAGTGGTATTTTGGCATTTATTTGTAAGGAGACTTCCTTGTAAAAGCATATTCCTGAGATTTTTTTTGTCACTCTTCACAGTGTTGTTTAGATGCTTGAGTTTTAGACATTAAAAAGTACCTGCAGAAAGCACTTAATCAAATGTGGTGCTTCAGCTGGGCACATAGGAGCCACTTTGTCTCCATGTCCAGGAGTTGGACTCGATCCTTGTGAGTTCTGTCCAGCTCAGGATATTCTGTGGTTCTGTGTCCATGAATATAAACCTGGGCTCTTTCCCTGCAAACACTATTTTGTCCCTTCAGAGCTCTGTGCCAGCATGAGCTGGTATTTCTTTGAGAAGGCAGTTGTGTCTGTTGTTTTACTGGTGGAAATGCAGTGGTGGGGAGTTAGAAGTTTACCTGGGCTCTAGGGGAAACAGGACAAGCTCATCAGAGAGGAGCCTGTGGAGGGCTGGTGAATAAGGAGTAGCTGTCTTTGCCTGAGGTTCCTGAGCAAGCAACAAGTGGAAGAGGCTGGGAGAGTGCAGGTGGAGGTGTCACACGTGCCTGCCTGTCCCTGTACCTTTCCCCACTTTTGTGCTCTTGGCTGATACAGAGGTGGGAGGATAGTGGGCTGGATGGAGCTTTGGTCCAAGGTCTCTCCTGTTCTTAGGTGTATTTATAGGGCACTGTGCTAAGAAGGAGGCTTTTCTTTATAAATTTGGACCAGTTGGTGCTAAGTCTGGACTTCCACATGGTTCCTGTATGGTGCTGAGCAAGCTGTGTAGGCTCTATCCTCTCAGGTTATGGAGGCACATTGTAGGAGCCAGACATCCGAATGCTTTTGAGGATCTGGGTCTTCATTTCCTTGGCTTCACTGACTGTGTAGAAGATGGAGAGCTGTCCCCAGGGCCCCTGTGCAGGCAACCCCCAGCCAGCTCCTCCAGCTGTGTGCTGAGCTGTGCACTGTGGCTGCATCTGGCTTGGTGGGACTCAACATGCTCTGAAAGCTGCTTTTTCTCTTGTGTGTTCCCTGTGATCCATTGGGGGTAAGGTGCTATGTGTACATGTCACCTCAGGTGTACTGAGTTCTTGTCTCAAGCTAAGTTTCAGGTACCACTGTAACATAAATATTTGAGGAGCCAGTGTGTCCATTCTGCAGGTTCTCTATCACTGTGAAACTGCTGACTTCTTGAAGTGATTAACCCCACAGTTTGGGGCATTGACAAGGAAGAAATCTATTGGTTGCGTTAAGGGATCAATTGATACCCAGTATTTAGAGAGAGAGGAAGGAAACAAGTCAAAGTTTCTGAGATTAGCAGAGGAAAACACGGCAGGAACAGATGAACATGTTTAGCTTTTAACAGCGACGGCAGTTCCTCTCCCTGAAAAACTTGTGCTCTACATAGTGGCCAAAGCACTTACAGGGGGTATGTAGGCTTGGCTTTGGCACCCTTCTTTTTCAGAGAGGATTCAGACCCCCATTTTGTACATAAGTAGCTTGTTCCTTAAGTACAGGCTGGAATCCACAGACTGTTGTGGTGAGAAGAAGGCAAGTCTTTGGGGCCCAGAGAGACTGAAGCTGAGGAACCAGAGTTCCTATGTGGATCTGCAGGTTTGGCCCTTGCCTCTTCCCTCCCTGCTGTGTCTGTCAACTGTAGCACAGCCCCCAGAGACTGGAGCGTGAGTAACATGTGTGAGCAGGGGAAGGAAGCAGCCCTGACAATCCTGACATGCTCTGCTGTGTCTGGCAGCTGAGCTCTGCCTGTCCAGCCCTGTGGAATTGAATTATTCCCTGCCCCAAAGGCAGCCTATTGCATCCACACTGGTTCTCAATTCACAGTACAGCACAGAGCTGCTTCCTGGGAGTCTTCCACACCGTGAATGATCAGGTCTAATTCTGCTTAAACAGACACAATTTGACAGAATCACAGGCAGTGTATCTGCAAGTATTTTCTCTAGCTTAACCCATCCGATACCTTTACTTGTTCTGCAAAGTGCATAGAGCAGTGTAGAGATGCAGGAGAAGCTCTGGTGGCATGATCCAGGTTTGTTCTCCTGACTCTGAGCAAGAGAGGGAGAAAGAATAATAGTTACCCCAGGAGTTGACCTTCAGAGTCCCCGGCTTCTGACCATGACAGCTCTAACACCAGACCACTCAATCTGCTGAAGGCAGGGGAGGGTAAAGTGCAGGACTCTGATTCATTCTCTCCCTGGCTGAAATGGCAATGTTGTTATTTTTGAAGCAGGTAAAAATACCAGCGCTTCCATGTGTATGGTGATCTGTGGGTGTTCACATTCGCTGTGTGTGGAACAAACCTAGGCCAGAAAGCAGGGCTGCTCTTTGTCTCTCCAAATGCTTTCATCGTTCACATGGTCACACAGAAGAGCAATCCCTAGCTATTTTATTGCAAAAAAAAACCCTGCTGATTTTGTCTGCATTATTCCAGAAATAATATAGATTACTTACCTTACTAAGTTGCATGAACTTGCTTATATTATTTGGTTATTATTACCTGGAAAGCTTCGTGGCTTACTGTCCAGACTTGACATGGCAGGAACACACTGTGATACTGGTCTTTGGACAAGAGCAGGGATCCAGAATTCAATGGAAATGCTTCTGTTAAGAGGCACTGATGTGTGAACAGCTTAAAATTAGGAACCTCACTTCAGGAAACCTCACTTCTATTTAGAGATGTCACAATACCTCCAAACTCATGTTTGACTGTATAGATGTGTTTTAAATTATAAATATTTCATCTGCTGAGTGAAGAAGTTGCTGAGTGCAGAAGCTGTCCAGGGTTCAGAAGTCCTTGGCTGCTTGCTGAAAGCCAAATGCCACTATTCTATATATAATTTCATGTAATCATTTGTTTCATTCCCTCTATCAGGAGAGCTGGCTGGTTGCTAAAAATATACATGCAACAACCTGAGCTGTGAATCATGTAGGAATATTTGTCTTTTCCCTCTGATAGAGACAAACAAACCCAAATGGCAGTATCTGGTGAAGCTTCCTCTTGGCAGAGGGTGTTTGCACAGGCCTTCGTGCTGTCAAAAAGCAGGATGAACAATAAGCCCTTTAGGAGTGTAAGGGCAGCAGAGAAAATGAAATGAAAGCCTTGGTGCTTGCCACTGCATCCCACAGGAAATTCTCAACAACCCTTTTAAAGTCATTTTAACAAAATTCGATCCCATTCAGTGCAATTACTGTCAGGATGTCAAAGAAAGGAATTTTATAATGTATTGATAGCAAAGTTAGCTTTCTATATTTCCCCTTTCTCTGTCCTCGTGGCAGCATGTCTGCACCTTTCATTGCCATTTGGTGAGAGACATGAAAGGGCCCTGAGGTTTTGAGCAGAGTAAGGTGATGCCATACAATGCAGTTGCTCAGGGTGCCTCAGGATTCCTACTCTGGTACCTGCTCCTTTGACATGTTGGCTTTGATACTTCCATCATATTAATTTTATGTGCCAGTCTGGCTGCTGATGCAATATTTATACCAGATCCTGCACTACAGAACAAAATCTCCTTTTGAAGTGCAGAGCTGGTTTGTCCTTCTATTTTATGTCAGGTTTCAGAATTACCTTTGGGTATTCTCTCTTTGAGTGCTCTGATGTAAACAAACTAAACATCATTTTAGGGAAGACAATAGGCTGAATCCCTCTCTTACAGAGGCAGACACATGGAATTCAGTGGGAGTGTTACTGACAGAAAACTTTGGCTCCATAAATAATACTTTGATAACAAAGCCTTTGAAATGTATATTGACATATAAATGTGATGATAAACCCAAATCTCTGCAACCTTCCCAGCTCACCCCTGGCTCTCGCACAGGGTTAGAAGTTTGACTTGTGGTTGGTAGTTGAGGAGAGATTTTTTTTTTTTTTCCCTTGTGATGCTGTTCTGATTTAAAAAATAAGATTCAGGAGACAGCAGGCAACAACTCCTGCTTTGCAGCTACTTGCTGGTAAAGCCTTCCTTCTCCTCCTTCCTCCCCCAGACAAGGAATAAAGTGTGAGAAGCTGAACTCCCATTTGCAGCCTGCTGCCTGCCGTGGCATGGAGTGAGCTGCCTTGGGAGCACACGTGTGTTCCTCGCTGGACACACTGGCTGGAGGCATCTGAGAAGCTCTGAGCAAAGGCAGAGACAAAACAGCCCCATCAACAAACTCCCAAATGAACTCATCCCATAAGGATGGTGTATTTTCAGATCCAGGGAAGACTGTGTGCTGTCAGCTTCACAAGCTGAAAAGCCATAAATATCTGCTGATTCTCCACACTGTGGTAATGCCTTGAGTGTTTTCATTATTCCTAGATTTGGCTAACTTGTACCGTAGCTAGACATTCTCAGCATCATGGAAGTACCCCCTTGGGAAAAGGTAACACTTTTTGTTCCTTTTGTATTTAATCACTGAGGGTATTTTTAAGTTTTTCAGCAATGAATACTGAAAATTTGTTTAAGAGGGAAAACAAAGAATCTTTGTCCTGTCTTTTGAAGAGCTGTGACAGTAAGAAGTAAGATCAGATTTACTTCAGGGAGGGAAGCTGAAAGTGTCCAGAGTGGCCACTTTGTTTGGATGTTAACATTATTTCATTGCGATGGACAGAGTCCCAGAAGTGGGGCCCTGAATTTCATACACTGTTTTATAATGGGTTAAAAAAAAAAAAAAAGGCAATTTAAGACAGTCAGTGAAGCTGGTGAAAGGTCTGGAGCACTAGTCTTATGAGTAACTCAGATAAGCCTCTTTTTGTAAAAGATACAACCTAAAGAGAAACTTTAATTATCAAGGAGTTGTCCTTGCTCCTGGTGTCACTCCAAAAGAGACAGTACTTTCATATTGGGGTTGACAAAGAATGTGGTGCATATGGACTATTAGATCAGTTACCGCTCACTGGCAAGTCAGCTGGGAACAGACAGATGGGGAAACATCTTTAACCAGGTTGTTTGCACTCTATACTGAGGTGATGTTTACATTGTTGGTTTTTTTCTTCTGATAGCTTTAAAATGCCCTGTAATATTTACAGTTTGTTTCTTTGTTTTTCAAATTTGAATCCTTTAAGTATCTTTTCCCATGTTTGTGTTTAGTCCCCCTGTCACTTATTTGCTATTCTAATTGCCTGCATGTCTTTTGTCCTCAGCTCACAGCTTTCATCTTTCTGTTCTCTTGCCTCTTCTTAGCTAATGTTTAATATATTCAGAGCTTCCAGAAGTCTTGTTTTGAGGTGTTGCAATGTATGACCCAAAGCTCCACGTGCTTTTGTTCATTTAGAGTTTGGAGAAGGTCCTTGTACTCATACTAATTGAGTGTCATCCTTACCTGCAAGTACTCCTCTGCTTCAGGTTTATTTGAAACATGGCATGGGCATAAAACAAAATGGAGAGGAAGAGTTGAGAAAAGGTTTGGAGTTTGTCATGGCTATTTTTCTTTGTCACAAATCCCTCCTTGTTGGAAGTACTTGGCTTGGTTTGGTTAGTTTAGTTGTCTTTCTTTATTAAGCCTTGTATCTTCATCTGTAATTGAGGCATCCATCATCACTCCCTTTGCCTTACAAAGGCAAAATACCAAGGATACCAAGGATATCACTGACTTTCCATAATTATAGCTGATGGCTTTATTATCCAGATTTGTCCACAGCTTGCTGGGAGAAGCATCACTGCCTGTCTGAGCTGTGGATATCCCAGCATGCGATGTGAAGGGATGGAGGGGAAAAAAAACCCTTGTGATGAAGACATAGAGCCTCAGTTTTTATCTTTTCGTGTATAGTAGTGCTGGCCACCTCTGTAAGGGGTTTGGATACTTCACCCTCATAGAGGTTGGTTCTCATCTCAGATAGTAGCATTTGACCCTTCAGATCTCTGCAGAGGAAAGTTTATTCTTCAGCTGTGGCCTTTGGTTTTTGCAGAGTAACAACAAAGTGACCTCCAATTCCAAAAAACATATATTCAGACTGTTTCCAGCTTGTAAGATTTCTTCAAACTTTCAAGTGCATGAGAAATTTGAAGGGCCTGATTAATTACAGGATATACTGACAAATGTTTCTAAAACCATTTTGTGCCTGAAGAATAGGTGTGAAGCAGTGTGTGAAAGCTCTGTTAATTTTGGAGAGGTGCATGGAGCTTTCTGCTTTGAATGTGGAACTATGTGTGCTGCTTTCATTATACACGTTATTATATATGACTCCTGTAAATACACTCAGAGCAAGGAAGAGCTGCTTCATTTTAAGTGTGTCTCCAAAGTAATATTTTCTGTCTTTCAGAGACTTGAAGATAGAAAACCTCTTGCTAGATGAAGACAACAATATCAAGCTTATTGGTAAGAAGCCACTTTGGCAATTCCAGTAATTAAAATTGTTAGTTTTATAAAGAGAGTTTTTTGAGACTTCATAATCTTCCATGTGGCAACTGCTAATGTTGCTGCAGAGAGGAGATGGAAGAGTATAGATAGCCATCAAGCTGTTCCTGACAGCATCTCCTGGAAAAAATGATCCAAATAATTCAGCCTTAACTGAGTATGGGAATAATCCTACATCTTTAAACCACAGCTTTCATATTTGGATTGGGAACTTTTTAAAGAATTTAAGAATTGACACCACAGAAGTAATTTATTTTATTATCCTGATAACTTCATATTTGCTAAGGGCTGGATTCTGCCCCCATATGCATATGCTTCCACTGAAGTCAGTGGGAGTTGAACACATTTTTAGCAGCTGGCAAAATTTGGTCCTATACTTATATTTGTTAAATTTGCTTCCAGCACCCAATACAAAATTGGTTTAGAGGGCTGTTAAAAAATAAAAAAGATGTATGGTAGAAAAAAAAAAGATGTATGATTGTATTTTAGGTATCAGTTGTATGTGGTGCTTGATTCATTCAAGCTGTGCAGACGTTTTAGATTAATCATTGGTGAATATAGTCTCTCACTGCCTTGCATAACTCCCATTAATGTTAATATGGGCATAGCAAAGAAAATATTCCCTTCATAAAATAAGCACCAAACATCTGTTTTTATTTATTTCCATGCCTACACTTTTGCCAACAGCAGTGTCTGTGGTTGGAGACTTAAAAACTCAACTGACTTCCTTTGAAAGGTTTCATGGACTGAGAAGTGATGAAAAACACTTCCCAGTCAGGTCCAAGGGACACTCACTGTGATGTGCAAAGCACATGCATCTCCAGACAAGAGGAGGACGGCTAATGAAATATGAAATATTCAAATTTTACTTGGGGAATTAACTTTTTGGAAATGCTACTTTGACTCTTAGTGATTATATTTTGTAGTGAATCAACTGATTCTGAGAAAATAACAGCCAAAGAGAACTCTGTGTTACCTCAGCTATGGGTCAAGAGGATGCTGGTATGTTACCATGAATCATTCACCAGTAGTGATGGATACCACCCATTATTTTGATTTAGCAGATAAGTGAGACCAGATGGTTTGCAACAGTGCTATATGAACATCAGATGGATTTAAAGAACTTGTGTAGCTTCCCTGTTATTGGGGCTTTGATTGCACAGCACTATGAACTTGACATCCAAACCAAGACCTAATCAGATGATATGTATACAGTTAAAACTCGTGTGCCAACAAAAATGTACTTCAGAACTGTTCCTGTAGTTGCCTTTGCTTCAGTTGCATGGCAGGGTCTCCCTGCAGTGGGTGGTGTGGGAAGAATAGAGAAGAGACAGTTTGATCTTCTGAGTTGGTCTTCTAGAGTTGAAATATTTTTCTCAGGTCTTCAGCCTGATGCTTTAAGCAAAGCAGATTGCACGCAGTATGTATTTTAAAACAAAGCAATTAAATCCCACCCTCCAACTGGGCATGTTATAGAAAAACACAAATAGTAATAATTCTGCTGTAAGTAAAAGCAGATTTCATCTCACAGTCAGCTTGTGCTGTATCTCACCAGCAATCCGGCTTCTCGTGATAGGTGTGAAATGAGGAAATCCCACTGTAAAGAAAGAAAAGGTGAAATGAAGATCAAAAATGTATCAGGGAGTGAAAGTCCCTGCTTGTTCATGCATTTCAGTGAGAACTGAACGCCTGGAATCTTTGGTCAATGGCACTTTGATTTTCTTGCTCTTTTTGGCGACGTGACAAGGTGGTTTATAATGTTCTCTCAGATATTCTTCTTAGAAAAATTCCCTTTAGGAGGACTTGTTCTTCAATCTGATTAACAGCCTGCTAAGAATATCAGGATTGGAAATCACTTCTCTTCATCTACCATCCCATGCTGTGAAAAGCCACTCACAGGCCATGTGAAGTTCTTGGCATCTTGTGACACTCAGCTCTGCTGAGCTCTGCTGGTCTAGCTTGTTCGGAAGCTTGGTGCTAAGGCTGCTGTTTAACAGCTCTTCCCTTCTCTGTCACAGTAACAGAGAGCTGTGTATCCATAGATTAACGTTGATTTCCTGGGGGTGTTGAAGAGGAGACGTGCAATGCGATGGCTTGATAGCATGAACAGTGGGGGTGGTGGAGTTCCCATGTCATAATATTTACTTTGGAAAACCGAGTGTGGCCTTTGATCCGAGTTCTCTAATTAGCTAGGCTTATCAAAAGGGAGCCCAAGGCAGAGGCAGGAATGGCAGTGGAATTATCAGTGATGGTGGTCGTGCCATCCTCATCAAGATCAGCAGTGCATCCTTAATAGAATAATAGAAATCCCGCTGTGATCACTGTGTACTGCCACAATGTTAATAACAATATTCTCATTTCCGTGGCTATGAAATGCCTGTCCCCAAGATACATTTCTTCGCACACATTCTGCATTTCAACAGGCACTAGGGGAAAAAAGAGGTACAGCAGCTTGGATGAGATGAATGAGCTGAAGGAAGCAAACAAGATGTTTATAATTGAAGCAAATAAGAGAATGAAAACCTCCACTGATACTGATGAAGGGATGTTGACTTACACCGTTTCAGAATACAGAATACTTTATAGAATTTGATGGCAAAACATGATAGTACAGTCAAGTAATTTGGAGGTGCTGTGACACAGTAGGGTGAAGACAAGGAATAATGCTGTGTGGACATACTGTTTCTAGGAATTTTTAGAAGTATTTTACAGTTGGCATAACTCATTTTGGGCCACAGCTAATGAATATGTTAATTAAGTTAATGGATCCTTGGTAGTATTTGTAAAAGCCCCAGGGATAATATGTATCTAGCACGGGTGATTAAGCACTGTCCAGAGACAATTTTTTTCCATCAGAAGCAGGGAAATTGTCTTGATTCTCTCTTCAGTTTTGACCATGTTCTCGAGGCAAAACCCCTTTGAGCTTCTTTAGATGTGAAATGCGGTGATTCTTGTGTTCCCTGTGCTTGTCTGTCTCAGAGATGCAGCCAGTCAAGTGGAAAGCACTGTGCCATCATTTGGGCACTCTGGCTCACAGTTAACTTGATAGCTGCATTTTTTTTTGTAAGCATTTTTATATTTTTGTCTGGTTTTGTAAGGGAGCAAGGCTTATGTGTCTGCCCTCTCAGAACTCTGCTAATGCCTTAAGGAATTCCTGTCTGAATCCATGTTCTGTGTCATCTCTGGTTTCCTAATTGCTTTCTCCCAAGCCAAGCATGGGCCACCCCTGAACAGGGTGGGTTTGCTCTCCCTTGGCTGCACCATCCATGTCTGTTGCTCAAGGGGCTCTGCCTTTTTCTTTGCTGAGTGGTTTACTGTTTAAGATCCTTCCCTCAGCCTGCAGCCACGCCAGCACTGGAGCAGATGTGAGATTTTGGGAACACCTTTCTCGGTGCCAGCCTGGTCTTGGTCTTGCTGAGAGCACTTGAGAAGCCTCGGCCTCTTCCTGCTGAGAGGCTCCCTCTGGTCTCTAGTGCCAGCCTTTGCCAGTCCCTTGTTGTTATTGCCAGCAAAAGAATGTCAGATACGCCCAAGGGCCAGAAATACAATAGTTCAATGCACAAGTCAGGGAGGGGGCAGCCAAGTCAAGACATTCCCCTTCTCGCTCCAAGATCTCCCTGTGTTATCTCAGAGCTGAAATGCTGCCTCTGTAACCCTCTGTGTTTGTGCATTGCCATGGGAGGCTTAGAAGAAGACTCCCCTCACTACATCTGATGGCTCATTTACATGATTTAGAGGGAATGCTGAGGAAGTCCCACCTAAACTTGGCCTCTGTGTCCCTTGCTGCAGCAGTATGGAAGCCACGACCGCCCCAGGTGGCTTTCTGCCCCATCTACATCACGTTGTGCCTGGGACAAGCTCAGCTCTGTTTTTGCCATTCAGTGAACTGGAGTTTCCTTGAAATTGATGATTGTGCTTGTTTTAAGACTATTGTTTGTGGAAATCTCTGGTTATTTTGCACCTTGTAGAAAAAAATTAGATGAAACTTTTGCATGTGGGTGATTTTTTTTTTTTTTTCCTTAGGCACTTCATTGCTTAGCTTTTGGGAAAAAATATTCTTTCTTTTTAACATGTGTTCCAGCGTGGTTTGACTGTTCCTGCCTCTTTCATAACTCTGTCTCTGTGCCTTTCACAGACTTTGGATTGAGCAACTGTGCAGGCATCCTGGGTTATTCTGATCCGTTCAGCACCCAGTGTGGGAGCCCAGCATATGCAGCCCCTGAACTTCTGGCAAGGAAAAAATACGGGCCCAAAATAGACGTTTGGTCCATGTGAGTTATTTCTCTAACTTACAGTTGTTATTGCAACGAGCCAGGGCAACTTCAACTCAATCAGGTTGCTCCAGACCCCCATCCAGCCTGACCTTGAATGTTTCTGGAGAAGGGGCATCTACCCTGTAATACCTGTCAGGCATTAAAGGTGAAGTGCTGTCTCTAAAAACTAAGTTTTTCCTTGTTTCCTGATCATTTTGGTTTCTTTTTCCCCCTGCTTTCTTCTAGTGGGGTGAACATGTATGCCATGTTGACTGGAACGTTACCTTTTACCGTGGAGCCGTTCAGCTTGAGAGCCTTGTACCAGAAAATGGTGGACAAAGAGATGAACCCTTTTCCCACCCAGCTCTCTTCAGGTAATCAAGGGGTTGTGGTGGGACCTGTTCAGATCTGGTTGGTCAGAGCCATTTTGTGGAATTATGGGTTGAGAGTCAGGCGGCCCATGTATTGTGCTAATTGGGCAAAATACTTTTTTCATTTTAGCCTTCAAAAGACCCACAGGAGTTGCTGTAGCAGAACTCTCTTCTTGGTTTGACTTCTGTGTGTCAGCTGCAGAAACACCTACTTGTGCTGAGTATGAGGGAAGGGACAAACCTGTGAAATTCTATGAAATTGCTTTTGTGGTGGAGTTGTTCAGTTTTACATGCTCAGAAGACTTTAGCGTGTGGTATGGATGGACAGACAGGTTATTTTGCAATAACAAATTCCTGGGCATTGTCATGACTAGGGTTGAGCGATAAACTGCCTCAAATGACTTCGCATTTATTGTGGAATAACGACACGCACTCAAAGCTGTTTTCAGACAGTGACCTTCAACAACCTTTGTGTGTTCACAAAATGCAAAATTGTTCATATATTAGTATTAGAAATATTAATTCCTGCTGCGAAGCCATGTCACTAGGCAACAGAATAATTTTTCAGCTTGTAGCAGGACCACCGTCAGCATTTGGAACAAGCTCTGGCAGTTGGGTTTTGTTTTTGTATGCCAGAGTTGTTTGTGGAGAGCTTCTGTCTTCTTCCCTGGCAGCCTGTTTGCAAAAGACATTTGATACAATTAAAAGATTGCAAATGCAGAAAGGACAACTAAGGATGGAAACCATTGTATAAGAGAAAGCCCTTGGGAGTTACGCCACCAAATGAATTCTCCAAGTACAGATTTACCCGCATATGGAAGAAGCGGGTAGGTAAGGGTTTTCTGGCTGCAGTGGTTTGACCCTGGCTGGATGCTGGGGACCCACTAAGCCAGTCCCTCACTCCCTCTGGATAACCTGTTGTTCCTTGTTCACTCTGCACCTGTATGAAGGACAATTTTCCAGCCAGCAGTTCATATTCTAGCATGTTGTAAAGTGAGGGGTTTACAAGGGAGCTGGGATGTTTCAAGTCTTGTCTGTTTGATGCAATTAGACTGTTTGGAATTTCCATTCCAGAGGATTCCTGTTAGGATTCAGTTGCACAAAATGGCTATTTCAGTGTTCTGGCACACGCTTTAAAGCCCCACTGAGTAAATGAAAAGAAAGATTATACTGGCTGCTTCCTGCTGTACTGATCTAAATGCCAAATCCTGCATCAATTCCAAAGTTACCGTTGAATTCGGGGGCTTGTATGTCATAGCAAACATTTTCCAAGTCTGGCAAAAAAATTACCAGATTTACCTCCCAGAGTAAGCTTTTTACCAGTGAAGAGCAATTACATGATGACTGTGTGATGTCTTTGAACCAGTGGGCTCTTTCCCCAATCATTGTGTTCTTAGTGTCTTTTAAGTAGGAGATTTCACTGACTCGACTGTGAAAATTCATGTTAAAGGCTGAATCACCAAGGGAAAGCCTGTAGAAGGCCAGACCTTGTGTAGCAAAAAAACCTGACATTACTTTTGACAGGCTTAGTTTTGCTGTCATTTTCTTCAGTCATTTTACCACTTTGTAACAGAGATCAGGTTTTGTCACAAATGCCTCTCTGTAGCACTTGTAGCTCACTGGACACTGGTCTCCAGGGAAAGCTGTATTTTGTTTATCCTGTGAGAGCTCTTAGCAGCTTGAACTTGCAGAGATGATGGCAAATTAATGGACTAGATTTAAACATGTTAACCTTTACTCACTCTGAACAAAGGTACGCATCAGTTCTTGATCTGAGTCAGTGGCCTTGCACGTTCACTGACATGGTACACTGTGATTTAAGGTGACATTTATTCTTGCCACCATTAGCCTCTGGGTCAGTGAGTAGAAACTGTGCTCCTCTGCTCTGTGAATTGTAGTGGTCTTTAGGTTCTCAGGTTTATGGACCTTTTACTTTAATTGGGTTTTATTTTTCTGTAAATTCATATATAGAGCATTTTTGCAGGAGTCTGTTTTGGTTGTTCTCTCTTTGGTTATTGTCTTTAAATATTTAATTTCACAGTTATTGAACACACAGTCCCATCATATAAGTAGCCAGTCTTATCACTTAGCCAGAGAATATTTTATTTGTATGTGTTAGAATATTGGGTGACCTTGAGCACCCAAAGCAACCTGTGCAGCAAGAGGGGAGGTTTGGAGTTACTGTTTGATTTTCCCGTTTAGACAACCATTTTTCATTAAGCTTCCTAAACAACAGAGCTATCCGGTTATTGATTTTAGGTGAGCAGAGTTCGGTTGCTCAGAAGGTTGGTATTCACCTTGAACATATTCCTTTTCTTTCCTCAATTTACCATGTCCATAAGCTCATGGTCTTCCTCTTGGAACAGAGAAATTAAGTAGCAGTGAGAAGAAAAGCCATTGATTTCATGCTTGTAGCTTGGAGAAGGGATTTTATTAGGTGGAACTGTCCTGTGGCTTGTGGAATAACCTTGTTGCAATTTCTCCAGGCATATTTTTGAGCAGTACCTGTTTACCCAGTTAGAACCAGGCACACCTCCCAGAGAGAACGAGACAATGAGCTGGTTTCATTCATGGCAGGGAACATGTTTGTTCCTGCAGCTGTGGGGCTTATCTGGAAAAGGCTTCTCTCCTCCTTGCACCATCTGACAGCTCCAATCTGCCCAACCAGCACAGTTGCTCAGGTCTGGGCAGCCAGGGAGCCTCTAGGGGGGATCTTCTCTCTAGAATTAGTTTCTCCCACTCTGAATCTGTTGATCTATGGAGCTTTAATACCTTCATTTAATCAGTCTGCCTTCTGGCAAGGGTGGGGGTGGTGGAGAAGTAAGATTTTTAAGGAGGCATTGGATGATCTGGGACTGACCATGGTGGTGATGGAGGAGGGTGTTGGTTTGGGAAGGGGTGAGTTGTGTTGCTCTGAGCCCAAGGGATGCGTGTGGTTTCTAACACAGAGATAAGGGAAGTACTGGAGCGAGAGGAGGTGAAATGGAAGAGCGAGGGCTTTGTTGTCTGCTATAATGGGGGTTTCTGTGCCCAGGAGGATGAGGAGGGGGCACGCCGAGCACACAGAGAGCAGCTTCCAGCAAGTTTGTGAACTTGGATGTAGATTTATCCTGCTGCTTCTGCAATATTGTTGTTTTAGGAAAATAACAAAAATATTGGGTAGTATTTGAACTGGAAGTTGAAGGTTCAGTGTCTGAAAACAAAGCAAATGTTACCACTCTTTTAATTTGGCTAAAACCTCCTAAAACTGATTGTAGGTTGGATGGGAGCCAGGAGAGGATTTGTCCTCATAATGTCAAAGGGAGCCAAATTTGCCATGTCTTTGTTCCCAGCTCTGCATCACTTCCCTCCCCTCCATTCCTCCCTGGTCCATCTCTTCCTGCTTTAAACGCAGTGATTCGTCTCTGACCTGGCTCCAGCCTCTTGCCCTCATGTGGAAATCAAGCGTTGGCTCACCTGCTCCAACACTTGAAACAAGCTCTGAGACAAGAAGCGCTTTTTCTCGTCTCCTTTATGACTCCATAAATCATGGTGACTGTAAAACGGTGTTTATTTTACTTACTAATCCCTTATCAGGTCTTCCATTTTCTCAAGGACATTGGAGCACAGCATAAGGGAAAGGTTCCTTTTCAGTGCACTCCTGGTCAGGCTGTGCACCTGCAGTAACTCAACAACCGTGTAAGTCATAAAGCAGATGACATAGCTGTTGTTCTGGTTTTTTTTCTTGATTTCTTCACAGCGGCCATGAACTTTCTACGATCCCTACTGGAACCAGATCCTGCAAAGAGACCAAACATCCAGCAGGCCCTTGCAAATCGATGGCTCAATGAGAATTACCCTGGAAGAGCACCACCAAATGTCACCTATCCCAACAGGTACTGTGTGGAAGAGAGGAGAAACCTGCCAGGGTGTCTACATTATATATGTGAAAATGTGAACTGCTGTGGTGCTTCAGTTCCATTCTATGGAAAGAAGTGGCAGCATCCCAGCGTGTTTTCTGGGATTGCTTTTGAGACTCCATCGTGACAATTGTTAGGATTGACCATTGAGTAAGTGTTGCTGGAATGGTGAAAACCAATACCTTAAATTGGAAGCTGGCACACAGTGCATTATTTGCAGGAGGGTCTGGGATGCAGATCGTGGGATTAACTGACTCCAGACCTGGGAATGTGGTGTGTGTGACAGGCAGTTCTGATCTTGCTGGTCACCAAAAGCAAAGCTACTATTCCATAGAGGCTTTGCCTATTTATGCTCTATCCATGAGGTTCTGTGGATTAAGTGAAAAGAAAGGTCACAGTTAAATGATCTTGCTTTATTCTTTATCTTGGATACCCGTGCCCTGCTGAGCACATGACTAAATGTAGCTGGACAGCAAATCTCATGGTCAGTCAAACATCGGTCTAGGGGAAAAAGAAAGATACTTGTGGTCTGCTTTGGTAAGAAATAATCTTGCTTGACTTTACATATCTGCAGTGTAGTCTCCACATGAGCCAGCCAGCTGAGGCTTTCATTGTGCCCTTGTTTCTCTGCACTGACTGCATTTTATATAACGAGTCCTCTGGCTTCTCTTTGATTCTGCTCTAGGATGACTTTGTGCCCAGGAGACACAAGTTCCTCTTCAGTGACTGTAAATGGAGCCTCAGGCATGCCTCAGGCATCTCACATGGAAATACATGTCTATATTTGATCAGATAAAACCTCCTTCCTGTATCAAAGCCCTCCAGCTGTGTCTCATACACACCCCAATACCTGAAGGAGTTACTGCCTCACAGGCCAAGCAATAGTGAAACAAAGACAGCAACTTAAAGCCTAATTTTGGTGCTTAAAACTTGATAGTGCTCTGAAATTTCTGTCCTAATTTTATTAAGAAGAGAGTCTCTCAGTGAAGATCATAACTTCCCCCATACAGCATACTCAGTTGCTAGAAACCAGAAGTAGTGTGTGCCTGGAGGCTGATGACTGACATTTGTCTGAATGTCCACTCCACTGTCCTCCACCCAAAGGGGATTTGGCATTCAGCAGCCAGGCCATCCCTTTGTGTCAGGTCACAGCTTTGCTGGTAAGAGGGCCTCCCACACGTTTCTCACTCTGCTCCAGCACTATCCGGATTGAAGAGGGAATGTTTCAGAGCCATGGGTGTTTGGCTGAGAGGCACATGCTGAAACAGGTGCTGAGTTCTGCCACTCCTTGGTCATGCTGAGACCTGGGCACAGGAGATCAGTTTGAGCCCTGAATCTTGGGACAGCCCTTAGGAATGTTTAGAGATTTTTCCTTTTGGTGTTCCTGTTGTCCAATTTATGGGTCACAATCTGCATGGTCCAGGGTCCTTCCTGAGTCTCCTCCCTTTTCCCTCTGCATTGACAGGGAGCAGAGGTGCCCTTATTTAGCAGTAAACATTTCCCTTCCAGGGGTAGTGCCTTGTCTTTCGAGTGCTGCACCGTGGAGAGTCAATGTGACTGAGCCATTCTTTGACCTGAGGATAGCAGGTTTCAGTATATGGCTGGATAGATGTTGAGCAACTTGGATGCCTGGGGCATCAACCAGCGCCATCCACTGAAATGGGGAGGGTACATGTGAGGCCAGCTGCTTGCATGTGGTGGTTTGAACCACTTTTTATCGTCTAAGGGGTGTGCACAATAAAGATGACAGAAAACCAAACAAAATTAGCAGCAGGGGAGCAGTTTATTACTTGGGGTTTACAATAGGGATAAAGGGACAACTTATGGGGAAATGTTACACAGAGAAACACTTGACGTGCAGAAAACCAACAACAACAAAAAAAGAAGGGAAAAAAGGGACAAAACCAAAGAAAGGAACTGTTTTTCCAAGCTAGGTGACTAGGTGAGAAAACAGGGTGGGACTGCCGCCTGCCCCGGCACTGGGGGCCCCCTCCCCCATAGTGGTGTAGGGCCATGCGCTCCAACGCTGGGACGGGGGAGCAGCCTGCGCCAAGAGCAGCCCCCGCCTTCCCCTGGCCCCAGGGAGAGGGGGCAGGAGTGAGGGCTGCCCTGATTCCCCACCTGGCCTGGGGAAAAACCACGGCGGACAGCTGAGGGTGATCTCCTGCCTCCCNGAGACCCAAAGTCCCCCTTGACAACACCAAGAGACCCCAGCACCCCTCAAACCCCAACATATTCCACCCCTTAAAATCTGGTTTTCCTTAACTTTAAAACTGCTCACTAAACCTGGAACCAAGAACCTTAATATAAAATTATGAATTGAACTTGGAACTGTGCATTTCAACACTGGAAACTTGATTTAACATAATACTATATATAGACAAAATGAAAGAGGGTGCTGCACTGCTCTGATGACCTATGCAGGGGTGATATCACCCTGAGGTACACAACGGGTCTCTCCATCTTCCAACGTTACCCACCAAGTGCATCCAGGTCCTTGGACAAAAATAATCCCACAAATGGGTTTATCTTTGTTCGAGGGAGGGTTTACCCAGACTGATCTTCCTAGCAGGCCTCTCATATGAGTCACTAGGACTCGGTCACCATCTGTGGTGTGGAGGGACTCGGCTTGCTAGCTCTGTTCACGGAACCTCTGGTGTTAACTAGCCATGTGGCTTTGGCTAGATGCTGGTCCCAACTCCTAAAGGTTTCTCCACCCAAAGCCTTCAATGTCTCCTTCAGAAGCCTATTATCTCTCTCAACCTTTCCGGCAGCTGGAGCATGGTACGGTATATGGAAAACTTATTCAATACCATGCTCTCTGGCCCAGCTGGTGACCACGCTGTTCTTGAAATGAGTCCTGTTGTCGGACTCAGTTCTATCAGCCATCCCATGTCACCACAATACCTGTTTCTCTAGGCCCAGGATAGTGCTCCGGGCCGTGGCATGTGGGACAGGGTATGTCTCCAGCCAGCCGGTGGTTGCTTCCACCATGGTAAGCACATAGCGCTTACCTTGGCGGGTCTATGGCAAGGTAATATAGTGTACCTGCCAGGCTTCTCCATACCTATACTTCGACCATCTCCCACCATACCACAGAGGCTTGATCCTCTTTGCCTGCTTAATCTTGGCACACGTCTCACACTCGCGGATCACCTGTGAGATCACATCTAAGGTGAGATCCACCCCTCGGTCACGTGCCCATTTATAAGTGGCATCCCTGCCCTGGTGACCTGATGCATCGTGGGCCCACCTAGCTAAGAATACCTTCCCTTTGTGCTGCCTTTGGAATTCCATTCTTTATCCGAGCTGCCCTGTCAGCCTGATTGTTGTTCTCTTCATTGGCCCAGCTTTTTGGAATATGGGCATCCATGTGCCAAACTCTGACATTCAGTTTCTCAGTTCTTGCTGCAGTGTCCTTCCAAATGTCAGCTGCCCAGATGGGTTTGCCTCTGCACTGCCAGTTGGTTTTCTTCCAACGCTCCAGCCATCCCCACAGTGCATTGGCTACCATCCATGAATCGGTGTAGAGGTACAACTCTGGCCACCTCTCTCTCTCTGCAATGTCCAGGGCCAGCTGTACAGCTTTTAGCTCAGCAAACTGGCTTGAACCGCCTTCTCCGTCAGTTGCTTCTGTGACTTTCCGTGTTGGGCTCCCTACAGCTGCTTTCCATCTCCGGTTGGACCCGACGAGGTAGCAGGAACCATCGGCGAAGAGGGCAAATCGCTTTTCATTATCTGAAAGCTGGTTATAGGGAGGGGCTTCTTTGGCAAGGGTCACTTTCTCTTCTTCGTCGTCATCGGTGAGGTTGAAGCTCTCACCTTCAGGCCAGTTCATGAGGATCTCAAGGATCCCAGGCTGATTTGGGCTTCCTATACGGGCACACTGTGTGATCAACGTGATCCACTTGCTCCAGGTGGCGTCGGTAGCGTGGTTGGGTGGATGGGGTCTTTCCTTTGAACATCCACCCCAGGACCGGAAGTCGAGGTGCCAGGAGGAGCTGTGTCTCTGTGCCTATTACTTCTGAGGCCGCTTGGATTCCTTCATAGGCTGCGAGGATCCCTTTCTCGATCAGGGTGTAGTTGGCTTCAGATCCTCGGAAGCCTCGACTCCAGAACCCAAGTGGTTGACCTCGAGTCTCTCCAGGCACTTTCTGCAAGAGGCTTCAGGAGATGCCTCTGTCCCTGGCTGCAGAATACAAGATGTTCTTGACGTCTGGCTCCATCCTGACTGGTCCAAGTGCTACCGCATGAGCAATTTCGCGTTTGATCTGTTTGAACGCTTGCTGCTGTTCAGGGCCCCACTGGAACTTGGTTTTCTTGCGTGTCACTAGGTAGAGAGGACTTACAATCTGGCTGTACTCAGGGATGTGCATCCTCCAAAACCCAGTGGGTCCCAGAAATGACTGCATCTCTTTCTTGCTCTTCGGTGGAGACATGGCTGTGATCTTGTTGATCACCTCTGTTGGAATCTGGCAGTGTCCATCCTGCCACTTCACACCAAGGAACTGGATCTTTCTGGCAGGTCCTTTGACTTTGCTCCGCTTGATGGCAAAACCGGCATCCAGGAGAATCTTCTGGCCTTTCTTGAAGGTCTCTTCAACTGTGTTCCCCCACACAACAATGTTGTCAATGTACTGAAGATGCTCAGGAGCACCACCTTTCTCAAGCGTCACCAGGATCAGTCCATGGCAGAAGGTCAGACTATGTCTCCACCCTTGAGGTAGGCGATTCCAGGTATAACGGATGCCTCTCCAGGTGAGCGCAAACTGTGGTCTGCATTCTGCTGCTAATGGGATGGAGAAGAAGGCGTTTGCGATGTCAATCACGGCGTACCACTTCACTACCTTGGACTCCAGCTCATACTGGAATTCAAGCATGTCCGGCACAGCAGCACTCAGAGCTGGAGTCACCTCATTCAAGCCACGATAGTCCACAGTCAATCTCCATTCCCCATTAGGCTTACGCACAGGCCAGATGGGGCTGTTGAACGGCGAGTGTGTCTTGCTCAACACCCCTTGGCTCTCAAGCTCCTGAATCATCTTGTGAATGGGGATCTGTTGGTGCGGTATTGCCTGCGGTGCACAGTCTTTGTGGCAATGGGCACTTGCTGGTCTTCCACTTGCAGCCTTCCCACAGTGGAGGGGTTGTCAGGCCAGGCAAAGCACTCAACTGCGTGACCTCATCCGCCTCTATGGCTGCAATGCCAAACACGTATCTGTAACTTTTTGGGTCTTTAAAGTACCTATCTCTCAAATAGTCAATTCCTAGGATGCGTGGGGCATCTGGGCCGGTTACGATGGGGTGCTTCTGCCACTCTTCGCCAGTCAGGCTCACCTCTGCCTCTACCACAGTCAATTCTTGGGAGCTCCTAGTCACTCTAGCAATTGACACAACTTCAGTCTCTACTTCTTCTGATGGCAACAGCGTGCACTGGGCCCCCGTGTCTACTAACGCTCAGTATTTCTGGGATTCTAGCATTCCAGCCCACTGAACCCAAACAGTCTAGTAGACATGATTGTCTCGTGCCTCTACCTGGCTAGAGGCCGGGCCCCTCTAACAGTCATCCTGCTCTTCACCGGCTACTGAGGCATGGTCATCCTGCTCTTCACCAGCCACTGAGGCGTAAGTGCGAGAACTGCCTTCCAGTGGGTTGGAGGGATCATGGCTCTGACTGTTCCTCCTGCCACGACCTACAGGAGTGGCACTCAACTTGGACTGTCTGTTTCTTGGCCTCTTTCTGCCAACCAAGTCACTAGTGGGCTTCCTGTCCCACCAGCTCATGTCCTCTCCGTGCTCCTTGAGGAAGAACCAAAGGTCCTTCCTTGTCATGACACCCGACTGTGTGGCTGGAGGACATCGGGTATGGGCTACAGGCTGTCTAGCCTGGACCAGAACAACAGGGATGGCATCCTGTTGCAGCTGGATTTTTTCCATCACCTTGCTGGCAATATCATCCTGTATTTTATTCAGTTCGCCTGCCAGCACCTCAACAGGGGAAACCCTGTGTTGGGATGTGGGACGGACGGTGTCCTCATATATCCTGAATTTCTTAATCATATTGCCCACTGAGTCCTCCGTGTTGCCAAGCTGGAGGATGGCCAGGAATGGGAGGTAGGTTTTGGGTGCCAGGCGTGACAGTTGCTGGAACATGTCAGGGGTACACCAGACATGATCTGGGTCCCCAAAGTCAGGGCCATTGGCAACAAAGGCCATCTTAACAATTGCCAGCTCCCTCAGCCTCCGAATGCCCTCCTCCATGGAACTCCATACAGGCTGAGTTCACCGGCATGCCTGTCCCAAATGGCTGTCAGGAGCCGCCTCCAGAGGCTGAGAGGCCCCTGGACCCTCACAATCTCCTGGTCAATGCCTGAATCCAAGGCCAGACCGCCCATGCTCTGTACCTCCCTGCCATCAAGGACAGTGCCATCGCCCACAAAGTTCCATACACGAAGCAGCCAGCTGGGCAGTGACTCACCTGACTGACGTCCGATGTCTTTCTTCAATTTACACAGGGCCTCAAATGGCATGGACTCCATGATGACAATGGGCTCAGGGTCCTGGGCCGATGCAGGTGTGGTCGGTCCTCCATCATCATCCACTGGCCGTGGTGACTTGGTCTTGAACTTGCGGCATTCGACCAGGGCCACAGCTGCTGGAGTTGACCCACTAGCTGCCCCTAAGTTGGATCCCTGGCCAGCACCATTCCTAGCNCTTGAAATCTAATTGCATCTTAGCTGCATCAGAACCGAAAATACCATAGCCATGCAGGATGGTGGTGCCCTGCTCTAGTCCCCCCAGGAATGTGGAGTTGACCCAGTATCCCCAGGGGTCAGTGCTAAAAGCATAGCACGCTTTGAACCATCCATATGCTTTCACCAGGGCAACAGCGGGCGACCAGTTTGCTCAACCTCGGAGCCAATAGGTGAGTTTTATGATGGCTAAAACCACCTTGGGAAAGGTACCCAACCCAATGAAATTATCCACAAAGGGGAAAGGCAAACGTGTGAGTACCTACCAGGCAAAACGAGCCATGCTGGAGAGAACCATTTCTGCACCTCAGGGGAGTGCCCTAGAACCTGCTGCCGATTCTGTTAAGTGTTCCATCGAGCCCCACGTACTTGGGCGCCCATAAAATGTGGTGGTTTGAACTACTTTTTATCGTCTAAGGGGCATGCACAATAAAGATGACGTAAAACTGACAACACTGCAACCCTCAGACCTGTGTGGACGGAATAGGAAGGTGGCCCCTGTGAGAGATGATTCACAAGGGATGAGGACAGGCAGACCCACAATCTCCACATTACTGCTCCAATTTTAAGGGCAGCTGAGTTAATTTGCATAGGATGGCGTTCAGCAAAACAAGAACTGAGTGTCTGTGGTGCTTTGGACTGTACTGAAGTGTGGTACATGTGAATGTGTGTGGTAAAGAAGGGGAAAACAAGTGTAAACTCAATGAGTCATTAAGCTAATGAAATCGCTGTCATAATGAGTCCGATCAATCCACTAAACGTGGCATCTGTTAAGTCAACGTAAGTGTAACAGAGAGTTGGAGGGGTAATTTAATTCTCTCTCTGTTTGAGTCTTAGCTGCAGAAAAGAGGAAGAAAAATCAGAAATAAGGCTTGAATGTGCTTTCACAATTCTTTTGCATTTATAGGTGTGTTTTCATTCCTTTGTTTTTTACTTCTTGGTTTGCAGTTGTCAGGTTGTGAGTCCCTTCTAGAGTTTGCTCATTGGTGCAGTAAGATGGATTCCTTCCTTCCTTCCTTCCTTCCTTCCTTCCTTCCTTCCTTCCTTCCTTCCTTCCTTCCTTCCTTCCTTCCCGCCTGCCTTCCTCCCTCCCTCCCTGATTTTCCCATCCTTTTCTCAGAAATTAAGTTTTTTTTAATAATATTGCTTTAGTTTCAGTAGTTGATGCCCCAAGCTTGCCTTTGTCATGCTGGAGCATTATATTGACAATATTCCGTAAATGTTTCAAGTATTTAAAGACATGTCCTGACTGCTCTTGAGTTTGCCTCAGAAAGTACCACTAGAGTCAGCTTCAGTGGAATTTCTCCAAGTTTCCTTTAGTATGCAGATATGGATAAGGTGTATAGAAATTGTTCTGAAAAAACCATTGCTGGATTTGCAAAGAATCAGTTCCTCTCTTAATCAACACAGAAAAAGCTGTGTTATGTTCTCACACTGTTCTGGGGGTAACACCCATGATTCCCAAGACAGGAACATGGTAGGAAAGGGAAGAACATGGAGATAAGGCGGAAGAACAGCAGAAATTGCATTTTCAAGAGAATATTCGCCTAGGCTTTTGTAAGCTTGCTTTTGTTAAGAAAATTCTCTGAAGGCAAGCAAAAATTTCCCATTTTGCTGAGCACTTCAAATCAAAATTGCTTGACTTTCTTTTGCTGTACAGATGTTTCAGTGTGCAATGGCCAAGATAAGTTTTGCTTTGGAATCTGAAAAAAAACACCCAACCCCAAGCATTCCTTAGGGGCAGGATGACTGTTAATAAGCCGTGGGGAACAATGGAAAAGAGTTGTTTGAGATTTTCCAGACTTTTTTTTCTGTTAAACACTCTTTTACATCTTGTCTAAGTCCTGTACATCAGACCCAGGGTGCCATCTGGGCATTCCTTACAGCACAGGTGCACAGGGCAGGAGTGGGAAGGGTGGGAAGTAGGCCTTTGGAAGGAGGAAGGCAACTTGCAGAAATGCCCACAGCCTCAGCTCCCCTACATTGCCTTAGCCAGATATTAGGCTTGATACTGGGAGCAAGGAATATTCTTAAGGAACCAAATGAACCTCAGCATTTCTTTAGAGATGGATGGGAGTTGACAGATGCATCTGGGAAGCTGGCCCGCACATTTAGAGGTCTAAATAGGAGCAGAGTTCTTTGGAAAATCTGATTTGAACTTAGGCTGAGCTGCTGCTTTGCCATTTCCACAAGGCCTCTGTACTCCATTTCTTCCCTTGGCTGAGCCTGTTACAGACTTTATAGAAGAGCCGATACATAAATGTGGCTTGTGCTCATGACTGCCAGGACTATAACAGCAGTATTATCATTCTGAGAGCTGCTGCAATAATCCTGCACATCCCTTTTGTCCAGCAGGAAACTCCCTCTCTACTTAGTGCATGGATAGTGTGCAGGGGGTAAGGGTGGAGCTGAATGTAGGGAGTGTTTGATTATAGGGAAAAGGACTTTCCAGAGAGCCAAATGTAGCTATGTAGGTTGGATTTTTCTTTTAGGACCAGATGGATTATCATCCATCCTGATGGGTTTCAGTGGTCAGGGTAGGGTTCCAAACGGCACATCGAGATCATCACGGTGCTGTTTTATACCAGGGTGGGACGTGGTGGACAGAGTCCTGTTTGTTCAGCTCTCACAGCCTCCTGCAGTGCCCGTGGTTCCCAAACAGCCTGTCCCTTTCACAGGAAAAGAGAGAATCAATCCCACAACCCTGAGCCCTGCAGGCTGTGCCTCGTCCCCCCGAGGCTCCATGGCCGGGAGGGTGGTTTGAACACCATGCTCTGCCTCTCTCCCTGGGCAGGATTCACCTGGAGGACCTGAGCCAGAGCGTCCTGCTGCACATGACTGAGAAGCTGGGCTACAAGAACAGCGATGTCATCAACACCGTGCTGTCCAACAGGGCCAGCCACACGCTCGCCATCTACTTCCTGCTGAATAAGAAGCTGGAGCGTTACTTGGCCAGCCTGAGGGTGAGCAATGCTTCATGCTGGTTCTGGGCATGAGAGGGGCAGCAGGGAAAAAAAGTACTGAAAGTTTCTGCTTGCTGGGAAAACTCAAGGCTTTACCTGCATTTTGGGGGGTTTTCTTCCCTAATTTTGTGGCAGAAACCACAACAGGGAAGTATTCTGTACAAACTAGTAACGTTATTCCGGGTAAGAATTCCTTGGGTTGCAAGGATAATTGCTGATAGGCTTTGTGTGTCACAGTTCCCTGTTTCCATAGGAGATCACCTCCAGCGGGGCAGTTACCCTACAGAAAGCAAACTGTTGGCATGCAGAGCCTCATGTACATTGTGGTTCTGTGATCATGGTGTGCTGTGTCCCTGTGTTGAGTTAGGTCTGTATCTGAAATATCAAGAATGTAATTCAATTCAAGAGATCAAGAGGAAGTGTAAGAGGCACTAAGATTTTATTTGGCTTTTAAGAGAAAACTTAGCTGCAAGTTTTACATGATCTAATCTCCTGACAACCTCCCTGGCTCCTGAGTATGGCTTGGGCCTTCCAGTTTGACAAGAGCTCTTAGGTTTTTTCTTTTGACAAGAATATTTTAATGATGATGCCACCAATAATATTGGTAGTGGACCAAATTCATCCGCTGTGTAAGTTGATGTACCTCCACTAAATGCCAAGAGTGGGTATGGTCCATTAAGCAGAAATTAAACACGAGTTTTCTTTAATTATTTTACATATTTTACTTTTCTGTGCTTCTTTCTCCACAGAAGGCTGAAGGCCAGGACAATATTTGCCACAAGAACCAGCTATACCAGATAGAAAAATACAAGACAAATAAAGACTCCTATGAGGTAAAGCTCATCAAAGCTTGTTATAGTGCTTTGAAAGCATGTTGAGTTTGGGGATCCTTGGTGGTTGTGATTAAAGTGATGAGTTGTGGAGAGTTGTGGACCTGTGGAGAAAAAAACAGGCCTGTGGTCTTACCTGTGTAGGACAAATAATTCCCTTCGTTTCTTTTCAAAGAGAAAATAGCAGCCCCATAGAGAGGAAATGTAAAGGTGACTTTCAGTTCTTTTGAAGAAGTTAAAGGTTCTTAAGGCTCTGTTTAGGAAAATGATGCAAACTTAATTAGGGGGCTCTGTAGCTTCATTCTTAGGTGGAAGTTGCTGGTGTCAAAAGATCAAAACTGAGTCTTCTTGAGACTTTCTTGAGCCTTCAATCTCAAGACGTTGGTGTAGGACAGAGAGCCTTGGCCTCCTGCCTTTTTGCTTGCAAGCAGAGAAGGTATTTGATATTGAAGCATGGCTGGATTTTTCTTCCCTGGCTGATTCTTTGCCAAGCACTGAAATTACAAGAGTAATCTGAGCTGTGCAAGTCTTCCCTGCCAACACAAAGAGCAGCATTCTTGAGGAGTCTGCCTGTTTCAAAAGCTACTCCTCAGCACTGGATTGATGATCTAATTGCAGGGGCAGATTTGTATCATGGCTGGTTTTGTTTATTACAAAGACTCCTTGCAAGACAAGCTGAGGTGCTGCCAGATGGAAATATCACGGCAAAGTACTTATTCTTTCCTTACATAAATCAAAACCATCTTACTTAAAATGTATCAGCAGTGAGTAGGCTCAATGAATATAATATTTCACAATGCTCTCTGACAGCTTATTCAAGCTGTTGCAGGGCAGCCTTTTCCTGGAGGCACAGGCAGGTGCCTGGAGTTGAAGGCTGCAGATGCTGCCTGGAGCATCTTGCTGCTCTCTGGGCCAGCTTCCCCCTGCTGCTGCTTCTCTGCAGGGACATAACCATGGATGGCTCTGCCAGCCTTCCAGGAATGAGCTCACAGCTTCTGTGCACTAGCCCTTTGCAGGGGAGGCTGCAGCAAGGCCTGCCTGGAACTGAAAATTGACTTCCTTAAGGGTCGCTGGAAACTACCATCAGTGCCAGTGTATGGCCCCAGTTTGGTTGGTGGGCATGCTTAGGGATAAAACTCCTTCCAGAGCCTCTCCTGCACTCAAGAGTTAATCCCAGAGTGCAGCTATTTAGAGGATGAGGGGGTGTCATCTCTTTCTCGAAATAGGTACCAGGATGCACTCACAGTACAGACAGTGCAGTAATAATAACAACAGTCTACTCTTTCTGCATGGGCACAGCTGAGTATAGAAGTGTTCAAGGACAGGTTGGACAGGGCTTGGAGCAACCTGATCTAGTAGAAGATGTCCCTGCCCATGAGAGGGGGTGGAATGAGGTGATCTTTAAGGTTCCTTCTGACCCAAACCAGTGATTCTGTGATTCTACAATGTTTTCTATCATTTCAACTGTATTTACACAGAGGGATTAGGTGACCCGTACTGTACCAGGACAGGTGCAGCTGCACATGGAGGCGAATACAGACCCTGGGGTGCTACTGCCATTTGTATCTCTCCTAGAATGCTCTCATTGTGAGTGGGAACACAGCCCTGGTGGTGTCCAGATCATACCACCAAGGTCAGCAGCTGCCACCAGCACTTGAGTGTAGGGGATTTGTAAGCTCAGGAAGGTTCATGAGCTGGAGATGGAGCCCCCTTATCCCTCTGTGCCATTTCCAGAGTGGGAACTGGGAGGCACTGGTCCCTAGGCAGGCACTGCACAAGAGCAGAGCTGTATGTTACCGTGGGAATTGCAGAGAGACGGATAGTCAGCAGCAGCTTCAGCAGAACAAGTTCCTCCCACCTCACTTCAGCGATGTGACATGAGGACTTGGCCTGAGGCAGGGGCTGGCAGCAGCTGGGGCAGGTAGAGAGCATATGGGCAGTAGTCATGGCAAGCCCCTCTTCTCCATTGTTTCCTGGTGAGAGCCAAGGCTGAAGGTGCTGGGTGGGAGCTGCCGGCAATGCCAAGTAACCAGGCTGTTGGCAGGCTGGCTTCACTCTAGTGCTTGGTGTGGACAAGGAGGAGAGAGGCAGGCAGAACCCTATTTCCCTCTCTCCATCTCTCTTTTTGTGGAATTGGTCTCAGGGGGTGAGTGGCTGTCCCTCCAGGGGATGCAGGGGAGCAGGCTGCAGGTACCTGCCTCCCACCAGATAGCTAATGAGCCCATTAGCTCAGAGAGTTTGTAATTTTTAAGAGCTTATGTCATTGCTCTATCACCGTTTCAGACATGGCCAAGGCAAATACCCTTTATCTTCCTTTCAAATCCATTGCTGGGACTAAGAGTAAGTTTGAGGGTCGAGGTGAGGACAGGAAATAGCAGAGGATGATGTAATTCCCAGCCTATTCAACTATAACATAGTGGTACAACTGCTGCACTGTGGGACAGCATGACATGACTGTGCATGTTGCAGTGAAGAGCAAACTTTAGTAACTCCCCTGAATGAAGTCTTCCTTCCCTTTTGAAATATAATAGTGTGTGGCACATTGGGGGTTTAGGACTTTGGCCATTTCCCCTCTCCCAACCTTTGTCATCAAGGAGCAACTTCAGTAGTTTTAAAAATACAAGACTCTTTGCAGTGTTCATCCGGCGTAAACTGATGAATTGCTAACTTTTGCTGTGGCTGCTTTAATTGTGTGCTGTGGCTGAGAAAACACCCCAGCAGAGTGAAGGCAAAGTTGGGAGCACTGGGCAGGTGAGGAGCTGCAGCTTGGCTTGTGCACCATGAGCCTGAAAATATTACACCATTGTCCTGCACTGACAGCTGCTGCAGCAACCAACATGCTGATTCTTTCCTCACTTATCCAGAATAGCAGAAAGCTACTGACAATCTTAGGAGGCTTAATATAGTCACTGCTTGGTTCTCAACCTCAACACGTACCTTTAAAAAATGATCCTTGCTAGAGCCCAGTCTCTGCTGAACTTGGCAACAGAGTTTCAGAGCCTTGAGAGGAAAAATAGTGTGGTGGGCTCAAAATTAGCTGTACACCTTCCACTGACTCTATTATGGGTGAGTGTTATTCATACAGCAATATTATTATTATTGGTGATGGGTTATTCATACAGCAATATCATTGTTGTTTTTATTGTCACTCCTTCATCCTCCTCAGGATGTGCTCATGGAGGGCAGTGGCTGGGCCTCTTCCAAGACTTTGCTCCAAGCATGGCATGGACAGGCAGGAATAAATTCTTGGTGCCACAGGTGTTCACAGCTTCTGAAGGCAAGGCAAAGACACCAGGTGGATGAAGGTGTTGTGGGAGTGACAACAGCTCCGTCATGAGCTGGTCTGTTGCTGTGGAAGTATCAGCCAGCTTCAGCTTTAGCTAGTTAAAGGGAAAGGAGTTGGAGGAGATAAGGGATGGATGGAGATAAGGCTGGAGGCAAAAAACTGATGCACAAAGGGGGACAGGGGTTGAGACAGCAAGGAGCTCACGGAGGGTCTCTGATACTCCTGCCTAACCACATCCAGTAAAACTGAAAACTTTAGTTTGTGATTCATTGACTCTCTTCCTTCTGACTCTGTAGCTCCTGACAGGTTGATAAGCCCAGCGGTGCCCAGACACCATCTGTGCAGGGAGCCAGGCTCTGTCTGAGCTGGGAATGCTCCTAATGAGTGCAGTCCAGATATTTGCCTCTTAGGTCTCTGTCTTTGCTTCCAAGGCTGTTTTGTGGCTCAAGAGAACCTCAGTTGTCTTCTGCATCTTTCTTTTCCTCTCTCACATGTTTGCACAATTACTCTGCATTTGAGGGTTTTTGAACTTGGAAAAGAAAATCAAAGAGAGATAGTAGCCCTTTGGCAGTGCGTAATTATTAGATAAAATACAGGTACATAATTGGAGGAAAGAACTTTCCTGCATTTTTTTAAAAAGACTTGTACTTACAGTGACTTCTTAATAAGATGCAGCAAAACACGTTGCTTAAATGAGAATTATGACTGCAGGAAAAAACCCAAACAAACCATAACAAAAGCCCATTTTCTTTGAGAAAGACATCTTAAAACACACAGCTCTGTTCCAGAAAGGCAGAAGATCCTTGAAGCCCTTGAGTGTTAGCAAAACCACAAGTTGTGCTTCTGATTTTTTGATGTGAAATAAGACTTTTGGCTCCCCAGAAATCAGTGGCGGGTAAAGGGTGTTATGCAATTTGCTGAATTCAGTGATGGAAAGAAGAGGCGATGAATTTTGACTGTGCTTTGAAAACTGGATTCCTCTTCAGAGGAACCTGCTCCCAAGTTCTGTTCTTCCTCTCTTACCACTTTTTTTTTTATCTTTTAGGATATATGCTCTTGCAATCCCACCTTCAGCTGCCTTCCTCCTGATGAATCTGAGTTAGGGCTCAGTGACGGGTTGAGTCAGTATTTTTCTCCCCCTCTGTGCCTTGTACAGTTGCAGAGATGCTGTAAAAGCAAGGGCTATATTCCTCCAGATCTTGTCTGGACAGAAGATAAATAACTCAAAGAGTTGCAACTTCTTTAAGGATTTGCAGCTCACCTTTTCAAATGTCAGAGGAAGTGGAATAAAGAGAAAACAAAGACCTTTTTTGGTGCTTAAATAGAGTATTTCAGGTATGGAGGAGCACAAACCTGTATCTGCTTGCTTTGACAAGGACAAACGGCCTCTGAAGACAAAACTTTGCTTTTCCTTTAATTTTCCAAAACCAGTTTTTGCACTGCCTGGATGTCAGAGCAGATGGGAGCCATGGAATCATGTCAGGCTGTTCAGAGGGAAATGAGACATGGAAGATTTAGTTATTCTTAGTAGTCAGGATAAATTCCTTTTAAATGTATAGTACTTAATCCAGCTATGGTAAGTGGAGTTCTTGTACATCTGAGGGTCATTTAAACTTCCCTTGAGTAAACCGAATTGTTCTTGTTTGTTTTACAACTTAAAGGACAAAAAACTCAAAGAACAAGAAAAGAAAGGGGAGATTCTTCACCGTCAGCTCTCAAAGAAAACTGAGAAAAGTCCAGTTTCATATAGACAGCCTTCTTCCTGTCTTATCTCACAGATACAGAACACCAAGGCTCTGCTGAAGGACCGGAAAGTCACCAAGGCTGGAGGTCCTGAGAAAGGTCAGTGGGAGAAGGGCCAGTGGTGTGTCCCTGTGTGCATGTGTGGGGTTAATGAGCCTGTCCTGTGTGTTTGTGGGCTGGCATCCACTGTCTGCTCTGGAGCTGCTGTGGAAAAGGACTGGGTGATGTTGTCAGACATAGACCAAAGCATCCTGAGGAAGCCATGGTGGTGGTCAGCAGTCATGAATCCTCACTTTTACTTCTCCTTGTATTTGACAGAATTCCTGCAGTGTTTTTTTAAAAAAGCTTTCTTTCCCTATTTACACATACTTACACAGAATCATCCACACTCACACTGAGTGTTTTGAAAGCATCAACACCCACCCCAGATCACTGACAAACCAAAGCTGGTAGACAAGCTCCTCCCTCCCAGTGAATGTGTTCTCCTGAGAGGTGGCTAAGGAGCAGCATGGGAGAATCCCTGACCTTGAGGAGGTGCTGGTAGCAGTAGCATCCCTGGGAGAAGCAGTGGGCAGCAAGGGGGAAGAGACAGCCTAGAGGAAGGGCAGGTGGGACTGCCAACCTCAGCGAATTTTGGGCAGCAAAAGGAGGGAGGAAGAGAATGAGCAGGGAAAGAAAAGGATGTGACAGCCAGAGGAGAGCGGGCCATTAATCACACAGGGTAGGAGGCAGCCTGGGAGGGATGGGTGAAAGCTGCTGACAGAGGAGGTGGGAGAGTGGAGTGGAGAAAAAGGGGAGTCAGCAGGGAAAGTGGGGTGGTGTTAGTGCACATGTGGAGGGGAGACAGGAGCAGGAAGGGGATGTAGCTGGCTGTTGCATAAGGAACCAAATGAGGAATGATCACTACAGAGTGTTGGGGGGAAACAGTGATGTGAAAGGTGTACTGGGGTGTCGGAGTGCTGTCTAGAATGGTGGTTTATGTTGGTTTCAAGCTCATTATCGTGTCTTGATAATTTATTATTTGGTGCTTTCAACCTGAAAAAAAGTCCAGATGGAATCTGTGTGGCAGCAGAGGCACCTCTGCTGCAAGGTATCAGGAGTCCAGAGATATGGTCAGAAATGGGACTTACTTATGAAAAATATAAAAAGAAAACACTTTAAAATGCCTGTTTTGCTTCGATTTGTTATCCCTTTTGCAAGGAAGGCACAGGGGGAAGTAAACCTAGTTCATTTTTTAACTCTTTAGATTTCTCTGTGCATTTTGATCTGAAACCTGAAAATCATTCAGATCCTGGCTAAATCATTTCTCTACTTATGGAAACTGTATTTTGACACACCTGAAGTGGTCAAATAATTTTGATAAATTTTAAAAAGAAACTGGTGAGATTAAACTTGGTCCTTTTGCAAGACAACTTTGTGTGAGATTTCATCCTGTTCACCCATTCAGGTCTCAACCCCTTCACAAGAAATACATGTGAGATTTGTGGCTGTGACCTGGAGGTGCCTTTTAGGTAGTCTGAGACTGAGTGAGGTCATGGACAGTGATTTATGCCCGGTTAGTTCAATTAAGGAGACCTGGCAATTTGGTTCCTTGGACAGGTTTCCATAAAGGCAGCAAAACGTGCTTGGCATAAGCCAGTGCCAGCATCCTATAGAAACTGAGCAGATCTTCACAAGCTGTTTTGCTTTCCTGGGCCAAATCCTGTGAAGGTTGTTCCAGTTATTTTTGGTCCTTGACAGAGAAAAGTTCTTGCTGAAGTCGATGCAGTTGGAACAGATTTGCTGCAACAGCCTGAATCTGGCTACTCCATATTTACATGTGTGAAACCAAGAACAGATTTTGTTCCAAAATGTATGGAAAGACACCAGGGATTAACTCACTCTGGTCCCCTGAGTGAGATTTCTCAGGTGTGGCCTTAGAGGATATAACCAATACAAACAGTTGAAGACATCTGTGGCTTTCCTTTTCAAGTCCTTACTCAGTTTAAGCTCTTTTCATGCCTTTGAGGAAAGTGACAGATGAATTACCCATGAAACAACAGTGTAAGTATCAAGTGAGAGTCAGGGAATTAGACTCTGAGTGTATCCCTAAGAACACTTGTGACTGGTGGACTTGTCATGCCTCTGCAGCATGTCCCAGGTGAAGTAGGAACGCTGCCTGCCAGAGAAAGCAGTGCTGGTGACTGCAGCCTGCTCTCCTGGTCCCTTCTCTGATTGCTTTGCAGACTCCAGTGGCGGGGTGAGCCCTTTCCATGACCCCCTGGCAACCAAGACGGGCTGTGTCACTTCCAGCTCCCTGGAGTACCTCGAAGTCCAGCAGCCACCCCCCAGGACCCCTCGGCTTCTCAAGAGGCAGGAATCCCCTCCACAGCAGGAGCCGGCCCAGATTGGGGGCCGGGCCAAGGACTCCCCTCTCATCCTGAATATTGTGCACTCCTTCGAGTCAGTTGCCAGAGAGGACCAAATAGACCAGGTTTCCCCCTCTCATCAGTACAGAGCTTTAGGCTCGCCCATGAATTTCCCTTACAAAAGCTCAAGTGAAAGGACACTGTCCCCGCTCTTCCCTCCAGGGAGCACGTCCCCCATCCACCCTACCCAGGTCTCTTTCACGTATGAAGAAAAAGCGTACCCAGCAAAGGAAGAAGCTGTGTCTCCCACCCAGCTGGTTTCCAACAACCCCCTGGGCAGCCCCAACGGTGTGAAGAGCAGGGGCAGGTTCCCCATGATGGGGATCGGACAGATGCTGCGCAAGAGGAGCCAGACGTTGCAGTCAGCCAGCGAGAAGCCGCTGGAGGCCAGGATGCCCCAGCTGCAGCAGATGAGCCCCACAGAGATCTCCTTCAGCACAGCAGATGCTGTCAGCAGCCACTGCTAGTCTGACCTCCTGGGATTTGCCCTGCTGTTCTCTGAATCTAACCTTTTTCCACTTGGAACAAGAGGGGAAAGCCACAAGTGTGTCGCTGCCACTGTGTAATACACCACAGTGGGCCAGCATAGGAGGTCAGAGGGTTGCTTGAGAGGAAGGCATTGCCCTACATATTGAATTTGAAAGAACAGGGCTCTGCTCGTGCTGTTAAGAAGTATCAGCATTTGGCATCTGACTGTACAGTAAAACATGTTTTGAAAGAGCAATGCGAATGTGTATTTTCACAGCTCTCATCTAGTATTGCAGCAGGGTTGGTTAGAAGCATTAAGGGTTGGTTCCTCTAGGTGATCTGTGTGGTGCCAGGACTGCCAGTCCTATCCAGGATCTGTGGTAAGACTGTCTGTGCTCCACCTGCCTGTGCCACACAGGCTGTGGCACTGCTACGGGCAGTCACAGGGTGGGCACAGGGAAAAACTCCAGGTACTCTGTCCAAAGTCAGCTCGCTGACAAGCACTGCCGAGGACATGAAGGTGGGATAAGCTTCAATAAAGATAGAGATGATCTAAACATTCAGAAAAAGGGGGAATATTGGGAGTCAAAAGCAGATTTTGCTGTTCATTGCATAAAGTAGTTAAGAATGCAGTCATTTTTTTCCTGAAAAACCCTGATGATTTAATGATGTCACTCACAAGAAACATAATTATTGAAGTGTCATCGCATGGAAATTCACTGCACTAAAGCCCTGTTCCTTTCCTATGATGGGTCTGCAAGTAGATGCTTCAAACAGAAATCCAGATTGTTTAAACATAGCCTGCAGCAATCCAGCTCACACCTGTTAGCCCCTATTTCAGCAAGGCAACATGGGAGACACCTGAAGGCTTCTCCGAGAGACTGTGGTGAATTAAAAAGACTAACAACAGACAGATGAACCTGTACCAAGGCTGTTTTATACTCCAAGATTGGTAATGCAGCAAAGTCAGCAAAAATTCGGTATTGGTATGAGCAGTGAAGATGAACTTTGAGACACCATTTTATAGATGCTGGTCTTGTTTTTCTAAGTAAATGATATCTCTGAGAGGTTGGCAACATATTTTTGGTTCTGTTTCTGTCTTCAAACCATTTCCTATAAATCAGAAGGTATAGCCAAAGACTGTTCTTCTCTGGTCTGTGCTGCCCTTGTGTGTGTGCTTGACATCTCAACAAAGCCTGTTCCTGTCTGGTTCTCGTGTGGGCAGCCCTGGCCCACAGAGGCACCACTGCTCCCAAAAACCCAGGAAGCACAGGAGTCTTCTTGGAGGGGTTGAAAGACAAGGATTTTGCTTGGAGACCACTGGTAGGAATCCAGACCCTGTTTTCATCTGTGTTTTTGCAAGCAGTTTTGTTGCCCCATTGGTTTGGTGTCAGTGCAAATGCTGAGAATTACCCCTGTTTGAGATGTTTTGAGTTTCATGAGCAAGATGTTTAGGGCCTGGGGCAGGAGGGTCAGCAGAGGCAGGGGAGAAGGTCCCCAGCAGAGCCCACAGCTGAGCACCTGTTCTTGGGTCAGCTTAACACTGAAATCTGCATCCCAATAGATGAGAGAGACAGCCCTGAAATAATTTTGAGATTGAAAAGTGTTGTCTTCTGTTTGTACAAAGCACCTGTGCATCTCAGGGCTCCATTTTAGCTCTTTTCATTTATAAATGTCAAAGCCTTTTCATTTCCTTCATGCTAAGAACTTGTTTGTGCTGCAAAGGCAGGAAGCAGGGACCACCGAAATCAGGGACCACTGAAATCCCACTTTTGTGTATGTCAGACTCTTGTACATGAACAGATGGCAGATGCTGACTTGAATTACAAACTCAGGTTTATTTGGAACCCAATAAAAGGTTGGGGGAAGCAGGAAAGAGACCTGTATTTTTTGTGAAAACTCAGTAAATATGTGTAAGAAACAGAATGAGAACAAATGTTAAAATCTTTTTTTTCTATTTATAGAGAATATGTGAGTACTACACTGCTAAAACATAACCATGTATCCAGCGTAGACAGTAGCTCTGTACAGTCCAACTGCAGTGACCATAGAAGGGACTCACTGAAATACAATTGTGGAAATTCCAGGGGGAAAAAACTGTATTTGGTATCATTATTAAATATATGTACTTTTTGAACAAGAGCGCCATACAGACTGCTGACTCTGTTTGCCAGCTCACTATGTAGCAAGGATAATCTCAGCACAGAACCTTCAAGGCCAGGCTGTACCCTAACCTGGTCTAGTGGAAGGTGTCCCTGGCCACAGCAGGGGGGTGGGACTGGAGCTTTAGTTCCCTTCCAACCCAAACCATTCTGGATTTCTATGGCAATAACCAGCAGAATGATGATGAGATGATTGCCTTTGCAACTGGCTGCTGACCAGCCCTTTGCAGGTTGTTAATCCAGGCCCTGGGCATTATCCAAGCTGTGTTACCCATGGAGGCTGATGGGTAGGTATGTCCAGTTCTTTTCTGCCTTGAAGCAGAGATCCAAAATGATGGGACTAAATTACTCCTTGGTGATGACTGGCTGCCTCCAGATATGAGGGAGGGAATGGGGCCAGCCCGTTCAGAGGAGAGCCCAGCTTTCAGACAGTCAGAGGAGGTCACCTCAATAAACACAAGCATTTGCTGACCGAAATTCTGCACTTCTGGAGTTCCAATGTTGAAGTTGTTTGGGCTAGTTCTACCTGTGCCAAGCTTAGCACAGCCACACACATCAGCAGCACCTTCACTTGGAGCGTTTCTTGTGAGTACCATTTCTTTCTTCTACTTTTGTGCAAATCTTTTTCCTAGCATAACTGATCCAGAAATCTTTGCAATCCGCTGAGCTCTTTTTGTGGTGTTTGTCGTAGTTTTGGCACCCAAACCTGTGATTAATCTGTTCGATAGAGCTGAAACACACCTTCATGCTTTTGCAAAAGAGCTTTGTGTACAAGATGGAAGCACCTCTCTGGGGTCTTTCTGAGCTGCTGATCACATGTGGAGCTCAATGGAGTCAATGGTGCAGCTGTAAAACAAGTGGTGAAAGTGTTTTTGTTCAGGCTCTTCTGCCTGGAGGAGGTGTCGATCTTATTCAGCGAGAAAAACAGAAATTAACATTTGTTGCTGAAGAGTTGATCTTTGTACATTCTCCTGCAAAGGGGCTGCTGAATATTAAAATTCCCCCATCGCTGAGGTTTACAAATCCTAAAAGTAAGTATTTTTGTGCTTTTGCACTTGATGGTCACTTGATCTTTGTAACAAAATCCCTTTAGTGCACAGCTGGTAACAGGCTGGGTGGGTTTTGCAGGAGACCTTTCAATCCCCAGTGCACCAGTAAAATGTTTTGTCAGCGACCCCTCGGAGTCAGCCCAGCCCAAACCAGCCCAGGCCCGCAGTGGAGCTGTGGTTAATGTGTGGAAGAAGGGAGGGGAGAGGGGAAAAAGACTGATCTGCATTTGCTGTAGTCCTGCTGGGCAGCGTGCCAGTGGCAGAGTCCAAGGCATGGGCTGTGTTGCTGGGTCTGGGGCTGCTGTTGTGGGGAGGGAGTTCTGGGGTGGCACAGAAAGGATCTCCCCACAGCTGGTGTGAGGAAAACTTCCATCCCAAGAAGAACTTGACCTCCTTTATTTGCTCATTTGTAATCAAACTAAACTTTACTGCTTGAAGCACCCAAGCTCTCATACAGGCTGTGCTTATCAAGAAGTGAGCAGAAGTTTCAGAGATGCTATTCCTCTTGTGTGGGAGTTTGGGTTTTTCCTGACTCATCCCTGCTTTTTTAATATTTTATGGCCACAAATGGTTGATTTTCTTTTTTATATGCTGCCCCACATGGCTTCCCTGGAGCACAGCAAAACTGCTGGGGGCAGCACTGGGGCCTGTTTTAACTATTAAAAAGTTACCACAGCTCTGTGACCTGAGGGCTACAAATTACTCACGCATAGAAATGCAGCAAATTCAGAAAGATGTGTGACTCCTGTGAGCTTTCAGCAAGCTCCCCATGTCCTGATGGTGTGACCTGTTTGCATCAAGAGGTGGTCTTGGGAAGGAATAGTGTGGAGGCACACAGGGAGGGGGTTCAACTCCGTGTCATCACTTCTCATGGAGAGAAATGAAATGTGTTCTGCCAGAGGTGAGCGAGGGTCTGATTGCAGCAGGTTTTCCATCAAAGGAGCTGCCTGAGCATTGATTCCTGGGCTGTGTACATTGGTGTGAGTTTCCCAGGGCATGTTTGCATTGCCTGTAATTGCCTTTCTTGCGGATGTTTGCGGGGAGGGAGGTGGAAACATTCAGTGTCTTTTCAATATATAATCTCAAAAGAAGCCTGAAATATGATGCTTTCTGTTGCTGAGATACAGGCAGCTGCTGTTAGAAACAAAGGGCTTGAAGATAGAGCCTAGAGTGGGATTTGGAGTTTGCTGGAGCACCTCTGTTTGCCTGCTGATGCCAGGGTATTCAAACCCTGAAAGAAGAAATAAGATGGCTTTTTGATGAAGGATAAGGTGCTAAGCTTGTTTTAACATTTTGGTTATGATCCAAGAACAGAACTATGGCATTTTTGACATACAGATAATAAAGTAATACATTTATTGATGTTCGTATGAATAGCACTCTTCTACCTACACAGATAAACCCTCTCAATTCCTTGTACCTCCTACAACTAGAAAGACTTGTCTGAAACAAAGAAGGGTCACCAGAGGCTTTATTTCCAACTATTTGCCCCCTTTCTGTTGTGCAGGAGGAAACAAAAGTATTGTCCTGTACTTGTAGCTTAAGTGCTTTTGTTGGGTAAAATGGGGTTTTTCTCTTGATCTCTGCCTGCCCCCAAGCATCAGCGGCATGGCAGAAACTATCTCAGCAAAGACAGCCAGGCTTCGCTCTCTCCCAGAGTCAGCACAGTAATTATTAACTCAGACAAACGAAACCAGAGAGAAGACAAGAGGGAGAGGAGGGGCAGTTCTCCTGTGGCTGGGACCTCGCAAAACCAAGGCTGTAGCTGGATGACCCACCCCTTTCTTCTTGTGCTCACCACCCTCCTCCAGCTCTGCTGACCTGTTTCTGCCCTCTGTCGCTCTGGGGCTGGTTTTCCAACACTTCACAAGGAGTGACTTGAGTAGGTGACCCCGCTGAAAAGTAAGTAACTTATTTGCCAGGCTGGTTTTCAGCTGCCCTAAGCCCACATGGGTTGTTTCATCAGCAAGGGGACAGGAGCACACAGGTGGGGTGGGACTGCCAGTCATCCCACAAGCCAGGACAGGCTGTATCCACCAGTCCAAGGTCCTGCAGAACTGCACCCTCAGGTGCCTGCGGACAGGTATTTTAGTGTATCTATCAAAAAGTTCCTGGAAAAAAGAAAGGACCAAATAATCAGGGATTGTGTTAGCTGCCTTTACTGTACGTCTGCAGAAATGGAACTAGGGCAAAACAAACCAGGAGAACAGAGCAGATTGTCTTGTGCATTGCAAGGACAATGTGTTATCAAATCCTAAGGGCCCCTTTTACAGCATTTCATTTCAGTATTTCATCCACGGATGCAGCTGGATGTGACCCATCTGTCCTTTCCCATTGACTGGGCAGCACCTGGTTAGGAAACACTTGCCTGGCTGTCCTGAAGTATCTCTGGGTGCAATTATTCATTGCTGCTGTTTCCCAGGATGCCTGTCAGGTTGAAGATTCAGCTCCTCCAAGGCTGCTGAGTGAGTGATGTATTGCATCCATAAATCCTTGCAGTTGTTAGCCACGGTTGTCATTCCTGTTCTCTGGGTCAGATGTCACACAGACTTGGTGAGGGGCAGGGATGGAGGGGCAGCAGTGCTTGTGTGAGTTCAGTTGGCAGTGCTTTAGAGCAGCTTATCTCTGATATGGCAAATCCCATGAATGCTCCACATTTTCTTTTTCCCAGAGCTGTGCTCTCTTTTCCAAAAGGAAAAGATGACATATTTAGGTCTGCTCCCCAGAAGGAAGCTACTTCTAGTTGGGTGCATTCCCCCAGTTTGCCTGTGCTGAGGCCAGGAAAGGACTCATATCTCTAAGGTATGTGCAAAGTCTCAGCTCCAAGGTGTTTATGCAGGACTTTGCACTTGGCAAGAGAGATGCATGTGCTCCATCCTCCGAGGAGCTGGGCTGGCAGATGGCCTGGGGCTGGCACTAGAGCATGTAACACACTATGCAGTGTCAGCAAAATGCTCCCTTCTCTGCCTCCAGCCCAGGTTTTTCCTGGGTTGTGATCCCACATTTCATTCCAGACTGTGCCAGGGCTGGGAAGGATGTGCTGCTCCCTAAGGCTGCACCCCCTGACATGCTGAGGTTGTGGGCTGGGCTCTGGTGGTCCAGGTGTGGACACCCACAGACCTGCCCTGGAACCCTGTGGATTCCCCTGCCTTTGAGCTTGACCCCCTGAGCCAAAGCTTTACACACAGTGCAGCATTTTCTGTGAGGTTAAAACCCTCCATTAGCTTGAAGGACAGGAGACCTTTCAAATGAGTCCAAATCTGACCATTCTTGTGACAAAACAACCCTCGACTCCCACCACCTCCAACAGTGACAGGGACCTGATCCGTGTCACTTGGACTTCTCTGCTTTGAGAATTCCTCAGCTCAAACTGGGGGGTTTGCAGCAGTCTCCATAGTGATTAATTGCACCTCCACAGACAGGGAAAATCGGATGCAGAAGCAGAAGGTCTCCTTGCTTGTAATAAACCAGGGAGAGGCACATTTGGCTCAGCAGACCTGCTCTGTGTTACTGCAGCTGCTCCTTGGCCTCTCCACGTTTGTGGAAGGTGCTCCAGTGGCAGCACAGGGATGAGGCAGAGATGGAGAATTCCCCCTGTCACCCAAACGAGTGATTTCATGCAAGATGACTTCCTTGTCTACCACACCTGATCCAAATGCCTAAGTAATGAGAAGGTGCAGGCACTGATGAGTGTGCAGAACGTTCCCTCTGGGAAACAGAGATGTGGCATCCACCTGAGCCCACTCACCTCCTGTGCTGTGGGATACTTGAGCAAACATCTTTTGACCCTGATTTAAGGATGGTCAAACATCACAGGGAAGAAAGGGTGTCATGAAACACACACTTTTTCTGTCTTTGCAGATACATGCTGGGAGAGCCTAGTGCTGTATGCTCAGACAACTGCTTCTTTTCCCAGCCCATCCTTTTCTCGGGATATTTTCTACTGCTTGAATTGTGGTTGCCAAGAGAGTAGCTTGCATGGACAGTGTCATCTTCAGGATGTCCTCCCTTACCTTTATTCACTTCCATGCAATCCCCTTGGAATGAAGACACCAAATCACAGCCAGGTTAGAAAGCCACTTGGTTACCTGTGCGTCCCAGGCTGGGAGGATGGTATTACATGGCAATTAGAGAAGATGAGATTCAGTTTATTGAAAGAGATGCTGACATCTCAGAAACAATTCTTACAAGCATTTTACACTGACCATCCTTACCTCAAATACCTTTCAGGCATGTTAAATGAAATCTTAAACCCCAATTTCTCAAACCAATTGGGGCCTGCACTTTGTGCTCAGGTGATGAGGGACAAGAAAGGTAAACTGCTGGCAATTACCTTTGTCACCCTCTGTCTGAGACCCAGGCAGCACCATGGTGACAGCCCTGCTCAGGCCCAGGTACTGACCTGGAAATGTGATATAGCTGAGGGCAGGTGTTTCATCTCTGATGGAAAAAGTAATTGATGCCTTGGAGCGGCTGCTGTGCCTTCAGAATCTTAAAAAGCTATTGACTCTACAATATATTTTAATAACTGGTGCTGTGAACCTTGAGTTACAGTCATCCTTTTTTAATATGCATGAATATTACTGTTCAATAATATCTAACTCACAAGTGAGTGTCTGTTAGCTGAGTCACACGACACAGGTGTGTGAGGCTGGCTTGCAGCACCATTGCATGTTTTCTGTCCCTCAGTGTCTGTTTCTCTTCCCCCAGCCATTTCTGCACTGGTGGCCAAACTCAGCCACAGCTCACAGGGGTGATGTCAGAAATCACATTTTGCCTAGAAGTTTCATGGAAATAGGAGGGTAGAGGAGCCATTGCTTATGTCTCCACAGACAGACAGTGGTGCAAGTTGCACTGAGCTCACAGGAGTGCTCAGGATGTGGTCACTGCCAACCACAGCCGAGGGAGAGCTTCAGCCAAAGCCAGTTTGCTGCATGGGCTCCAGAGACCCCCAGCCATGGGACTGAGAGCCTCTGGGGGACATCCCTGGGAGGCCTGGCTGAATCACTCCCTCTGCTCATACAACTGCTTTTTGTTATGCAGTGATGCTTCCCTCTCTCCTTCTTGAAAATGCAACCAGCTCCTTTGAACTGGCTATTGAGTTTGATATCTCAGTCTTTCACAAATCCCCTCAAAAGCACCAAGGACTCCTTCATTTATTCGTCCTTTACTGCTTGAGGTACTGCTCCACAGGCAGTACAAAACCAGCCTGTTTTCCAGCAAAGAGCCTTTCCAAAGCTGCTGTGCTTGATCAGAGGGAAGATTTTATTTATTTCACATCTTGTGGAATAATTCCACTTGTCTTGCAGTGCATTTGGGTTTTGTTTTTTTATTATTCTCACTTCTCTGGGACACAGAGAATGGGGAGAAGGTTGCCAGGGCTTAGAAGAGTTGCTCTGAGCAGCAGCCTGCAGAGGCTGGGAAAGCCCAGGTTGGATAATGGAACCTGGCAGCCATCCGGGACACCATAAACATGATTTCTTTTCACACACGAGGCTGGAGTACCTTTAAGAAAGAAACACACTTCACTCTAAAGCAAAAACACTGTGGAAAAAAACAACAGTTCTAACAGAGTTGCTCTCAGAGGAAATCTAATGGTGATGGATGTGCTAGCTCCACGGTCTGCTTCTCCTGATAGGCATCTTCTGAGGCAGGAAGAGTGAGTTTCTCCCCCAGCACTGGCACACAGAAACGTGTGAAAAGCAGGCTCCCTCCTGTGCCTTCCCCTGAAAGGAGCTGCATGTGCACTGAGTGGCAGCAATCCCTTTGCCTTACAGCCCCAGGAGGGAACAGCATGGGCTGTGCTGGGCAATAAACATCCCACGTTATCCTGCTGTGCAGTGTCAGACTCATGCCTGGAGACAGTGCTCTTTTATAGCAGTCATTCCCAAGGAGAGAAGCCAAAGCTCCCAGATCTCACCTCCAAAGGGCAGCGGGACAAAGTATCTTACAGTGCAAGCGACAGTCTCCTTGTTTTAAGCTACAGGATCATTCTCGCTCAAAACAGAGCGAGATCTCTGGGAAAAAGAGAGAAAGTAGGAAAATAACTAAGTATATTTAGCCCAAATCCCCAGCTGCAGGAGATGGGTGTTGCTTCACTGAACTCAGGGGAGGGTAAGGTACAGAGTAAACAACAGATCTGATCTGGTTCTGGCCCAGACTCAAGCAATGGAGATTTTGGTTACCGGTTGTTTTGAAACTCCTTCCCTTAAGTAATGATATTAAAACTATCTTAGATGAAAAATGAGTATTAGGGATGGCTTTTTTTGGATAAGACAGGACAATGCTTTTATTATCCTTATCTTTCCCTTTGATTCTCTAATTTCTTGCTTTCGGTTAGTCTATGCACCACTTGAGGGTGGAAAGACTGCTCATATCACGTGTCTAAAGGCACCACTTCAGTATTTGGTGTTACATACATGCAACTTTGTTCTTAAAAATCAATGGCTGGAACGTCTGGGGAAATGGCTGCTTTTGCAAAATTTGAGAAAGTTTCCAGATCACCAGATCCTCTGTCATTTGTGTGCATCTGATAAATAGTTATATTTCTAAGGTTGCATAAAGCTCATATATACATTTTAAAGTTCCAAACTTCTGCTGGGGTGCCTTAGATAACAGGGGCAAAATGTTGTTTGCTGTGTCAGCTGATGGTGAAGCCCTCACTGCTCACAAGGATGACAGGGCCAGGGAAGAGGTGAAAGGAGGGGAGTGAAGGAGGACTTGGGATATGGCAGATGTGCTTGTCTGCAGCAGGGAAAGGGAAGGGAAGAGCAGTCAAAGGCTGTAAAACCCCCTGAAATGAAAAGCAGATTGCTAGAGAGCCAAAATTAAAGAAAAATAGGAGGCCAACCCGAGTGGGGAGAGTTGCTGCTCTGTTGCTAGGTGATAGATCTGTTATCATGCTAATGGCAATGAGGGATTATACCCAATAAAGCATCTTTCATGTGAGAATTGCCAAGGGTTTTCCAGACAGCAAGGCTGTATTATTCCCATTTATTAGAGGCACAGACAAAGATGAATTGATTTGCCAAAAGTCACTGACGGATTTCAGAATAAGAAATTGCCTTATTTTAGTTTTATTAGGCCAAGGATTGCCATAAAACCTTTCTTTGCAATCAATCCTTTCCCCTTCCCCCATCCATCAGCCCATGTCCCTCTCTCCTGAGAGGACATGCTCCTGTCTTGTTTGTCATTCTTGTCCTGTTTAGATTACAAGATCTTCTGGGCCCGAGCATGGCTTACCGGGGGTAGTGAGGGGCAGAGCAAAGGTACGGACAAAATGAAGTTGTTCTGGGGCTGTGTGGGCAAGAAGAAAGTTCAGGGCCCATCTGGACACAACGGGATTGCAGTACATGTCAAGAGGCTGTGTGAAGAGGAATGCAAGCCTTCCTAAACCCACCTCTAACATCTCTCCCTGACTGCCTGCACAGCTCTTCCCAGCGCTGGGGGTTCTCAGGCTTGAATCAGTAAAGACATCAGGCATCACTTTTTCTATCATTGTTTCCCGTTAGAGACCCGTGAAGGAAGCACAGGCGAGCCTAAATTCTGTGCTGGTAGGAAAACAGCAATTTGATTTCCTCTGGAAGAACAGTTTCCATGAGGAGCAGGAGGAGGAGGAGGAGGAGGAGGAGGAGCAGCCTGCGATTTCTTGATGAGGGAGCAGGGTGGAGACATAGCGGGGATGCCACAGGAGAGGTTTTACTCTGAGTCAGCGTTCTCTCCGGAGTCCTGACTGGATGTGTATTCCACCTGGTGTTTCCTACTGTGCTTCCAAAGGCACAAACCCAGCAGCAGACTGCTATCTCTAAGAGGAGTACTGGGACTAGGCACGAAAACGGGGCTTTTACCATCTTCGTTTCCTTTATGTGTAAAACGGCGACGCATCTCATTTACATCTGTCACTGTGAGAAATTGCCTTAGTCTTTCTACAGTGCAAGTGAGATGCAAATTCCATTCACAGGAGGTACTAAGAGTTTTAATGACTGTCCTTGCCTGTTTTTCCTACTTCTCAGTCTTGGCGAGTTTCCCGTCTCCTGTACTTCAGCACAGGAGGACACAGAATAACTGATGTACAGGACCCATGCAGCAGCTTTGTGGGGTTTGGTCAAATTGTGTAAAAGAGCAAGACAATTTAAAACCTCGGGGCATGTCTGTCAGATAAATTCTACTGCTACATCCTCCTAATTGGCGTAGGGTTGCCACTATCTAAAAAAAAGTCCGTATTGGCTCCAATCCTGAAAAACTTGTGTTGCAAATATGAATTTAAGGTTGACGTGTGCTTCTACTATATTGGGACTGGTTTCCTTTGCCATGGGGGAAAAAAAAATAACCAAAACAAATCCAAAATAACCCCCCCCAAAACTCCAAAATGTGAACTGGCACTTTTTACTTAAAAGCACACCCTGGCAAGCAGGGATATTAGGAGCAGTGGAGGGTGTTAGGGTAAAGTGCGCTAGGAAGACCTCACTGGCAGCCTCAGGGCCCTTGCAATGTCAGACTTCAGGCTGTGCTTGAGCCTGGCTTTGAAGGAGAACCTGAAAGCTCTGCACATGATTAATTCCTTCCAAAAAGTGGAGATGCCAGATGTCTGGGCAAAGCAAGCACTCCAAAATACCCTGTATTTCCTCTTCTGCAGCAGCTGCAAACAGCTGCCTTGTCTTTGCTGAACTGCACCCACTTTCTTCTCTAAGCTTCAGGGGCTTGGCCCCACAGGGGTGCTGGTAGTATTTAAAAAAATTATGTGTTGAGATACAGCAGTCACTTCTCTTAGCTGCTTTCCTGACTCTCAAGCTTCCACTTGTGTGGGACCACCTCACACTCCACGCAGCCTTGGGACAGTGGAGCTGCCATCTCCAAAACTGCAACTGGGAAAAGCCAGGTTCCCTTGAGCACTCCCTCCATCCAGCAAGGCTTGTCCCCAGCTGCAGTGCTGTGCTGGGACCCTGTGACCCTGTCCCATGGGCCAGGCCCAGACCCTGAGCAATCCCTGGAGGGGACAGGGACAAATAGCCCTGCAGAGGGACAGGGAGTAGCAGGATGGAGGCAGAACGAGCTGTTTAAAACTTGTCTTTGATAATAAAGATTCCACAACTTCACTCTCAAGTCATGACTGAAACAATACTTATTTTCAAAGCAGCCCTGCAATTCAGATAATCCACACGGGAACAAATTGTGTTTGAGACACTAGGAGGAGGTTAAACAGAAAACATAACCTTAAACTACCATTTTCTATTATTCTCCTGTGAGAAACGGGCCCACAATTATTTTCATTTTTAAAAGCAATTTATTATAAAACAAAGGCAAACCGCGCTGGGCTCGTGACTCAGTAGGTTTCCAAGTCAGAGGCACGAAGAATCTCCAAAACTGGTTGGTTTTTATAACAAAATGGTCATAAGGGGTGTCTCTTTCTGAGACCAAAAATTCTCGAGATTAGGTAGGTATCTGGGTTTTACAGCAAGCATGCATCTGAAAGAGATAGGAGAATACACATCCCAGAACAAAAGGAGCCCCGAGGGTCTGCTGCTCCCAACGCCCTGATAAATAGAGTTATCACCCATCTGTTAAGCTGTGAAGAAATACCAGCTCTTGCTAACTTTACCAAAGTCTTCAGGGAATCATCATTTATCTATATAAAATCCCATTTTAAACTACACCACTAATATATTTAAACACCACAAAACGAATCTTACTCATCCAATCAAAGCATAACTCCAAGACTGCTTACAACATGAATTTCAATCATTAGCAAAAGCAAAACTCTTATCAACTACTGTATTTCACACTCTTCATATGGACAAAAATGGTAGACACAAACTGGTTCTGTTTTGCTCCAGGTTTGCACCAGTTGCTCAATGTGGGGTCTGGACTATGCTGCAGGAGCACCTGAACAGGAGGACCTGAGCTATTTACCTTTGATTTGCAGCCAAGACTTTGCTGAGGTGGCCCCTTTCCAAAAGCAGCACTGGGTTTTCTGTGTCAGCTGCAGTCCTGGTGGAAGGCAGACTGCTGGACAAGGTCCCACACATATATTCCAGATAAATCTGTTTCACAGCCAAGCTCTCTCCACAGCCCACCCTTCCCTTGGGCAGTCCCTTTCAAGCCCCTCTCCCACAGCAGGCCTGGGCTCACTCTGAACCCTAAACTGAGTCCAAAAATGAATCCTAACCTCACTCAGCTCAGCAGTAAGGGATGGATGATGCTTACCGAGATCATCAGGATTTGGGAATCCTGGCACTTTTCTTTGGGAAGATTCCCCAATGTTTGGGAAAGAGTTAAGGAGCCTGAAATTAAAAGTGTTTGTTTCAATATTTGGAAGGAAACAAAGAGAACAGGATTTCAGAGGAACAAAGCATTCATGCCTGTCCCAGCAAAAACCCCGTGAGGGAGCAACATGTCGCTTTACCATAGTACATGGGTAGCTGGAATGCCTGGAAGACTTCCCCGGGGAGCAGTGAGCAATTTGTGCCAAGTACTGTGCAAATAACCATGATCAAGGTGGTTCCTCTCCCAAGAGTACTGCAGCCTTTAATCAACACATGGAGAAGAGCAGGGTAACAGGGAGCTAATGTTGGTTAGTGTGATAAACTGTCTTCTCCACATCAAAAAGTGATGTCTGTTTTCTGCAGTCCCTGCAAAACAGGAACATTTATGTGGGGGTTGAGGAGGAAGAGTCTAAATTAGTTTTACAGATGCTTGGAGGGAATTTTCCCTCGAGTTCCATGGGGAAATCAGGCAGGGCCTGTTTGTGGATGCAGTGCATGTAGCTCTCCTGGTGGGAGATGACCCACTGGCACTGAGGTGAGGTAGGAGGCTGGGTGAGGGCCACCAGGCACTTCGGGTGTGATGTGATGAGGACAGGCAGGCACAGGGCAGGCTGGATCCTGCAGGATCCTGTGTTCCTCTCCCTCCGATCCCCACAGGGACTGGGTAATAGATTGGTCCGCTCTGCATCAAGCAGCTGTCTGACAGCAGCCTTCCTGAAACAAGGGGGGGGGGAAATAGCAGAGAGTCCTGAAAATTCAGGCACCAGCTCTTGCTTTTGTCACTTGCTCCTGTCAAAGCCCATTTGTCAGAGGCTCTGCAGGCTGCAGCACACAGGGTTCCTCTGCACATGAAAGGCTGAGCCACTCTTCCTCCCCATCTCCTTGTGCCTTTTCTTTTTCAACCAACATTCATTTAATATGCAGGAACTCATACACTAAAAATATGATACAGGCTTTGTAAATGATGATCCAGAGCCGCCCCCGTATAAGAGTCCACAGCAACAATACAGCCGCAAATGAAGCTGAACAAATCATTTCTGTGATTGTATGGATCATAAACCACATTTGTTTCAGTAACTTGGGGCCTTGCACAGCCACATACACACCAGGCTGCCCTGAAAGAAAACAGAAAGGACTCAGCCTTCCCAGCAAGCGATGGCCCCTGGCAAAAGTTTCTGAATCCAAAAGTCTGCTCTCACCAAAGCCTGAAAAATCCCTCCATGGTGCATTGTGTCTGTGTGGGTCTCTGGCTGATTTCTCCAACCTGTTCATGATTTCTGCTTCAGATCCCCATGTTTTCCTGTGTTTGATAAGGATAATACAAGTATAATGATATCTTTTTCCTGTACAAGCAAAAGGAAGGAGTTGCTGTGAAGTGTTCTAGTCACAGAAATGAGTCTGACTGAGCCCCCTGGGCCCCTTCTGTTATTCCTGTTTGTCTGCCAGAGCCCTCAAAGCCAGGGCAGTGGCTTGGCAGCTGTGCTACTGCTCGGCCACCCAGGATGTCATCTGATGCAAAGGGAAGGGTCTCTGTGTTGTCCAAGGTATCACCCTCATGACAGAGAGATCTCAAACTGCTCCATGCAGAAGGAGAGTGTTATTTTGGACATCATGGTGTGACAGGAAAGAGGTCAGAAACCTTTTTGAGAGCTGATTTTATGGTGTTCCCCCTCTGAGCATCAGGTGTGGCAAAGCCATTCACTTCATGCTCAGCACAGGAATTTTCATGTAAAATGTATGCTCCACCATATATAGCTCTGTCATGGTGCTTGTAGGACATGTTGGCTTCAAGTTAGATCACATATCCCACTTGACATGCCCCATGAATGTGGGCAGAGTAATTTTAGGTTGTATTTAAATAAAAGTGGCTATATTTTTCCTGAAAGCACAAGTCAGATAAAAATATCCTCTGGTTACTGCTTTGGAAATGCCTTAACACCAACTTACTTTGTCATAGAAACAGGGCAATGGTGACAGTAACATTCAGATACTCAGCTGCAGAGCAAGCCCACATGGAGATCAGTCCCCCTGTGTCAGTGGGAGCAGACCCTGCTGTAAGGAAAGATGGGCTGCCTTTCTCTGGCCACCACAGCCACCTGATTGACCCCCTGAGCTGCCCCTGCTCCTTCCCAGGCTGCTGGCAAAGAGGCAGCTGCTGAAGCCTTTGTGCAGACATGCCCAATGCCACCAGAGACTACAAACAGGACAGAACCTCTGCCTTTGGACTTGTGTAGCATGTACTTGAGCTGCTGTTCATCTCCATCCCCAGATCGAGTTTGATGCCTCAGCCCCACTGGCAGTGCAGACCTCCCTTCTGTGCATTCCACAAAATCCCTGTTTCCTCACCCAGGAGCCCAGCTCCCCCACAACTGTTACAGAAACTAGAGACCAACATGCCCTGATTAGTTTAATTGGCACAGGGCAGTCTCCTCCCTATTCAGCAGCTGAAGCAGAATTCCTGTGCTGCTTAATGCCCCACCACTGAAAGCTACTGAAGCTGGACAAGTCTTTCTAGAAACCATGAGGCAGGACTGGTATCCCTCCACTCCCAGCCCCAGCTCTGCTCCTCTTGCTGGGGCTGGAGGGTGACCTTCCCCCAGCCAGAACACCTTGCAGGTGCTCCTGTGTGCCCTGGATGGCTCCTCTGCTGCTGACAAACACCGGGCCTTCAGGCCAATGCATTTGTGCTCTGCTGTGGGGAATTCCTCCTGCCAAACACTCCACACACTAACTAACCTGACTGATGTGCTGCAGCGCTAGCTGGAAGTCAGACAAGTCCTTTGCTCGTTTTCCAAAACCAGGAAGGAACACAGTGCCCACCAGGACCTCGCACTGTGGTGGTTTGCCAGGAAGGGAGCTGGTGAGGCAGCTGGACCCTTCCCAAAACCTTCTGGCAGCACAAGACACAGCCAAGCTGCAGTGCACCAGCCCAGAGAAGTCTGAGTGAATTCCCAAGTGCCTTGCACTACCAAAGGCCAGAGGAAAAGCTCCTGCTGATTTCAGTGACCAGCTCACTGCCTTCCAGCTGCTCCATCCCCACTGCAGAGTAGGACATTAGACAGGGCTGGTGAGAAACCATCAAAAGCAGCAGGAAGCTGAACATGGTCCTGATTAATATTATTTTCCTTATTATGCTCATAGCCTGTCTTGGTTAAAGCTTTCATTCACCAGCTAATTATTTGTAGCTGACATTAGGGTCATCCAGAAAACTGAGAACTTGGTGGTTAAAACTGAGAGGAGTTTCCCAAAACCAGGGACATACTCTGAGTGTCTCTTTGTCTAATTACTAGTATCTCCTGTGCTGAGAGTGTTTATTGCAACCTGCACCTGGACCCTGCTCTGCCTTGCAGAGAGAAAACAGAAGAATCAGCTAAGCAGCAGCTACATCAAAACCATACCTGAGTTTTTCCATCTATCAGAGAGCTCAGGCGAGGTGGGGGCCTCTCCTGGAGGTAACTCTCTTTTAACTGATTCCATGAGGAAACGCAGATCATCCATTTTGTCCCTCTGTACCAGGAGAAAGGAGCTGCAGCTCAGGGCACATCCTGTCACTGCTGTGCTGAATATTGCTTTAACATCCTGCCAGGCCCTGAAACCTCATCACTGCTTGGTGCAAAAAGTGCAATTCACTTTGACACATATAGATATTTATTTGATAGGGATATATACACAAATGCATACATGTATGTATATATAAACACAGACATATTATGGGAAAGTGAAAATATGCCATGTCAGCTTCTTGTAAAAAGACTTGTTAATTCACATGTGAAAGTCTCCTGACAGTTTAAGCAGAGCCAGGATGGTAACTGAACAGCCCACCCCTGGCACCCTGGCAGCTCTTAAAAAAATCACAGAAGCAGTCAAAGGCCCTCATGTTTTATTTTTCCACACACATACGTTCACAATTTCACTGGACCAATTGCTTTTGACTGATTGATTTTCCCTTCTTTGAGACACCAACATATGGAATTATTCAGGATGCTACTGTATATAATACTGTGCTAGGAAAACTGTTCCATTTAGCTTTACTCCCTATGCCTACAAAATCTGTTTGGTTCATGTATCTGAACCACAGTGAGAAAATGCCATGAATGTAACACTAAACCAGAAGCTGACTTCATACACAGAAATCAGGAGAATTCAGATAGTACTCCTGCAGCATTGCTCATGTTCTGAAGGTATAGGTTTCTTTAGGATCCACACTCAGATACCTTCATTTGCCAGCACAAATCTTTATGCCAGGATTCAGCCCACTGAAGTCAGCACCACTTATGCTGAGTTATTTACTTGTTCTTACTTGTTATTTACTTGCTGTAAGTAAGAGAACCACAGGAGGTTAAGGAAAACAGTGATGGTGTAATTGACAATGATGTAAAATTCAGATTATTTACAGAAGGACAGGAAGAGGAAAATATACACAGACTATCCCTCCTGTGGCGAGTTAGGGTTGATTTGTGCATAGTTAAAACTGAACCAAAAGGAAGGGAAAGGGTGTTTGCTCTTGCTAGAGATTTTGTGTGGTGAATGAGGATGATGTCAGGGTATTTGTTTGGCGCATGTATTGAGGGAAGACAGATTTCTTTTGCTGTTGGCATTGTTTGGATTCCCCAATTTGTTTGCTTTTTCTGATTGGCTCTTTGGAGGACAGAGAAACCTGGTTGAGCCCCAGCCTTTATTTTGGAGAGAGAAAAGCTGTATCTAGGTGGACGCTTCGAAAATTAGTGTCTTGAATTTGTCAGAAAAGCCAGCAAATAAGATGAGAGAAAAGGTTGCCCATAAAAAATTCACTGGCCTTTTCAGCACATCATTCATCTGTCACTGCTGCATTTGACTCCTAAAGACCTGCCTACTATCCCACCTCTAAAAACAGTTTAGGCCAAAATGCTGTGTTACTTATAGTTGTAGAAGAAGGAATGTCTATTAAATCTCTCAGAATCTGTAAATTGTTACAGTTTCTCCAGCACTGAAAAGCAGCCATGCTAAGTGAGGATGTGCCAAAATGTTTAAGTTTTAACTGTCCATCACCACTTGCATTTCAGATTCTTTGCTCTCCTCGGTCATTATGAAAGTTAGCATGTGTCTGTAGTAGAAAGGAATTCATAAAAGGCCAAAGGAAGGTACCTTTTACCACACATACATTGGCCCTTAATGCCAGTCCAGCTGCATCTGTGTTGGGGACCACAGGTTGGTTTGACAAAAAGTGCATTCCTCATCCAAACTTCATTCACAGGAGCACCATCAGCCTCCTCCTTCCAGCTGAGGGGCTTTCCTGCTGCCATCTGATGAAGTACAGGGAAAGGAATTAGCCCTTTTTTCTTGCTTCTATTTTGAAAGGATTTGATTAACATTTAAATAGCAAGTTCAGCAGTTGCCCTGTGTTGCATATCATGCACATCTGCAACCACCTCTCCTGTGAGTCTGTTGACTATTCAACCTTTTGCCTTTCCTTTTATAGTTCTCTTGGTAGCTTCCTTACTTCATTAGTCTTTTGAATTCTGAAATAAAAACTTGATGCCTGACTTCTCTGTCCCACATTTGTTTTTAGAGCCTCTTTTGAGGACATTAAATCAAGATCAGAGCCAATTACATTCTGGTTTAGTAGCACAGAGTGACTATTTAAGGTGTTTGGGATCTCCATATGATCATTAATCTTAACATTATTCCCATTTGCTGTTTACTGGGTGCCACTGGTTTGCTGGTACCACTGGAAGTGGATAAAGAAAGATGTATTAAACCAAACTTCACAGGCACCAGTTTGGTTGGAGTTACTTGTTTTCACTGTTCAGAGCAAGGGAAAGGAATTTAAAAATAGACATTTAACATGGTGGGTGAGTGATATTTAGAAGATTCTGTGCTAAACTAGGGCAGAGCCACGTGTATATATATATATATATATGTAGTCAAATAATAAATTCATTGAAAAATGTGGTCTTGATATTTCTGGAATCATCAGTAACTTTAGAACTGTCTGAGTTGGTGCATTTGTTTGGGGAAAATACATTTATCGGAGGAAAAGATTCTTAAAACTGCCTGAAGGTTGGGAGATGGGAGTCAACTCTCCTCAAGCAGATGGAAAAGAACTAAATTTACGCACATCCCAGTGAGTCCTTTCTGCCCTGAAATGGTTCAAAAGAGGGGATATTTTTTCGTGCAGTTTTTAATGCCTTGCTTTCCTTTTTCCTTGTTTTTCTGTCAAAAGTCAATGAATCAGCATTTTGTTCAAGCTGTAGAGGTTATTTGGTGCAGAAAATAATGCCTTTTTTGGGGGTTGACTTTTTTCTCTCACAGAAGAAATTAATTTGAAATCTTTCATAACTCAGTTCAATTCAGAGGGATTTTGAGCTGATTTGCTTTGTTTGGCTGATGTGCTGAAAAATCACGTTTATTTTCTTAGCTCTAAGTAGCATCCAGTCAGGTCTTCAGAAATGCTCTTTATCTAGTCTTGTCATTTGTGACAAAATCCCAGAATGGTTTGGGTGGGAAGAAACATTAAAGCTCATCCATTTCCACCCCCTGCCCTGGGCAGGGACACCTCTCATTGTCCCAGGTGGCTCCAACCTGGCCTTGGACACTCCCAGGGATAGGACAGCCACAGCTTCTCTGGGCAACCTGTGCCAGGACCTCACTGCCCTCACAGGAAAGAGTTTCTTCCTAATATCCAATCTAAGCCTACTCTCTGTCAGTTTGAAGCCATTCCCCCCTATCCTGTCATTACAATTTAATATCTGTAAAATGTGTTTGCAACCCAGGGCAAAACTGAGTAGTGGCATGCACATCTGGAAATCCATGGCCTGGGGAGGGCCCTGCAGCACCAACACAGTGATACAGGGCACACTCAACTCAGCTGGAATCCAATTCTGGCAACAGTTTCACAGAGCTGCAAAATGTATAAGGACTTAACCAGCCCAACTGAAAAAAAAAGAATACATTAAAAAAAAAAATTCCTCCTACTGCTAGGAAAATGTCAAACTACTCTGCTTAAAACTTTGGTGTCAGCTAAGGGGATGATACCAAAGCCTCACACCCACCCTACAGCAGTCCTGCAAACACATTTAGGTGGGTTCCAAAGCTCAGTGTGTGGGCAGGTCCCACAGATGTCACACTGCTTTATTTTGTAATTTTTAAGATTCTTTTGCACACCTTTCTGAGAATCCCCTGCCAAGTTTCCTCCTAGTTGGATGACTTGGCAGTTGTGACTCTTTCTCTTGGGCATGGTCCTGCTCTGTTCCTACTTTTTAGGAACTTGCTGTGATTTTTCTGGTCAAATGTATTGCACCTGACAGGTGGAACACTCTTCCCACAGAGTTTCGAAAACAAGAGAGATGCTTATGTTGAACATAAAGAGAAAAAAATGACCTTTGCTAGAAATCCAAAATACGAGTGTGTTGAAGTCAAGGATGACACCATCTCCTGGCCCTATTTCGACTGGCTCTGCTCCAGGACCACCCACTTTCAATTCTTGGTCTACGTGATTGGCCAGCACCCAGCAGACTTACCCCTTTTTCTCCCCTGAACCTCCACCTGACAAATGGTTTTAAAATTCCCCTCAATATCTCTGCAGTTAAGCAGAGCATTGCAGGCAGGTTCCCTTTTCCACATGCATTACCAGACCTAGAAAGCACACAGGTAATAATTCAAGCATCATCTGTTCCAGTGGTCCATGCCAACCTTGGAATGGGGCCCCCAGTTTTGCTGCTTTCCAGAAATGCCACCTGATAAGCAGCAATTTTCCAAAAGACTCTCTTTTGATATGTACATTGCAAAACTACTCTGTCTGGGGAGACAAAATCCTAAAAGAGACTCTACAGCAAAGGCTGTGATAGGAGCTCTGAGATGTCCTCCATGGCTGCAGCAGAGCCTTCCTGGACCTGGAAACCCCACCAATTCAGTAGATATCCAGGGATCACAGTTCCCAGGGCCTGGCTGCTACATGATGGGACAAGGTGAGACTGGGCAAGAGCCTGAATTCCAAATTTATGCTGTCTTCAGGGAAGTTGAGAATTTAATTTTTGTGGGTTTCATCCCACTCAAAAAGTCTCTTTGTCTTTCTCTCCATCACTGCAGCAGCAGCAGCAGCCAGGGGATATTAGCATACTCATTAGCATATTGCAGTGACTTTGGTATGTACAGTCGCCTGATTGCAATTGAAAGTAATTTCTATTTCTGCTTAAGCACATTCAATATGTGATCAGATAGATACAATCAGGATTCCAAATCCTGTGGTGACTTTCAAATAACTCTTAACTTAATTGACTGCTTGAATGTTCCCAGGACTGAGACTTGGGAATACACACACTGTCACTGAAATGGCAAACACAGACCTGAAATACTGTCTGGAAGTTTTATTGCTGTTGTTGTATCATTTAATGTAACTCGGTATTCAGAGCAGATATGACTTGATAGGATTAAACCTCCTGAAGCTGGTGACTGGAGAGGGAATTTCTCACCCTCATCCTATTGGCTATTTGTTGAAGGTTTGAAGTTGTAGATAGACAAGATCTGGACCAAAGCTATTTTTATACAAAAAAACAAAAACAAAACAACAGCCTTTCTACTGGATATTTGCTTGTAGAAATAAACATATACAAGTCCATGCTGCAATTAGGGAAGAAAACTTTTCCATTCGTTCTAACTTGTCATTCTTCAACCTTCTTTCTTTTCCACACTAGCATTGCTAGGAGGAATTTGGTAAAGCCATGTGTTTTTATCCAGCTGTGAGCTCAAATCTGAAGGACAGAACACATTGTCTTCTTTTTCAATCAAGTGCATGCAACACCTTCCTACAAGCTGTGAATTTATTTTTTGTTCATCCTTGATAACGTTCTGTGATTCCATGAAAGCAGCATGTAAGGCCCCTTGCAGGCTTATATTGAGAGTGATTGGCTTTAGAGGAGCTGTAGGACAAATTAAGAAAAGTAGCATTTTACATAAGTATTCAAGTGGGTACAAATGTCCCAGGTTCGAATGAAAGAGAGGAGTAACAGTCTAGCAAAATATTTAAAAAAACAAAAATTTAAAAAAAGAGGACACCAGAAAAAAGCAGAGAAGTTGTGATGGTGTTTTGCCAACAAAAGGACAATAAAACCCCCATGTCCTTAAAGGTGTTTCCAAGTGGACCACCAGCAGTCACACCAGGGTGTCTCCCTCTGAGGCACAGCCCCTGCTCAGGGACATGGGCACAGTGGTGCCAGCAACGCAGACATATGAAGGCAGGAGCAGCATTGAAACTTTGCCCTGCCAGGACATGGTGAGATTGAAAGAGAAAAAAGGCAAAATGATGGGCAATATTAGCTTCTTGGTCATCTTTTGGCATTAAGAGGTTTTTTTATTCTTAAACAAACAATGTGTTCTGAAGTGCCTTTTGGAAAAACAGTACCTTTCTACACACTTGCCTAGAATTGGAACAGAGAACAATTTCCTGGTGCTTGTACTTTACCTGAAGTCAAATTCCTGCCTAGAGAAGAAGAACAATGGGAATGAGATACATAGACATAGATAAGCAGCTGACTATGGACCTTTGACTGCAGGAAATTAATGACAACTCCAAACCCTGTTCTGCTCCAATTTCCTCTGTAAATGCACACCAACGGGTTAGAGTGCACAATTTGGAGGAGGCCACCTGTTTTCAATTAGGTCAGAGGGAGGACTCACTTCTCTCCTAAATGAATTGCAGATAAATCTTCCCAGGAGTGGGCCTCCTTCTCTCTGGGCTGGCATAAATCAGGGAATGCATCAGCAGCCTCAGGGTTGTACCAGGAAAAGTGGGTCCAGCCCCCCCAGGGGTGTCATCCTGCTCTGGAAGGGCATTTTGGGTTGGTCAGGAACAGCTTTGTCCTCTTTTTTCCTCTGTTTTCCACCATTCCTTGGTTTGGAATGGTTAACACATCTGTGTTTCATTCCCTGCTTTCAGTGTGAAAGGGGCAGGGGGGAAGTGGTCTCTCTTTTAAAGTCCTAGACAAGAAGATGGAAGAGCTGGAGTAATCTGAAGGGGAAGGGTGAATTATTTTTGTTGACATGATTTCAACAAGTAACAGTTCTGGCTAATTACACTGTAATTGAATTGGCATGTTAATATGGTCTTCCAGGGAATCTTGTTTCCTTTTTTATCCATTACAATGGGATTTTGAAGTACAGGCTGTTTTGTTTTAAAAAACAGAAACACAGAAAATAAAATAGAGCAATTGAGAGCTAAACTTGCTCAGGCCCAGGGAATTTACAGGTTACTGCTGGAAAACCAGAAGATTTTATACAAGGAGTGCTCAGGGGAGCTCTAGGAAAGCAGATGACCAGGGCAAATGGGCACTGGACACTCAGCATTAGCTGAGCCCTAGCAGTCGCACGACAGATTTTTCTCTCCTTTTAATGTCTTAAAACCTTTGGTTTGCATTGATTTTTTTCCTTGACGATTTTTAATAGGAGAGAAAATAACTCTTCATTCAGATGAAAATCAAAAATCACCATTTCAGATCTACATTAAGGGGAATTTATGAACGTGCAGCCTCACCCTTTCTCTTCCCCACATGCTTCAGAACTGGGGCCAACTGGTGCTTCAAACTAATAGTGGGGGAAAACCTCTCTTCTTGTCCAGCATGCTCTGAAATTGTCCAGTCCTCGTTCTGCAGAATCTGGCATTGGTCACTTCTTGGAGTCAGACTACAGAGGATGATTCTGAACCTAAAGGAATGGGATAAAGAGCTCTAGTTTGTATGAGGATGTATTAATATTTTTCCTATAAAACGTGATCTCTACAGTGCAGTAAGTCACATCTGAGTATCTGTTGATGTTCAGGTTTAACTACACGGACAAGGACACTGTGAATGCACTGTGACTCATCCAGCCACAAAACAGCTAAGTCATCTCAGGTAACTAAGGCCAAGATTATGCTTTCCTATGACAATTAATGTATTCTGTGAGATTTAAAAATATGACATCAAAAAGCTGATTTACAGCATCCCACACAAGATATTGTGATATTTAAGGTCACATTATTGCATATGATAAAATGTGCTGATTTAACTTTTCCCTTAATTGCCTTCAATGGCACCATTTCCCAAATGCTCTTTGGCACAGGGAGAGCTTCACTTGCTGAGTTAAATGCCCCCCACACCATCTCAAAGGAAATGGTGCGTGTATACAAACCCCTGGCGTGCAGAAATACAGCATTTCTTTTGTCAGGAAGCACAGTGAAATGTTTTCTCTGCAGGAAGGCAGCGCCTAAAGCTGTGACATGGATACATGTAGGATAGAGATGTGCTGTCCCTGTGCTCACCATGGAGTGCTGAAGAGCCTGCCCTGAGCCCTCTGGAGACCATTGCCCAGCTTTACTTTACTCCTGTGGGGCCGTGACTTACTGAGCTGGTGTGACCTAACGCTGTGATAAAAGGATGTATCACACTCCATGGGCTGCTCCACCTTTCAACACTGAGCAGTCAGTATTAAATCTCACATGAACAGAGTCTCTGGAAAAGATGAATGTGAGGAAAAGAAAAGAAGTTTGGGCCCTTTGTGTGAATTCACGATTAAACATGGCTCATGTGCCAAGTACCACCCCAAAGACTGAAAAAGCATTCAAAGTGTGTTTGAAGGGCCTCAGAGGTGCACAAGCCATTAGTGGATCCTCTGCATGGGGTTAGATCCCTGATCTCTGATTTTTCCCTAGAAAAAACAGTGACTAGACATGTCCCTCCAAACACTGCAGCCTTGTTGTTGCAGTGGAGTGTGTGCTGCAGTTTGATGTATAAATCTACTGATAGTGATGGAAAAACTTTCATTCAATTAAACGGGCTTGAAGCCAGGCCCACAGTGAAGCCTTGTCTGTAGCTGCCACTGGGATGGTAGGTTCTATAACAACTGTATCACAAAACACTTTACAAAAGAGTCATGAACTTTGGAAAAGACTATGGCTTATGTATTCTGTTTAAACAGAGGAAGTTGCTCAGTGACTTGGCAGCCAAGAACAACGCCCAGTTGTGGGTAACTGAAACCAACATCAGAGAAACTATATGAGCAGATAGTTAATATCAAGGCTCACATCTTTCCAATCTGTTACTGATTCTTATATTTCTGAGCTGGATCTAGAGATGGATAAGAGGAAAATGAAAGTGCTGTGTGATGAGGGTGATGGCCCCCTGAATGCAGACAGCCTGGGCACAGGGCTGTGCAGTCTGTCAGGTCACTGTTTGAAATTGCATTTCCAGTGAAATCGATAGCTGAATTCCTCTTGACGTCAGTGAGGCCAGATTTTCCCATTTTGGACTCATAAAATGTGTACTAGTTTGAAATCAAACCAGTGGGAGGTCGCAAGTCAGAATTATAATTTAATAGAAAAAAAAATTAAAAGAAATAAATAGATACAGTAGTAGAAGAACACTGACAAAGTCAGATACACCCTGACACTCTATGGTAATAGCAGTCCAAGCAAAGCAGTTCCGTTGAAGCGGTGATCCTGTAAAAAGAAAAAGAGTGAGAAAGTCCAGTGGTAGCTCTTGTCCTCTGGGAGTCAGTAGGTAAGCGCTCCTGTGGTGTTCAGAGTCTCAGCTTATATCCAGGATGGAATAGTTGTCTCCTCCCTCTGGGCAAAACATCTCACAATGGGATGGTGAGTCATGTGATAAGGCCTGATGGGCCCATTAACAGCAGATAGTCCAGGAAGGAGCTATCTCTGAGTCATGGGGCGAGGCATCGATGGCCCATTAACAGAAGATAATACAGAGGGAAATGGCAAAGAACACTGTTTCACCAGCTGTTTCAACAGCTAACGGAGATGGTAATAGAATATACTTCAACCTAGGACAAAATGTCAGAGGGTGAAGTGAAGTAGCTATCACAGAAAGAAAGAATGCAAATATAAATAGAATGGGGGAGAATTAGTAGCTGACAAATATTACTTCCTAGTTGCATGGAAGAAAAACACACTAAAGAATAAACTAAACCCCAGGTTTCTGGTTTTGAATGATAAATAAATGTCTGAATAAAAAGAAAGAGAGGAAATAAGAGGTAGGAACACATAACTTTTCACTCAGAAGGGTCTAAAACTTGGCTAGGAGGAAGCTATGGCTTAAAATAATTTTCTTTTTTCCTTGGGCCAAAGTTTGATGGAATGGAGGCTTTAGTGACAACACTCCCTTCAATAGGAGCCTTTCCTGCCTCTAATTCCCACTCCTGAGCAGGAGCACACGATATGTGATATGTGTTCAATCATGCTGTAAATAGGCTTAAATAACTGATCAAGTCTAGAATAAAAGCTCTTCAGGAGTTTTAGGAAGTTGTTGGGAAGACAGTGATACCATCAGACTTGGCACAGGCATGGACCTGGTGGTACCAGGATGCTTGATCTGCCTTTGCATGTTTCCTGGATTTTCCAGGGAAAGCAGCCTTTCTTCTGCCCATTCTCCTGACCACAGGGACAGGCTGGGCTTCCACGGTATGATGAGGGCAACAGGTTTGGTACATTGGCTGCACAAGTTCAGGACTGCCTGGCATGCATTTCTGATCCCATAATTACTATACTTCATTCTGTCTTTCCCCATCTGTTAATCCTTCTTTTTGCTGTGCTGTGCTTTCTTCCTCCATTCCTCTACTCCAGTCTTCTTCCAAATAAACAGCACCCCCCAATTACATTTTCTTCATGTGGCCCAGCTTTGCTACAACTGTACCAAACTTGGTGTTTCTGACACTGGTACCTGGGGAATATTGTCTTGACATGTCTTTACACGGTGTTCCTGGGTGTAGTGACCTGTGCACTGTTTCCCTCGCAGGGTCCTACTCCCTGGCAGACCCCTCAGTGCTTCTCTCCAGTTATCCTGACTTCTGGACACTGCTCACTTAACACCTCCTTAACTACCTGCAAAATCCAGCTATCTGTAACTTCTGTCATTTTATCTCTCCTTATCTCCCAGGCCCAGCAGTTTCCCAGGCCAGGGCTCAGCCAGTGACCTTGTCTTCTGCCCACAGCTCTGAAAACAGAGGAAGGAAGGGAAAGAGAGTGAGATAATATTTCTCAGTCGTTCACTATCAACCTGGGAGACTGTCCCGAGCTGGGTTTCTCAGGGATCTCTCCTGGAGCCAATGCCACTCACCGGTTAATGGCAGAAGAATGATAGAATTTAGTTTAATCTTGTCCAGCTGAGGACCCAGTCTGGAAAAGCATTAGTTGTGATCCAGTAGGGACAAGCAACTGCTCTGTGTGTCCATGGGGACCATCTGTGCAGGACAGAGCATTGGGCTGCAGAGTGGTTTGCAGGAAAACTTTGGGTGGTTTAGTGATTGCAGGATGAACTTGGATCAGTAATGACAAACTGCTGAGATGAAAGTAGCCAATGGTGAGAGGTACAGACAGGAGTGAGTTAAGATGAGCAAAAATAATAATTTCCTGCTGTTGTGTACAGTTGTGCTGAATTTGGCTGATCTGCTCTGTCTAGTTTTAGGGACAGTTCTCTAAGAAGGATGTGAGTTGCAGAATATTTCAGAGAAAAGCAGTGAGAACAAGGTCTAAAAAACAAGAGCTGTGCAGAAAAGTTGAAGGAAACTAAAGTGTTTAGGCTAAAGAAAGGAAAAATAAAGGAAAAGATGCCAGCAATCTTCAAATACATAAAAGGTAGCTGCAGCTGCACAGAGCAAAGAATAAACTGTTCTTTCATTTGCTCAGGGCACAGAGGAAGGATTAATGACCTCGAGGAAAGATCTGTGTTAATTGTGAGGAAAGTTTTCTAAAGAGCTTTGGACAAAGCTCTGGACTAACTTGCCTTGGGAAACTGTGGAATCTCCAATAGGGAAAGTTTTGTAGAATTCTCAGATCAAAAATATCCCCAGAAGAGATTGCAGTGTATCCCCAGTGCTAAGTCAAGCTGCATCTGGTGGGTGTTTTTGCTGCCTTCTCTTTGAATTCTTTCTGTCTTTCTGCCATTCCCCTTTTAGAGACAGCAAGTCTTCACCTTCATTTTTGACTCCTTGCATCCTATCATCCATCCCTTTTTATCTGTGTTTTTATTTTGGGAGGGGATTACTGGTAAAATGTAGGTATTTCAGTCTGTTCTGTCAATAATTTGAAGTGAAAGAGGTGAATTAAACATGCATAATTCATAAAGATTTAACTCCAATCAAACCAATATCATGAATGACTAAAACCTCCCCACAAGCTGTAAAATGGCAACATATGCAGGCAACAAAAACGGCTCAGTGTTAGTCATGGTTATGAATGATGCTTTAGGTGGAAAATTGTGAGGAGAAGCTCAAAAGAGCTAGATGAATGAAAAGTAAGATATTTATTCTAATGCTGTCAAACGCTGGAGTTTGCACAGAGTCATGAAATTATGTAGGTGAACTCTGCTTAGACTGGAAAAAGAACCCCACACAAAAGTCAGCTGCAAAGCAGTTAATGTTAGTGGCAGATGCTCTGTTTGTTTAACAAGCACTTTGGGCTTTTTTTTTTTTGCCTGGAGTGTGATGTCTCTTTTTTCATATTAATGAAGATGGTTCTTTTAAAAACACTAAGTTAAGCATAAAAGAATAAAACATATTTATTCCAAATGGAAAGGCAATTACCTCAGTGATGTTCCCTTGAGCATAAAATCTATATGCAGTACTCAGTGGAGCTACAATAACCACTTTTGCAAGTCGTTTAGCTTGTGGAATTGAGTTGGTTTTAATTGCTTGTTGAATTACCTGGGCTTTAGCCTAAGCCCTTCAAGTTGTGAATTAGTTACAAAATGAAGAGGGGAATGCTGAGAAGCTGTGGGTTTCAAAATGAGTCTCTAAAATGTTTTCCTTTATTTATAAGGAATTTCCAATTTGAATTACCATTGTCCTTCCATCTCAAAAAAAGAAATTGCTGGGAGCTCACTGTACAGACAGCTAAGATTTCTCATTCAGGTTCTTCCAGATGGAAGGAGAACAGCTCTTGGGCAGTTTTAACTTAGTTTCTACCTATCAAAGCCAATAGATTGCCTCAATAGTGTCTCCAGTTAATGTGAAGGAACAGGTCCACACCCACAATAACTATTTTTGTTTGAAAACTTCTGGCACATGAAAATATGAGATCAAGTGGGATTTTTAAATGGGTGGATTTTCTTGAGTTAACTGAGGGTTGTGATTTGGATGCTAAAAAATCTGTTCTGATCCCTGCTGTTGGTTTTGGGGAAAACAGCATTTTCAGCAGGAACAGGAATGTAATCCTGGAAGCTGTACTAGAGAAGAAATGGTATCATCACAAAATGTCAGTGAGTTGAAAGCCAGCTGAGACTGAGCCAGACTTTACTGGCTTCTATAGTTCAGTGACTGAAACTCCCACCAGAGTCAAGGGCAAACCACCATGTATTTGCCTTTGTGCAGCCTTGATGTGGAAATTCAACCTCTGCTCAACCAGATGTTACAGCTATGCAGTGAGAAAAAAGGGAAAAGGGAATGCATCATGAGCTGGAGGAGCTGACTGGAAGATTATTAACATTTCAAATATCAGGGAAGCTAGACCCTCAACAGCAACCCACACTTGTGCTTTGGAGCCCTGGAAAACAAAGCTGTGGTGGCAAGTAAAGGGAAAGCTGAGCCCTGCAGTGAAGATACCACTTAATACCTTGTAAATGTGCATTTTTTTTTCCTGTCAGATTCATTTGCTGAATTTCAGCCTGGTGCAGTTTGAAAGGGCTGGGATCTTTAAATCCTGTGGTGACCCTGGCCTTCCTAAAGGTGCTTTCATCTCTGTGCTGTTCCTGGTCACCATAGGACTCCTCTTTCTCTTCACCTGGCAACAGGGGTAGCTGCCCCCAGAGCCCCCAACCCCTCTGGGTCTTCCTGGTTGGCACAGACCTGGAACTTTGAGGGAAGCTGGCCTGCTGACTCCCTGCCCTGCCCTTTACTATGGAAGAGACAAGGACAAACCCTCATTCAAATGCCTGCTCTCGTTATCTTTTAGCCTCAGACAACGTTTACAGTGGATTCTTCCAGAGTGGTGACTACATCCTACCCTGGGGAAGGTGATACCAGCTGTTCCCACAGCTAAGAGCATACTGTGCATCCTGCCTCATGTTGCTCCATCCCGAAGTTGCTCAAATTCTCCTGCCTAGCAGGACATTGCCCATTTAAACCAGCCAAGAAATATGGGACTGCACCTCATTTTCTGCTCGCAAGCGAGTCAGAGTGAGTCCAGCTCTGCTGGAGGAGCACGGATGCTACATAGAGAGCCTACACATCAAGGTCCAAAATAGGCTGTGACAGGCAGCACTGTGGAAGAATAACACATTAATGTAGAACAACCATAATCAAGTGTTGAGCTCAAATCAGTGGAGAGGCAGCCAAGAAAAATCGTGGTCTTGATGTGCTGCTGCTTTTGCTAAGCCATTTCCCACAACACGTGCAGAACACAGGCTCTCCAGACCCTGTTGTGCTGAGTGTTGCACTGAGCTGCCAACACCTGCAATGAAAACTCAAGGAGGAATAGTCCAGTCAGCACATACATTCCATCACATTTTTCTTTTCATTTTCCCTGGCAAATTTTAACTGGCATTATTTTCCCAGTGTGATTCAAATACCAGTCTGAGGAGGTCATTCAGAGGAAGGATTTGTTCTGTGCTTGGCTGGCTGGAAAGCAGTGTTAAGCTTCAGGCATGGCTGTGCTTTAGGACCACAGAAGGCAGTGTTTAGATGTCATGCACAAAGCTGTGGCCTCCTCTGTCACTGTTATGCAGTGAGCTACCCCCTGCAGGAAGGCACTGGGGGATGTGTTTCTCTGCAGACACAAGGGCACTGCAGCACCCTTCGGTCATGAGCTCTGCTTTTCACCCTGTGGCTCATTAGAAGATCGTAGACATTGCTGGAAAGTCTCCCATTGACTGTGATGGTCTCTGGAGCAAACCAACACACAGCACCAGTGCCTGGTGGTAGGATGCAGCTGCACATCAGACAGTGCTCGGAGCAGGGATGAAATCCAGGCTCACACCCTCGGTTCAGTGGATCATTGTCAGGCACTCTCACAGGAGAGGAAGGATGTGCAGGGGGGATTTACTGACTAGGAGGGCCTGAGTGTCCCATCTCATCAGCCACACCCCTGCTCTGAATCCAGCTCCATGCACCCATAGAAAGGTCCCTGTAGAAGTGGTTTCAAGCCTTTGACAGCTGTGACATTGCAGAGCCCAGCTCAGCAGGCTGGCACAGCAGAGAGGCTTCTAATGCAGAAGGGGCACTGAAAAATTTCTTTCCCCTCTCTAGTTATGTCTTTCTTACAGGAAGTTTTTGATATGGCTTTAGACCAGCTGGATATCTGAGAAAAGGAAAGTCTTTCCATGCATAAGCCTGCTGTGAACTTCATGATTTTTGAAAGAAAAAAATTGACAAAATTAAACATGCCAATTGTCAGTTGGTTTAATGAGAGAAGGGAGGGGAAAGAGGTTGTTTTAGGCAAGTGAGACCTCTTGTTCTTAAAAACAAAATGGAAACTTAAAACAAAACAGTGCTGCATATGGGCCCAAATGGTCTGTGCAGGCAAAGGGAAGGCAAATAAAGAGGGTTATTTTAAGGACTCAATAAGTAATCAAGTCCCCCTTGAGGCTGGGCTGTACACAAGCAAATGAATAGTAACTCGAATTTCAGATAGCCTGAGAAGTCACAGCCCTGTGTGGCTGGTCTTTAAAGTACTTGAGGCTTCTGTGAGAGTTAATTTGAGGGCAAAGGGAATAAAATAGGAAGCACATCACTTTGCCAATGTGTGCCCTATCTGTTCTAGAAAACATTCTCCGACAGGGAGGAAAAAAGGACTGATCTTCACTGGCACAGCAAGGCTGTTCTGCCAACACTTTCACAAAGGGCCTGAAGTAGATAAAAACCTTCTCTGAAATCCATCCAGATCATCCCTGCCTGGTAATGTCTTCAGACACTTTTATGAAGAAGGAGGACTATAGAGAGGTCTTTGAAAGGAGCCATATAGAGAGGATAGAGCACCACTGCCTCAAAACTGAATTACTCCTGAGGCCAATTACAGGGCTAGCAATACTCATTTTGGTCTAGTGCAATAGGTACAGACAGACTACCAGCAAAATAAATGAGACTGTGGCTGCAGTTTACCCATCTGAATGGACAGAAAGGGAGTTTAAGCTGCAGAACGAGGGTTTTAGTGGAATGTGGACATGTGAAACAGGAAAGGCTGGATTCAGTCCTGGTGTAAGCAGCATAGCCCTCAGCCAGCCAACACCCCCTCTGTTTTAAGAACTCCCCGAAAGGAAGTGATGCCTTTCTCTGGAGTGCAGCCCAGGGAAACTGGACACATAAAAGGGAGCCAGAGACCTCAGGAATCTCTGTGAGCTTGTCTCTACCACCACAGAGAAGCCAGTGGATTCCTGAGCTCAACCAAATGTAGATCTTACCTTATTTTAGCTCCTCCTCTAAGGTAAGCCAGTTAATTCAATTTGTACATCTGACTAACTTGAGTCAGAGGCTTTTGTACCCAGGTAGAAGGCACGATTATGTAATAATTTGATTGAGTATCTGTTGAGGATGTATTCCTAGAGTAAATAAAATGATTTAGATATGTAACAGGAATTCAAGATAAGCATAATGCAGGAATCAATTATGTTGAGTGATATTCCTGGATGTTTTTTAGCTGCACACAGATGGCAAAAGTATCTAATCAAGCGACACCTTCCCAAAGTGAGGGCTAACACTAATAATTTTCAAGTCTGGTCCTCCTCATGGAAAATAGGGAAAAATGGACAAATATACACAATGAGCAAACTTAAAGGAATTTGTGGGAAAGCAAAATTACCATAACTTTTATTTTATTTTTGTTCTGCTGCCCTACAAGTCAGATAAATGAGTTAATAGGCACAGGAGAGCTATTATTTTTGCCAGCCTATGTGTACATATAGGTATCACTGTGCATGTACTAATGCACAAAATTTGCCTAGAACCCATTTCTTCTCTGAATCAGCAACTCATTAGACTCAGGGCTAAGTGCAATTTCTATTGAAGAAAAGGATAATTACAGTTCATTAGTAGACTAGGCACTCTGTTCTCTTTAAAGAACACACTTCAGAGCACTGTCTTTTCTTTCCATTGAAGCAAGGCAAAATCATGTTAAAAAAAATCAAAAAGTACTGTATAACTTTAAAGGCCAGTAAGGAGAAGAAAAACACTTTTAAGCCTAGAGAAATCCTCTTGTTCTTTAAACCTTGTGGGTAAAATCTTGGACTTACAGAAGCCAAAGGCAAGACTCCCTCCCATTTTAATGGGGCCAGGATTTCAACATGGTTTGTGAGTTCTCAGTGTGTATGTATAACTTGATCCCTCGTAATGAGATTTATAGCAGGCAGGAGAAGCTACAACATTTTAAAATGTTGGTGTGTACATACAAAGTGAATTAGTAGACACAAAAGATTTTGACGCTTTGGGTCAGGTTTAAAAATGGAACCCTTTATCAGCTTGAGCAAATGCATGTAGTGAATCCAGATAATTCCAGTAGAACTGCTTGCACATTTCTGCAACCGTGGTTTCTGTGTATTATAGTCTCTGCCTGCCCAGAGCCAGGCTCTGAAATCAGCAGCAGTTCTGTCTGAGCCAGGGCTTCAGACCACATCCCTGTAATGCATTACAGGATATTCTGTTCCCCATGCATTATCTCCACAGACATCAAGTATAGATGTTAAATCTGGAAACTTCCTGTAGGGAATTCAGTTGATTTTCTGTACAGAAAAATAACCCCTATACATTGAAATGCACGAGAATCACACACCTGGGTACAAAACAGTTTTAAAATATTGTGCCATGAATTTTATATGAAGAGGAAACATGATCAAAGAAGTCTGAAATAGTTGAACTGTGGCTTTTTAAACAAATAGCCCAGCATTAAATTAATACACTTGAGCTTGGTAATAAAAGAAAGAGATCATGCTGACTGTGCTACATAGATGAGCTCCAAATTAATCGTGAAAAAGATCTTTAATCAACCTAAATTCCCTGGCCTGGAAGTTATGAAACTCCAAGCTGTCTATTGATCTGAAATTAAAATTCATTTTTAAATTTCAAATTTTCCTGTACCGTGCAAAGACCAGTTGACTGGCAGGTTGGTGTGGAATTGATTCTGGATTTGCTTTCACAGCAGGTCAGACACAGGCCGCCACTGTGGGACAGGCAAGTGGGCTGCTCCCAGCCTTTCATCCTTGAGTTTAGTGCCTGGACAACAGCCTTTCCCAGGACTGTCACGTCCTGCTCAGAACCAGCTGAGGCAGCAGTGAGGCTGATGAGCTGGCAGAGGTGGCAGCACCAAGGACCATATCCAATGTCCTCTCAAGGGCAATAGCTTGATGGTGCTGGAGACCTAACCCTCTCCCACCCCAAATTTCACTAAAACTGGGGTTTGTGAGTTGCTGTGCTGAGGAACTTTTATAAAGTGTAAATTGGAACTGCAGGAGGCAGTGACTTTGTAGGCAAACAGAGTGGCCATTATGTGCTCAACAGTGCTCAGGGCCCTCAACATTTGGGTCTCTTCTATGGAGAAAATAAGTGCAGGTCAGAAGGGTGAGGTTGTCCTGTCCTCCCTAGAAAATGGCTTCTTTAAATACTGTCTAGTCTGTGACCAGAGACTCCTCACTGACACTTCCAGCTCTTTGAGTCAGATAACTTCAAGGGTTAAATATCCCAGCTGATAATAAAGGTATTAATCTGAAATGCTGCCTATGCATTTACCTAAATGCCCATAAACTGTCAGACTGTAAAAGCCAAATGTTTTATTTAATTCCAAAATAGACTTGCATAACCTTAGCTCTCCATCTTGGTGAAAGGAAAACATCTTATGTATAAAACAGGCTGTCTAGAGATCCAAAGGCAGTACAGTTTCAGCCTCAGGGTTTTGCCACAACTGTTGTGCTTGGGGCTACAATTAAACTTTTCAACTTCAAAAAGAAATATTTTTAAAAACAAGAACAATACTCCAAATTATTCTGACACAAGCTAGTGTGTTTACTTTGCATAAATCAATCATGTATACTTCTGTACTGCTGAAGAACCTTAAACAGGATTCAGGGTGCTGTGAGAAATTTACCACCTACAGTGTTCAGGCCAAGGCAGAGTGGGGAGTGTCAGGCAGAAGTACAAGGTGGAGTTAGTTAGGGGAAAGATTTATTTTTTTCTGCTTGTAAGAACTGGATTTCCAAAGATCTTAGAGCTATTGAAACACAATTCCTAACACTTCAACCATCTAGGTCATACATTATGTACAAGATAGTCCCTTGAGTATTTTACAAAGGATTTAAATGAGGAGTAGATATTATAAGAAGTTACTGACATGAACAGTGTGTGTTACAGATGGCTAAAAGCCATCAGTAGGAGTTTGATTCTGCAGAACTCAGTGACCAATGGGGCCTATCTTCCTTTTTTTCTAAGCAGAGTGAAATACTTTGGGAGTTGAGGAAAGTTTTCAGTCTAAGCAACACTTAGGCCTTGACTAATCAATCTCTAAATGAACAAAAGAAGAGCTATGAAGGCAAGTGGATAGACTTTTAGTATTTGAAAGCAGTGAGATGGAAAGAACTGTCCCAACACCCACCCCACTGATGTTTCTGGGATGAGGCAGAAGGGCAGCTGTACATCTTCCCATCCAGGTTCTGCACTAGCTCACCTTACCTGTTCACAGGTGTGTAGGAAAGGTATGCACAGAATAGGGTTTCCCCAGAAATCCATGGCTTCCCCAGAAACCATCTCTGCTTCCAGGCATCAGAAGGCTAGAGCCTGTAAGACACAATTTATATCACAAAGCAGGGGTCCTCCTTTGAAGTTTGCTCCAACTACTTGCTTCCCCAGTAAATTCACCCATAATTTTATTCCCAGTATACTTTACTAATTTTCACTTGTTGAACTATTTCAGTTCCATCTGAGTTTAGAGGAATAAGTTATCTTTAGCACTGTACTCCCTAATTCTTGCCCTGCCCTGCAATCAGAAGCAGGCTGTGATATTGAGTACACAGGGTGCTTTTTGGGTAGCTTCTATTTCTTGTTCCCACAAAAATTAGTGACAAACCTATTTTCTGAGGGTGGCTGACCTGTCCTGGGTTATGTGTTCTCCTCTGCCTCAGTGCCAGCTCACTGCACAAACGCTCATCCGACTGGCCAATTCATATACCAAGAAAAGCTGATTGCAGAACAATTTAAACCATTTGGCCTTTTCAAAAAATACTTCTTTCCACTCTTGCAAGGCAGGATAAGAATTATGTTCCCCTTTATATGATGATTTGAAAAGAAGTTTGTTCAAAGCAAAGAGTAGAATGAGCTTAGAGGCCTTCCTAACTCTGTCACAAACTGCTGTATGTAGATGGCTGAAATATCTGCAATTTGTTAGAATCAACAAATCGCCTGAAGAGTCAAACCCTCCATGAGACAAATCGTTCCAGGTTGATACAATATTATGGTTTCCTTGGTCTCCCTCTGCCAATTCTCTGCAGCAAGGAGTGTCTTTTTACCGTGTTTGCAGCACACCCAGCACAAATAGGTTCCAGCTAAGGCTGATGGGTGTTGTCATCATGGAAATAATTTCAAATATCAGATTTACAGTGGGGCCTCCATAGCTCTTCTTGAGGTTACACCGAGTTGAGAACAAAGACCTTTGGAAACAATGCAGACAGGACCAACAGCAATCCAAAGGTGATCTACGCCAATCGTTAACAGGATGCCAAAAGATCAGCCTGCTAATTGCCGAGATAGGCCTGGATATAGCCCACCTATTATCTAAAATCAAGGACACACCTGCTTTTGAGAAGATGGGACCAGCTTGCTAATTGCCCATCAATACTGGAGATGGGCCTGGGTATCACACATTGATTGACTAAAATCAGGAACACACGTGCACTCGGGAAGATGGCTGGGCGGAATTTGAGGCAGGGACTGGGCGGTCTGTTTCTGGAACTCATCCGCATTTACTCCGCCTATTTCGGGAAATACAGTTTTGTATGCACTTAAGGCACTGCAATAGAGTGGGAAGGAAGCAAGTTTGGCTTGGATTTATCCCCCTTGTTTCGCAGCTGTTAATAAACCTACCTGCTTCATAACTTTCACGAGTTCTGAAGTTTGATTCCGCAAAACAACACAGCAATGCTTTCGTTAACTTTGCAGCCTGATCTACAAACCACACTTACGCTGGGGAGTTTCTGACAGAAACTTGGCTTTTAGCAAGCACTTAAGCCCGTGAATTGTTACTATTACACTGTATTGAAATGCCTTCTTGAACAGGGGTGAACTGAAGTCCACACATATGCGTTTTGCTGTAGGTGTTTTTGAAAGCTCACTTCCCTGGAAGATATGTTGCCTATCTTACTCCTCTCCAGGCCCTGATTTCATTTGTTTATGAGCCAGATTGTTTCTCTGAGGTGACACAGTTCCTCCTCTGGAGTCTGCAGTGGGCTCCCAGCCACACCGTTAGTGCCCATGGGGAGGAAGTGTGACCCCATGAAGAATGAAGTAATCTTCCTACCCAGTGTGAAATGTAATGCTGGTAGAATTTTGCTTTCGCTAATGAATAGAATCCATATTGTAAGCAGTTTTAGAGTTATGCTTTGATTAAATGAATAGGATTCATATTATAGTGTTTAGATATGTTAGTAGTGTAATCTAAGAGATGGTGAGCTCTAATGAGCCCCTCCTGCTGAAGGCCATTAGAACAAGGACACATTGTTCAGTCCCTGAAACTTTGAAGGAACACAGACACCTTTCTGCAGTAAATCTCTCCAGGATCTCCTGGGTAGGCCATAAATTGGGCCACCAGAAGATAACGCCACCTTCAGAGCCAATCAAGGAAGGCTCATGCCAGTTTTTCCAGGAAAGTTGAAAAGTTCAAGATGAGGAAGAGTGTTCTACTTCAGTCTCAAGACCCTCAAAAAGCAATAAAATCCCCCAGACCCAAATTCCCAAAGGGAGGAGAAAGGGGATGTACCTATAGAAATAATTTCCCTCCTACCTCAAATAAATTGTAATAATCCCACCCGCTCTTGTGCCAATTTTGTTATAAAAACCTGACCTGTCTGAGGACCCTTTGCGCCTCTGACTTGGACACCAACCAGGTCACGTGCCCAGCGCTGATTGCCTTTGTTTTATAATAAATTGCTTTTGAAAATTCAAATAATTGTGGGCCTGTTTCTCACATTCCCAACACTGGAAACAAAGCTGCCTGTGTGCAATTGGGAAGGGCTGTTGCAAGGTGGGAAGATATACAATTGAAGTCAACCACAGAAGGAATGGCTGAGGCTTGGCTAAATTCAATTTAAGTCATTCCCTTACCTGGGCTGGGAACCCAGACAATCTAAAAATACTTTGGTCCTTTCTTCTGACTCTGATTTTAAGCCTATGTTCTGTGTTTCTTTCTCTTCAGTGACAGAAAATGTTACCTAAGTGGATGTTGGTTTGGTTTTTTTTTTTAACATGGTCTTTCCAGAAATCCTCTTCTGAAAGCCAGGGCAAACATTTTACAGCAGCTGGGGAATAGCATGTGTCCTGTCACTGGTCAGGTATGTTCTAATCTATAGTCATTTGTCTGTTGTAAAACTGCAAGTGCCTGATTTAGGGTGAGATGTTTTTAGACTGCAGGTCAGCTGAAGCAAAATTCTTACCCTGCTTTTTCCCAGCATGTGACACAAGCCTGCTCATCTTGTGCAAAATGGCCCCAAAAGCGTTTACATCTAAATTTGCTCTTTCAGCAGAAGGGCTGGATTAACAAAAAGAAAGCTGCTTTACACAGACTGACGTCTGTGTGCGTGTGCGCAACACTGCCATCTCTGAGTGCTGCCTTGGTCTGATCTTCCTGGCTCATTTTGAATCTAGTTAAACGGAATTGTCCAACTTCCCCTGGATGACTTTGGTTTGAGGCCTGGATCATAAAAATACTTTGAAGATCATGGAATCCAAGCTGAATAGTCTTCAGTAAGTGGTTTGGTTGTCATAATTAGAAACAGAAGCAGAGACCAACATTTTATAGCAGTTTTTAGGTTGCTGATTTCTTCTTTCCGTTTTATTAACTACTGATAAAGAAAGAAATGACCTGCCAGTCACACTGACATGCAAAAGAAAAGTAAGAGAAAAATGTATTTTTTTTCCACACCTGATCCACTCACAGGACCTGGCCACCAAATCCAGCAGAGTGACTGTTGCCGGCTGAGCGGCGTGGCGACCTATTTCAGGAACGGCACAACAGCCAACCCCAGGCTGCTCGGGCCATCAGCTCACAAGCACCAGTATGGTGGATGGCAAAATGGCGTTTATTGCTTCGTGGTGCCACAATATATAGTCTTATCTCTTCTGCTCTTATCTTGTCTGCTTACATCATTACTTGAACACCATTGGTACCTTCAAGGAACGCGGCTACATGTTATTGGCTATGGGGAGAGGGTTCTGTCTTTCTGTTACAGCGCGATATCTTCCGTTCGCCAGGCCCTAACTACCTACAGTGACCTGCAGTACAAGCCTCCCATGGGTAAAGCCCTGCTCCTGGGGACCTGCCCTGCCAGTTCTGTCCCATCCACTGCACCCTTGAATGTAAATGGGGTTACAGAATTATATCCCTTGGCCTTGTGCAGTCCTGCACATCAGGTCAATATTATAGCTCAGAAACAGCCCCAGGCTCTGCCTGAACCGAAATCAATTACTGAAAGTGACAACTTGACAAACAGAATCACAGAATCACTAGGTTGGAAGAGACCTCCAAGATCATCTAGTCCAACCCTTACCCTAGAACCTCAACTAGACTAGACTATGTCACCAAGCGCCACGTCCAGTCTTTTTTTAAACACATCCAGGGATGGTGACTCCACCACCTCCCTGGGCAGTCCATTCCAAAACTTTATTACTCTTTCTGTAAAAAACTTCTTCCTAATATCTAACCTATACCTCCCTTGACACAGCTTGAGACTGTGTCCTCTCGTTCTGTCAGTTGCTGCCCAGTGGAAGAGATCAACCCCCACCTGACTACAACCTCCTTTCAGGAAGTTGTAGAGAGAGATAAGGTCACCTCTGAGCCTCCTTTTCTCCAGGCTAAACAGTTCCAACTCCCTCAATCGTTCCTCATAGGGCTTATGCTCCATACCCTCCACCAGCCTCGTTGCTCTCCTCTGGACAGGTCAGGGAAGAGATTTTAAGTGAGTTTCCACAGTGTTGGCTGCTCAAGTACTGAAATCTGGCTGAGATTCTGACTAGTTAATCACTGCAAGTGAGGCATTAACCTTGAGGTATCTGAGAAGTGGCCACCCACAGGAGAAATAAGGCTTGAATTTATGGTCACACTACAATGAAGAGATTATGGCACTTTGCCCCATCATTTTTAAGTGTTACTGCTGTGTGGAAATCATGCTACATAAAAACTGTCAAAAGACTTGGAGGAAATGGACAGGAAAAGGAAAAACAGATGAATTTCAGAAGTATAAATAACTTAAGAAAACAAATCAGAAGATTCCAGTAGTAGCTGAATCTTTTGTCAAAAGAACTTTATAACATCAAGATAAACGTTAAATACTTTTCCCTCAAAAGTTAGAACACTTAAAGAAGGTGACTATGTTTTCCCAAGCAATAAAATCACAGAAAAGTGTAGCTCTATGTTAACCAAAGCTAGTCACAACTTCTGGCCAAAGTATCATACATTGCTTCAGTTAAAAACCCCAAACCATTCAGATAATTTAAAATGTTTCAGCTTCTCTTTTCATACTGGCAGTTTCAGCTTCTCATTTTGCAATGACATTTTAATTTCAAATTGTCCTTAAAAAAGGTTTTTTTAAAAATGAGGATGAAACATTTGAATTATCCTCAGGTAATTCCCTTTTTTGTCCTTCCTTTCTTTACTGCTAAGGATCCAAATCAAGCCCCCAAACCATGATTTTTAAAGGAGAAAGAAATCTTCCCAGAATTGCAACTATTTTGCATACCAGCCACCTCATATTTTTTTCCTGAGTTACAAAAGTGACCAGTATAGTCACAGATCCCTTCAGACTGTGGACAGATCCAGTAAATGCTGAACTCATTTACTCTAGAATACTTGCAGCAAATGCTAAGGGTGCCTTCATTAATATTCTGCAAAGGTTTTAGGATCAACAGTAGCATGCATAATAGCATTTAATGACAGCAGGACTTATTATCAGAATGATTTGGCCTCATCTGGCCTCTTTTGGCAAAATAATGTGCATAATAAGGTATGTTAATGCTGGACTCTTTGGCAGGTCTGAGGAGATGAGACAGTACAGCTGGCAGGACAAAATGGGAACAGCTGGAAGAGGAAGATTTGGTTTCTACATATTAAAACATTTGACATTTGCTATCTGAAGGGAACACTGTTTAGAGCTAATAAATAACTCACCAATGATGACAACCTGTAATGACAGCTTTATTATGTCTGGTTAATCCTCCAATTCAGCTTTGTCCTATTAGACCATCTGCCATCCATTTATTTTTTATATTTATTTCTTTTTTCTTTGTTGAGTGTCATGCACTTGGAAAGTTTTCGCCATTCAAATGTGGAGAGTGTGTTTGGGAGGCATGGCTTGTACAGGGATGGGGACGAGCAGCAAGGTTCAGAGTGTGAGAAATGGGCCCACAATTATTTTAATTTTCAAAAGCAATTTATTATAAAACAAAGGCAACCAGCGCTGGGGCGCGTGACTCAGTAAGTTTCCACGTCAGAAGCGCACAGGACTTCAGAAACGGTCGGTTTTTATAACAAAATTGTCATAGAAGCTGAGACTCACGTCTGAAAATTCATGAGACATCAGGAATTTGTCTGAATGTAAGGCAGACATGCATCTGAAAGAGACAGGAGAATACACATCCCAGTGTGAGAAACGGGCCCACAATTATTTTAATTTTTAAAAGCAATTTATTATAAAACAAAGGCAACCAGCGCTGGGCGCTTGACTCGGTAGGCTTCCAAGTCAGAGGCGCACAGGACTTTGGAAACGGTCGGTTTTTATAACAAAATTGTCACAGAAGGTGAGTCTCACATCTGAAAATTCATGAGACATCAGGAATGTATCTCAATGTCAGGCAGACATGCATCTGAAAGAGACAGGAGAATACACATCCCAGGACAAAAAGAGTTTCGGTGTCTGCTCCCAACGCCCTGATAAGAGTGGTGCTATCCATCTGTTAAGCTGTGAAGAAATACCAGCTCTTCACTAGAGTTTTCGGGGATCATTACTGAAATAAAATTTTACTCTGAATTACACTACTAATATATCTAAACACTGTACTCATTTAATCAAAGCCTAACTCTAAGACTGCTTACAATATGAATTCTAATCACCAGCGAAAGCAAAATTCTATCAACTACTGTATTTCACACCAGGACAAAAGAGTTTCTGTGTCTGCTCCCAACGCCCTGATAAGAGTGGTGCTATCCATCTGTTAAGCTGTGAAGAAATACCAGCTCTTCACTAGAGTTTTCGGGGATCATTACTGAAATAAAATTTTACTCTGAATTACACTACTAATATATCTAAACACTGTACTCATTTAATCAAAGCCTAACTCTAAGACTGCTTACAATATGAATTCTAATCACCAGCGAAAGCAAAATTCTATCAACTACTGTATTTCACAAGAGGGAGAGATGCAGAAATGAGTGCACAGAGTGAGTTGAGAACAAAAGACCTTTGGAAACAATGCAGACAGGACCAACAGCAAACAAAAGGAGGTCCATGCCAAACGTTAACAGGATGCCGTAGATCAGCCTGCTGATTGCCGAGATAGGCCTGGATATAGCCCACCTATAATCAAGGACACACCTGCTTTTGAGAAGATGGGACCAGCTTGATTTGCCCATCAGTACTGGAGATGGGCCTGGGTATCACACATCGATTAGAATCAGGGACACACCCGCACTTGGGAAGATGGCTGGGTGGAACTTGGGGCGGGGACTGGCTGGGGACTGGGCGGGGACTGGGCGGTCTGTTTCTGGAACTCATCCGCATTTACTCCGCCTATGTCGGGAAATACAGTTTNACAAAAGGAGGTCCATGCCAAACGTTAACAGGATGCCGTAGATCAGCCTGCTGATTGCCGAGATAGGCCTGGATATAGCCCACCTATAATCAAGGACACACCTGCTTTTGAGAAGATGGGACCAGCTTGATTTGCCCATCAGTACTGGAGATGGGCCTGGGTATCACACATCGATTAGAATCAGGGACACACCCGCACTTGGGAAGATGGCTGGGTGGAACTTGGGGCGGGGACTGGCTGGGGACTGGGCGGGGACTGGGCGGTCTGTTTCTGGAACTCATCCGCATTTACTCCGCCTATGTCGGGAAATACAGTTTTGTATGCACTTAAGGCACTGCAATAGAGTGGGAAGGAAGCAAGTTTGGCTTGGATTTATCCCCCTTGCTTCGCAGCTGCTAATAAACCTACCTGCTTCATAACTTTCACGAGTTCTGAAGTTTGATTCTGCAAAACAAGAGCACCCGGGTGGATATTTTGCCATAGACCTTCTAGGGTTCCCCACAGGGTGACAGTCAGTGGGTGCTGGCTTGTGTGCAGATCCAGCTGGATCCATTTATCTTCAAGCATTCACATTCCCAGGGATGGGGAAATGCCAATTATTTTTTCTAGTGAATGAACATGGCCTGTTTCTGCCAGAAAATTACAAAGAAATTACAAGCCTCTCTCCCTCCAAGCATCAAACGCATCAGCACCACTGACTCCATCAAAGCCTGAGGTGATGAGCAGGCAAGGCCTTGTGGACACATCTGGTCAGCAGGGCTGTGGTGTGCCTGTGTCTCTCCCAGCCCTCAGCATGTCTGATGTCACTCAGTGTCGGTACACTGTCAGATCTAATCACTCTGCCTGAACGACAAGCATTTTCACAGGTAATGTGCCAAGGTGCCAAATGTCTGGGATATCCAGCCCAAACACTGTGGTTTCTGTTTGGATCGACTACAAGACACAGTGTCTTGTGAGCATCTTGGAAGTGACAGACTGGCTGAAAACCTGCCAGAGGGCTGATTTCCAGGCGCACAAGCAGCACCAACTGGAGAATGACTGTAGATCTCAGAGCTGAGCATGTGCTAAAGGAAAGAAGGAACAATAAGAATAGTATAAAAAGAGAAGTGGTCTGGAAGGGAAAACACCTCAGGAAGTGTTTCTCAGCTTGTTAGTAGTTAGGAAATAGGCTTGCTTGGCAGTGCCATGAGTTAGATGCCACCTTAACCTTCCAGGTTAGCACAGAGGAAAAGCAGTGGAGTGGAGTTGGTCTGGAAGTTGTCTGTTTCATAAAGCGATTCAATTCACAGAACATGTGCAAACACTGCAGGGGTTAAAAAAGAGAAAAAAATGAAGAAAGATGTTAAGTCCCCCTAAGAAGCAAGTTTTCAGAAAAGCTTGTTCATCTTACTGTTGCCCTCTCTCAGTCCCACCAGGAAGCTGCTGAAGTGCATCCCATCCTGGGAAATGCAGCTGCAGCACTGGCTGTGCTGGAAGGCTGTGCTATCCATGTCCTCAGGGCACTGGGCTGTGCTTAACCGTGGTGGTTTGCCAGTTCTCAGAGACCTTGAGGCAGACCACAGGCAGCCAATGCCTTGAGAAGCATGTCCCAGACCACAGCTTCATCACCCTGTGGTGCCTAAGACATCTGAGCAGATCTCTTGGAGTTTCCCTGGCTCATGCTTTTGAACTTCATAGTTTGCAGTTTAAACCTCCCCTGGATCTCAGCCCTTGGAATAGTGCTCTGCTCCAGTGATCTACTTGCTCATGCTTAGGGATCTGGTGCTGTCTTGGGTTAGCTGAGACTGAGAAAACTTTCCCTGTTTTGACTCAGGTTTAAATAAAGAGATTCCGTCCCCCCCATCCCCCCCCCCCCCCCCCCCCCCCCCCCCC
>VXBA01000303.1:145703-157862 GCA_013399895.1 Serilophus lunatus
GGACCAGAGAAGTCACACAGGGCAGAGATTCTGAAGAATATTTAAGGAGACGACTCACTCGCATGGGCCCTCTTCTGGCCTGAGACCTCGCCAAGAGAAGCAGCGCTGCCAGCCTCTGTGCTTTTCTGCTATCTTGGAGTCACCACGTGCCTGCCTGTGCTGCTGCTCTTCCCTCCCCACGGCCATCAGCGCCTCCTGCCACCTCCTTCAGATTAACTGAACTTTTTCAGACATTGAAATGAATAAGTCTTTTTTGTTGTTGTTTGTTCATTTGTGGAACTGATGTGGGTGGGGGTGTTAGTGGATGGTTTTTGGGGCTTTTGGGAGGTGGTTATTGGGTTTTCCTCAGGGGGGTTCATTTTGGTATTTTAATATTTTTTTAAGTTAATTTTTTTTCCCTTACCTCATAATAAATTCTTATTTTCTTTAATACCTCTGTATCCATGAATTATTAATCAATAATTTGTCCATCAAACCAGGACAGGTGCCCTGCTCCCACCTGAGCTGCACATTTTCAGCATGATCTTGAGTGAAGTCTTCAATTTCTTTGCCTGAGTTCCTGTCTGTAAAGTGGGAGTAACCACCTTCTCTGTCCCCAGAGGTCTGTGAGGTGAACTTCCCTCCCACTGTCCCCCCTGCACCTACCTGTAAAGCATTTAGCATAGAGGATGTACTGCAGAAACAAACACTTGAGGCCAAATGAGAAGGATTTATAACACTGTAAATACTTCAAAAATATTCTTTAGCTTCCCTAAGGGAAGAAATTAAAAACTTGCAAGTGAGCAGTTCAGCCTTCATCTGTGTGGGTTTCCTTTTGTTTTTTCATGAGTAAGATCCCAAGGAAAAAGTGAGTGCCTTTTTCAGAGAGTGTCTCATGTACCAGCGTGTTTTTCCACCTGTTAATTATTTCCATCCCATTACTCACACAGTGAGCTACACAGCACAGCAGCCTTCCCTGAGTATTGAATGCAATACATAAAAACTCTGTCTACTGATTGTGTGCTTAATCATATTTAATAATGCTTAAATATAACCATGGAGAGGGATTAAAATCAGCAGTGAACATCTTACTACCAATTTCACAGCATTTTTTAATGTGAAGTTTCCTTGAGATAGTGAATTAAATGAATTAAGCAGAATATTTTAACACAGTGCTGCTTTGTGAGTAGCCTAGAATGACCAGCAATTCTAAACTTACTGAAAAATAGGCTCTAATTAGACCACTTACATTAGTCAGGCAAAATTAATATTTACTTACAAAAAAATCCTTCAAGTGAACACAGCAGTGTGAAAAATAGGATGTTTTTCTGCTAGTGCTGATTAGATGGGGATGCCTGCCAGGTCATCCATCCCATGCATTTCCATCCGGTGATGGTACCACCTGTGTCCAGTGCACTCAGGGACACCCTCGGAGACACCCCCAGGGACACTGGGCAATTGCCCAAGTACTTCTGGCTTTCAGTTCCTCTTTGTAAACCAGGCATGAGATTTTTTTTCGTGTGTGTCCAAAGGTGGTTTAAATTCAACGGGACTCATAAGGCCCTCAACCGGCAGAGTTGTAGTTGCAGAGAGAGATCCTTAGAAATGTATCAACCTGGAGATAAACAAGTTTCTGCCTCTTTATCAAGTGTTGATAAATTACGTGACAAACATGCAGAGAAATTCAGGATACTGAAGGGTTTTTAGCAGTATGCATGGCATAATCATTTCAGAAACATATGTAGAAAAGAGCCTCATGCCACATAGTCTTGACCTTTTTTTACGCTAGATGAGGCACGGATGTCTTTTATGGAGTAAGTTCTATAATACATGTAAACATTTGTCACTGTGTGGGGTTATTTTAATGCCTCACAGCTGTCTTTCAGTGAAACTTTGATTTGACTTCTTAGGAAAAGCAATGAAAAACCTTAATTAAAATTTTGCTGCTCCCTGGACATCTGTTCCAGAGTGTTACATAAAACATTATACATGGATATAAATATACGTTTGTATTTCATTTTAAACCCATTAGTAATTGGGTTTTGTAGGGCCACAGTGATTTATAAGGTACAGGACTGCAGCTCTGGAGGCATGTGTGCATGCATGCAGGCATGCACTTCCCTAGAGACACGTATCTGTGCATGTATGAAACTCTGTGATGTCAGCAGACTTCTGGGATGGCTTTTTGGCAAGGAAGCAGTTCAGCTTCCACATCTGCAGTGTGTGCTTTACTTCTGATGTTTGTGTCAGACTTGTCACTGCTCCTGCCACTGCAAAAGCAACTCAACTGTCCTATAAATGTAGGGTATTCAGGGATAGTAATAACCCACAGCAGTTTTGGTGTTTTCTGGTGCCCTATAATGGGCTGTCTGCTACGCTATTCAATGGAAAGCAGCTCCTCGGGATGCATTTGTTACCTCTTTCCAGACAAAACCATCAATGGAGACCTTTGCAATCAGTGCTCCAATACTTACAAATTACGCAAAGAAGCCTGTGAGGACTTACCATTCCTTTATTCGCCTGCTCTGGATGATCCAACAGATGGGATTATGTCTTTTCCAGAAACTTTTGACAGAACCCAGTACAGCTCTGAACCATCTCTGGAGTAAGTCTTAGACTTTCTGAAGCTTCTCCATGATCACTGCACATCATATGACAAACACACTGCTGATTAATAGCAACACATTCTTGGAAATTGCTCCCAAAATGTTTCATCTCCATTTAATTATCAGCTAGGAGGTTTGGCAGCAGAGGCCCTTGAGCTGCCTCAGGGATGCTACTGCCTCTCCAAGGCCGCACAGAGTCCTGATCTGGCAGCAGAGGAGACAAAGTGAGGGCAGTTTATGTGTGACAAGCCTGAGCACTCCAGACCAAATGCTAATGAATAGACCAGAACAGTGCCAGCAGAAATCTCAGTATTTCTTCCAATGTCACATCAGACTTCGAGGGACAAGGGGAGCAAGATAAGTGCTACATGGACTCTGTCAGATCAGTTGCTTGTTCCATTTGGGACTTTCCCTGAACTCTCATACCTCTTTATTTTCATTCTTTTTCCCTTTTGCACCATTTTCAAGGTTTGTCTGTCGCTTTGGCCTCTCCCAACCTGTGCAGCTCAAAGCAGAGGCTCGACATGGAAACAGTCTGATGTTGGTGACTCACTGGATAAGGAACATTTTGTCTGAAACAAGCAGCTTCAGTGAGCTTATTATCCACTCCAGTGCACAGGACTCGGCGAAGAACCTGGGTCAGACTCACAGCATGTTCCCTAGAACTCGTGTCCTCGTGGGCTTGCCGCCCAGACACCCACAACAACTAACTGGAAAATCATAACCTTTCCAGTAGCACCCAGAGCACAGCTGCAGGAATTCACACCTTTAGGGTCCAGTCTTAAGTCAGAATTTGCCCTGGATGCATCGAAGTTCATAATGCACATTGATGATGATCTGTGGGACACACTGGGCTCCTGCACAAGTGTCTAATACTGGACTTATCTACAGCAGAATGAAGCTTCGCAAAATGTTTGTTCTTGCCCTTTGATAGTCAACAGTGGGAAATCACTCATGGCTGTTGAGTTACAGCCTCTGGCTAACATGTGCCTCTGCACTGGCAGTGTCAGCAGAGGCCCTTTATTTAGTGTTATGGTATATATCTTTTCATAATTGCATATGAATTCTTTTCTTGTCCTCATTTCTCAAATACTTTGTAAGTCAGAGACTTACTTTCTTGCTGCCAGAAACCACTTTAGACCATCTGGTGTATAACTTTAACCCGTGCTCAAGCCTTTGGGAGATCACTTGCCAAGGCCTTTCCCACTGCAGACATGGCATTTGTGCCCAGTGTCCAGCTGAGATCACTGGAGTCACCTGGCCCTTTTTCATGCCTTAGCCCTAAAGCAGAGGGAAGCAGCCACCGACCATCAGTGTCACAGGAGATTAGCCTTACCCTGGTAGTGGGAGAGGAAGTGAGGATTCTTCCCCTGAGGGAGAACATGCCTTGTTTCATGCAGAAGTGGACTTGGCAAGCCTGACCTACATTTGGGATGGCTCTGGTGCAGCAGACTGGAAAGTCAGTGGCAGATCCAGATAAAATAAAGTGGGGCAGGCTTTTGTTGGATTATGGAAATGATTAGCATGAAACATGATTCTGTGTCTTACTTAATTGCACTAATTGAATGTTCTCCCATCATGTTTTGTGTTCAACATGCTGATGGATATTTTATGAAAAACAGCCACACAGAGGGGAGCCAAATCTTTAGCCTAGCACAGAGAGAAAGGGTGAGATTTTTTTTTTTAATATGGAAGCATAAGAATCTATCTGGAATAGGTCTATACATTGGATATTCCCAATGAAATTAGAAGCAGGTAAATAACAAAAAGTGCCAGTATCTGCATTTTCATTGTTAAGTTCAAAAGTTAACTGCCGCAGACATTAGGTTAAGGATTAAGGCAAATTGCTCTTTCTTTGGACACAGCTAGATCTATCCTGTGTTCTTGGCACCACCCCAGATTCTCAGCCAGAAAAACGTCGTCTGTCAGTGCTGATCTGGTTTGAAAGGCATCGGGCTTTAAGTAAAGGGGAAGGGATGGACACAGACGTCAAAGAGCATCTTGGAAAGGAAAGAGCAAAAGAGCTTCAAGTGCTGGGCAGCCTGAAGTCTGTGATCTCAAGAGGCTGTTCCTGGACGAAGTTGTCTCTTCAAAAATTAGTGATGTTTTCTACTTCTTCCTCCCCACACTTCTTCCCAGAGAAAAGCCCCTTGTGCAGAGCTGAGTGGAGGTGGAGACCAGCCCCTCCAACACAAAGATTTCCAAAGGACGGGATGCTGGCATCCTGAAGGGAAAAACAAAACCCTTAGGATGTTTCCTCCTCACCCGCGAAAAGGTGTTTGAGACTCACAGAATCTTTTATCCCCTCTTCGTCTGCAGCTGAGAAGGGGCTGGGGCTCAGCCCTGAGCTCCTTTGCTGGGCAAGGCAGCCCTAATTGCTTTTCCAGATGGATTGTCCGGCAGCATCCCCCGCTCCCCCCGGGCACCCTGTGAATGAAAAGACTTTATGGGGCCCTACATAGCTCTGCTGTTTACATGCCCTGAGCTCAGAGTCACCCAGAGAAGGGCCAGGACATCGACACAGTCCTGCCAGGTCTCTCACAGAAACATGGGAAGAATTCCAGGTGCCCTTGCAAAGCCAGTGTCATTCCCATTCAGACACTTGGCATAAATTTCTGGACAGGGTTCCCACACCACTGCGGTCCTTAGGGACAGGTCTTGGACTTCGTGAGAAAGAACAGCATTTCTTTTGAGGAAGTGCTTTAATATTCAAATTAATTGTGATATAAAGTGACAGGAAGGAGAGGTATGGTAGAGGAGAGGGGGAGGAAGGTCCTTACCAGCAGACAGTGGTTTCCTCTGCTGCTGTTCCTGGCATGGAGGACACACAGAGACACACATTTTCCCCACAAAGCCATAAATGAAGTACTGCTGTGGGGGCCTGTCTCCAAAGAAAAATGGAATATTTTCCTTATGGTGAACCACAAGAGAATGTTACTACATCCTGCTCCTTGCATGGCTTATAAATAGAAGAAGGAAAGGAATGACTAGTTAACTGTTTGACCTCAGTCTGGGGAAAAAGTCCTCCCAAGAAACCTCAGGAACTCGCCCCATTAAACATACAGGAAAATGTCACAGATCTGGCACCTCAATTATATGCTAAATGACATCCTACCAGGAAGAAAAGCTTCAGATGTCTGAAAGGAAAATACCTCACTGAAAGGAGTTGTGTCTGCTCACAGATCACTTTCTGACAACTATTCCCTCTTTCTTTTTGTCATTTTTTTAGCATTTGAGAAACAAAACAACACATGAAAGCAGACTGAAGAACTAGGCGAACCTTTGACATTTGTCTTTGATTTTCAATCCCTGAGCACAAACTGCAAACAAAACAAATCCTGCTGCAGAGATATTTGTCAAATGTGCAGACTTTCAATGGCTCTTCTGTTCATAATGTTTTTCTAATTCACTTTTAGCTAAAATTGCAAATTTTCTTTATCCATTACCTTCTGGTGAACTTGTCTGCAGAATACTTGTTATTTTCCTATAAATTTATTTGCTCCACATGGATAAAAAAGTAGGTAATATAAATATGTAGCAAATTTAATGAAAGCATACCAGATATGCAATCCAAGTATCTGTTATAGGGATTTTTTAATTACTTATTTGATTGAATTATTATTTCCCAAGGACTTTGCATTGTACCTGAATGCTTAGAGAACCCTCCACTGATGGCAGAAGCTAATGATGACACCTACCTGGACAGTTTTACTAACTCATATTTAAATCCATTTATTTGGTGCATTTATCAGGACCAAAATTATACTAAAAAAACCCTATCAAAAACAGCTCAGGAGGCACAATTGAACATTTGTGGATTAAAACAAAACCCAAACCAGAACAAAAAAACAAACAAAAACCCACACCAAGACCACAAACAAACAAACAGAGAGACAAAGAGAATGAGAGAAAAAGTAAAAGCCTCCATTATTATGAAAGTAATCCCAAAAATAATGATAGAAACCTTGTTTTTCCTACACCAAGTGGAAAAAGCACTTGAGCCCAGAAGAGCAGCTCCAGTCCCAGCTAGCATGGGGCTCACCCAGCAAAGGGTGGGCCTGGCTGCCAGGGCAAAGTCACAAGAATGATGGGGGCACAACAAATACTGTTTAAAAGATTAGGTGTCCCTACCCAAAGCAGTTATCTCAGGATAACTAACAGGACACTTGCGATTCCAGGGATTTTCTCCAAATGGGTACATCTTTACTTAAAAGTCAAGTCCTACTGACTTCCCAGGGATGTCTCACATATGAAAATGCTGCAGACTTGGGATCACTACCTTGCTTGTTACAAAACCGTTGAAATATTTGGCTTTTTCTCTCATTTTGTTTCTCCTTTCTCCTCTAGAATGGTTATTTTTGCCTTTCATTAAATGGGTTCTATAATTCTCACCAAAGGCTATGTGGTAATCCCTTTAGGTTTTATCTAAGATTTGGGATGTAGCCCTGATACTTGTACAGTAAAGAGGGGTTTGTTTTCTCCTGGAAGATACAAATTGGGTTAATTAGATTTAATTTATTAATTGAATGAAAAAAATTATGTTCTGTTTAAATTGCACTAAAAATACCAGCCTTGTGTGTGTCACTAGGAGTAGCAGTCATGGGACACATCAGCATGATTTTCAAGAGAGACACAAAGGAGTCAGCTGAAGCTTACAAGAGGTTTTTTCTTCATCGCTTGAAGATGTGCTGGTTACTTTGATATAACCAATCATGTGGGCTGTGCAGAAGCAAAATTCCCATCAAAGCTATTTGTGGTGCCTCAGCTTCAGTTTGAATTAGATTTGCCAAATTCTTCTGTCACTGGGGTTCACCTTAGCAGGTTTAAAGATAAAAGAGAAGGACTGTGTTCCTCTTTGATACCTCTGAGGGCTGTTTGCTTTTGTCTGGCAAAAAAAAGTTTCCCTTTCTTATCTTCATGTATTTGAGTAGTAAAATCATCTCAGTCTCGGGTGATTTTGGGAGATGACATGATTTGCCAAACCAAGGGCTGCTCTTAGACCTGCCATCCTCTGCTCTGTTTCACTTCTGGCTATCCCTGCTCTATCTCTGTTCCTTGGCTTGGGAGTGGGACACAAATGTCATTTGCACTGCTATGCCTGCCCTCCTCTCCTGATTTAGGGCTCAAGGCCAGGTAAAATGGATCTATAGGTGTTTCTGGGGTGCCAGCAACCCTGCTGGGTCAGCTGGGCATACCAAAGGTCAAGCTGGCAATTGGACATTTGCTCTGTGAAATTCATCATCCGTCATGCACCATCAGCCCTTTTTCAAAAGAAACATTTCCATGTATTATTAACCTCTCACAGACCTCACAGCAAGTTTTTAGTCCCAGCCAACGTTCGAGGGCAGGTCTTTCCTGCTACCTCCATTCTGGATGAGGGGATGAGGCCCTCACCCTTTAAAGGCATTAGTTGAGGATCCTTTTGGCAATTAATAGGGAAGATCAGTACACACAGAGCCATTCCACCCACAGCATGGCTGTCTCCTGTTGTCGTAGGACCGGTGATCTTAGTAAAAACTCGAGCTACAGGAGACAGGGTTTCGTCTAGGAAGCCATTTAATGAGAGAACTTACAGCTTTTTGTACTTTTTAGAAACCTGCGCGTTAGCATTTCATTGGCAGATGCATTTGTTGTTAACCATTTCATTGGTCAAAGTCAAGCCTTACACAATCCTCTTCTGCTGTGAGAACTTTCACTATGTTTAAAAAATATTCGAGATTAGTTCGTGTTCAAAACATGTTTTTCCAAGAGACACCTGCTTGGAAAAACATGTTTTTGTAAAACTGCTTGTTATGAGAAAGAAGTTTGTCCTTGCTCGACAAACTCCAAGACTACAGTGTTGCAGCCTCAAACTGCTGCAGGGACCATAGCTATATTTTGAGAAAGTTTCACCATTGTTTTGGTATAACCACATTCCTAAGTGTTTTTCAGCTAGCAGATGTTCTTTGTTTATCTTTAGCTTGCTTGTTCAGGCCTCTGTGAAAGACAGAAATCTTTCAGGCTAACTTTGGATTTTTGCTAGACACAGAGGTACTTATGCTAACTTTGAAACTCTCAAAATTTAGCCCCAAAAGCCTAGCTTTCAAAAATGTACCACCAAAGTCTCCTGATGAGGCTGATCTGACATGAGCTGGGAGCAACCACTGGCCATATGTTCATGGGATCTACAGTAATGCTGACAGAGAAAAGGTGCTTAGAGGTTTCCCAGGGTGCATGCGGAAGCATGTGTGTGCCTGTGGACATGCACATGGGGTGGGAGCGTGTGTGCGCCTGGGGGCATGGCTGTGGGTATGGGTGTGTCTGCACACACATGTTCACAGACCCACACGTGTAAAGCGAGGAGAGGGAGCAGGGTGTGTGTTAGAGGCAGCTGGAGTCCTTGTGACAGAGTGAGCAGCAGGAGCTCCTATCAATGCAGACAGGCAGGTGGGCTCAGGAAAGTTCTCCCAAAGCCTCTGCTGGACATTTCAGCTCACACAGCAGCACTGAACGCACTGCTCTTCACTCACCTCTGCTCGGCTCAGCTGCTAACTCTTTACAGATGAGTGTTGTTTATTTAGTTTATTGATTAAATCAGTTGCTGTGGCTAATAGGAACTTCACATTTTCCAGAGACAGATACAAAACCTTAAAATTGGTGACTGTTCCCCTCTGCCCTGCTTTCCAGAGGGTATAACTGCTCTTTGTGACCAAGGCTTGCATTACACAAGGCTGTGCAACTACAGAACCATGAGCCTGAAGAGGAAATGAAAGCAAGTTCTGCTTGAGGGAAATTCCTAGAGCTTGGGTGGCTGTTTCTATTTATTTTTAACATAAAATTATTAATTTCCTCTAATATGAAAACATAGATGGCATTGGAAAATACAGCCACTGAATCATCTTGACTTATAAAAATCTTTAGATTACCTTGCCTCACTAATAAGTGATGTGATGCACTAAAAAAAAGGCTTTGGCAGTGAATAGAGGAGAATGGAGAACGTGGGCCACAAAACTAAACATACAGTAAAAAAGCTACTGGATTTCTTACATAAATTTCAGCAGCCTGAGGAAATGTAACGGCTGTGATATACAAAAAATCCCAGAGGAAAAGATAGCTGGTGCTGATCTCCCTGCTGATTGACACATGGCACTTTCCTCAGGCTTCTCTGTTCCTGTGCATTTCCTCTCCAAGATTTCTTGCCACATCAAGTACAGAGACAGCAAACAATTATTTTGCTATGAGATGTCAATTTATCTGTAATACATCTAATTCTCTGCTTGTCCTCATTTCTTCTTCTCCAGGAAGGGAGTTATGGCTGTGCTAGAAACCAGTGTGCATGAAATGATTGAATTAGTGAGCAGTCTCAAAGTTCACTTCAGTGAAAGACTCAGTGTTTGATCTTCCTTCCTCTGCCACCACTGGTGGTATCTGCACTATTTTCAGTGGAAGCAGGAGCAGAACTTCAGAGCTGACACCTCAAGCGGCATTGACTTAAGTAATCAGAAAATAGGAACAAGCCTCAGTGGAAAACCAGACTTACCCATCCTGGTTAAAGTGAGCAAAACACAGATTGACCTAAACACAGCAAAACAGAGAGAAGTAAATGAATGCACTGCACTGTTCAATCCTGCTGAAAATAAGATCAGTTTTATTCAAGTGTCACGCAGGATATTTGAAGATGTTGGCATTGCGTTGTTTGTCCTTCTGCAGTTTGCTTGCAACTAGGAGCACAGACACAGGAAGGTACAGCAATAAATACAGAGTCATAGAATCCTAGAATGGCCTGGTTGGAAGGGACCTTAAAACTCATCTCATTCCAACCCCCTGCCATGGGCAGGGACACCTTCCACTATCTCAGGTTGCTCCAAGACCTGTCCAAGCTGGCCTTGGACACTTCCAGGGATGGGGCAGCCACAGCTTCTCAGGGCAACCTGTGCCAGGGCCTCACCAGTCTCACAGGGAAGAATTCCTTCTCAATATCCCATTTAATTCCACCCTCTGGCAGTGAGAAACTGTTCCCCCTTGTCCTGGCACTCCAGGCCCTTGTCCAAAGTCCCTCTCCAGCTCTCCTGGAGCCCCTTTAGGCCCTGGAAGGGGCTCTAAGATCTCCCTGGGTCCTTCTCCAGCTGAACACCCCCAGCTCTCCCAGCCCAGCTCCAGAGCAGAGGGGCTCCAGCCCTTGGAGAATCAACATGGCCTTCTCTAGGCTCTCTCCAGCAGCTCCAAGTCCTTGTGCTGTTGGGGCCCCAGAGCTGAAAGCAGCTCTTCCAGAAAACAAAACTAAACAACTTCAACGAGAAGGATGTGATCATCCCCCAAACAACCCTGTCATATGTCACCAGGGCAGACAGAAAATGCTCTTAAGGGGAAAAGGCAGCAATTTCAGAGTTACTGTGGCTGCTGCTGCAAATACTAGAACCTCAAGTGACTAGAACCTCAGCACCAGGAAAAGCATGGTGAACAACCAAGGCAGTGCTGGTTCTGTAGCAGTTCAGGGTGAAATGCTGAAGTGCTGGTCTCATGGGACCCAGACAGTGCTGAAGAACTTATTGACTCCAGAGATTCAGTATCTCCTACCCTGTGTGGTGGAAGCCACTTGCTTAGCAGGATGCTCAAGATATAAAACAAAAATTCTGGGAAACAGTATATTTTTCCTGGCATTTCAGCTATTTGGGGTCTCTGCTTTCTGAGCTGTCTAGGTTGGATAATGTGGTGGTTTAAGCCACTTTTTATCATTTAGGGGCAGGTTCAATAAAGGTGATGGAAAACTGAACAGAGTTTGCACCAGGTGAACAGTTTATTACAGGGGGTTTAAATTAGGGAAGGAGGGATAACCCAAAGGGACCCCAAAATTACACAGAGACACACTTGACACGTAGGGGAAAAAAACACAAAAGGGAAAAAACAAAAAAAAGGGAACTGTTCTTCAGCTAGTTGGCTAGCTGAAGAAAACAGGAGGGAAGGGTAGGAAAAGCCATCTCTATCCCTCCTTCTCTGCTGGAAGGACTCCCCGGCTTTTGAAGTTCTCTGAAAAACACAAAAAGAAGTGAAAATTACTCTGAAAAACACAAAAAGAAGTGAAAATTACTCCTTCCCACCACCTCCCTGAAGGGTTACTTGCTTGCCGAGAGAAATGGGTGGAAATCCACACCGTGGGGCCTGCAGGCGCTGAGGACCAGAGCTGTGTGTTTCCCCTCGGAGCAGCCGAAGAAGAGGCGAGGGGAGGGCAGTTGCCTTTGCTTTTAAGCCTACTTGTTCTCGTGTGGATCCCGTTGCCTTCTTCTGGGCAAAACTGTCACTTCATTGGTCAGTGGGGCTGAGCCTTGCCTTGGTTTCTGGGGTTTTCCCGCTGATGAACCATATGTTCAGGTCCCCGGTTGCCATCTTTGTTTTCATGGCTGCAGCACCTTGGGGAATGTCCCGGTGCCACTGCTGCCCCTATCGCTAGTATGGTGCCAGCGTTGGCCCCCCATTGCTGTCCAAAAGCAATGGTTGCGCTCAGGTTCCTGGCTGGGGCCAGACCAGGGCTGCTGCATCCGCGGCACTGCCCTGGCCGCTGCCCATGCCACCTGAGCTGGGACTGAGGGACCCCCTC
>VXBA01000305.1:16415-69259 GCA_013399895.1 Serilophus lunatus
CCAGGGTCAGGGATGGGGCACCAATGCCAGCCCATGGCTGGGCTGTCCCTCTGCTCCCAGGGGCCTTGGCCAGGGCACGGGGCTGTGCTGGGCAGTGGCACAGGCCTTGCTGGGGCCGTGCCCTCCGTGCCCCCACAGCCCTGCAGCTCCTGCCCACGCTGCCCACACCTCCAGCTCCCTGCCACCCCATTTGTTGCCTAAAATTGAGATAACAAAATTAAGACAATAAGCAGTTTAATAGGGGTGAAGAACAGCTTTCCTGGTGAACAGCCCGTGATCCAAAGAGGAAAAGAATCATTTCTCTGTGTTTCTAACCCTCTTATCTACCACCCACCATATCATCCAACCAAAGTTCAGCTAATGCTTATGTCCCCTAAGTACCCAACGAGAGTCCCCATATCCCCTGTGCCAGGGACTTGCCCCCCCCTTCCTGGGTAGGTCCAGGAAGTCTAAGCTTATGTTTTGTCTTTCTACCCCTTTCTCTATCCAGAAGCAAACATCTGCACACAGGCCTCTGAGAGCCCTTATGCCCAAGCTCCCTCGTTAAATCCCCCAAATATCTGGCATTCCCCTCAAGGCATCACACCCAAGCCCTTCCCTCTCTCTCTCTCTCTCTCCTCCTGCAGACCACGGCTGTTGAAAGAGTCTTGTTCCTGCTCTGCAAGTCCTCCTCCTGTACCCGCAGCTGGTGGGCGATGGGCTGGGGGAGAGCCCGTGGGAGAGGCAGCGTGTGGAGCTGCACTGGGACAGGACTGGGCTGCTGGTGCCCCCGGGCACGATGAGGAGCAGGCCCTGGGCGGGGAAGGTGACGGAGAGGATGCAGCTGGGGAGGAAGAGCAGGGAGAGGATGGAGATGGAGGTGGTGCAGAAGATGAGGAGGCTGAGGATGACCTCGGCAGGATTTTACTGCGGCACCTGGAGTGGCCTGTGGAGGACCCGGACGCAGGCTGCAGCAGGATCAGTGCCCTGATGGACAACTTGACCTTCGTGGCTCCACACGTCCTCGCCAGGACTTCCTACCCGGTGCCCCAATGAGCCATCGGGGCGGGCAGCGCCTTCGAGGGTTGGAATCCCCACCGGGGCCACGTCCTGGACCAAGGGCTGGTGCCCCCGAGCCCTCCGCCGGGACACACCTTCCAGCTGGAGCTGGACACCGCCGGCCGCATTCCCGGGAGGAGCTTCCACATCCTCGTGGGCGCGGTGTGCAGGTGCCCCGCGGAGCCGCAGGGCCAGGGCAGGGCCAGGCAGGGCCAGGGCAGGGCCAGGGCAGGGCCAGGCAGGGCCAGGGCAGGGCCAGGGCAGGGCCAGGCAGGGCCAGGGCAGGGCCAGGCAGGGCCAGGGCAGGGCCAGGGCAGGGCCAGGGCAGGGNCAGGGCCGGGCAGGGCCAGGGCAGGGCCAGGCAGGGCCAGGGCAGGGGCAGGGCAGGGCCAGGGCAGGGCCAGGGCAGGGCCGGGCAGGGCCAGGGCAGGGCCAGGCAGGGCCAGGGCAGGGGCAGGGCAGGGCCAGGGCAGGGCCAGGGCAGGGCCGGGCAGGGCCAGGGCAGGGCCAGGCAGGGCCAGGGCAGGGGCAGGGCAGGGCCAGGGCAGGGCCAGGGCAGGGCCGGGCAGGGCCAGGGCAGGGCCAGGCAGGGCCAGGGCAGGGGCAGGGCAGGGCCAGGGCAGGGCCAGGGCAGGGCCGGGCAGGGCCAGGGCAGGGCCAGGCAGGGCCAGGGCAGGGGCAGGGCAGGGCCAGGGCAGGGCCAGGGCAGGGCCGGGCAGGGCCAGGGCAGGGCCAGGCAGGGCCAGGGCAGGGGCAGGGCAGGGCCAGGGCAGGGCCAGGGCAGGGCCGGGCAGGGCCAGGGCAGGGCCAGGCAGGGCCAGGGCAGGGGCAGGGCAGGGCCAGGGCAGGGCCAGGGCAGGGCCGGGCAGGGCCAGGGCAGGGCCAGGCAGGGCCAGGGCAGGGGCAGGGCAGGGCCAGGGCAGGGCCAGGGCAGGGCCGGGCAGGGCCAGGGCAGGGCCAGGCAGGGCCAGGGCAGGGGCAGGGCAGGGCCAGGGCAGGGCCAGGGCTCGCCGTGCCCCCTGCCCCCGGCCGGGCAGCAGCCCAGCCTCCCGCGGCTCTGCGGCGGCTCCACCCGGCCGTGCACGGCGCCTCCCGCTTCCGCGGCCTTCCACGGCTGGCGTTTGTTGCTGCCGCCCTCCAGGCGCTGCTGCAGGTTGCTGCTGCCTGATGACGAGCAGAGCTTTGAGGTGGAGGTGCTCTTCGGGCTGCAAGAAGGCGACTCAGGTGTGTGTGTGAGCAGCCAAGCTGCCCAGACCCCCTTCACCCCACGCACGGTGTGGCCCGAGACCTACAGCGCGGCGGAGCTCGAGTCCCTCAGGCGCATCTCCAGGCGCGCCCCGAGGAGCAGCTGCCGCCTCAAGTGCCTGCAGCTCTTGGCCAGGGCTCTGCTGGGCACCCGCTCTCCCACCTATTCCGTGGAGACGGTGCTGCTGCACCTGCTGAGCGCCCTGCCCGCGGCCCGGTGGGGCAGCAGGAGTCTCCTGGACAAGGCTGGGGGACATCCTGCGCTTCCTGAACCGCTCCCTGCTGGGGAAACGCCTTGACCACTTCGTGTTGGGCAGCCAGAGGTTTCCTCAGCACATTCTCTTGCCCCCGGAGGTGCAGATGGCCGAGCCACCCAACCTGTTCCATCCCCTGGAGCGGGACCCCGCCGCCCACACCGTGGCTCGGAAGGAGTTGTGTATCCTCCAAATCCGCCTCTCCAGGCACTGAAAGGGGCTTGGCCACAAGGAGCTGTGCTGGGGGCTCACAGCCCCCCTGGGAGTGCAGGGCAAATGTGCATCATCATAATGATGGTGATTATGATGTTGATAGCAACAGTAGTATAATTGTTTAAAATAATTTTATTTCAATAATTTAATAAAATCATATCTATGACTCAGTATCATCATCATTGGCAAAATAATTAATTTTTTAGCAATTTAGCTCCAGTTGTGACTTGCTGACAGACCCTTGCAGTCCCTTCTGACCCTCAGTGGTGCTTCATTTCTATTCCTCCCTTCCCAGGCTGAAATCCTTTCCAAAGTACATTTTCCAAGCCCTGCAGCGGATAAACACCAAACCATGAGACATCTCAATGCAATCTCCTGGTAGGAACATTTCCATTTATTCCAGAGAAGTTAATGGGACCAAGAGGAAAAAAGATCAGCTATTCCAAGGGTTGAAGAGTTTTCCTATCAAGTGCTTCCCAAACAGAATCCAAGAATGACAGATGTCGCCTCATCAGCTGAAGAAGAGCAGGAGAGGTGGAAGAATTAATTTTTTGGGAGTCACTGAGAGGTGGAATCATGGAATGGGTTGGGAGGGACCTCAAAGCCCACCCAGGGACACCTGCCATGGGCCAGGTCTGTCCAAGCCCCATCCAGCCTGGCCTTGTATATTCTGTTCTTTAGGGTTTCCAGCCCTATTTTGCTCTATCCCGTGTCCATTCCCACTCTGGAATCTGGGGTGTGTGAAAGGAAAAATCCCAAGAGTTCAGGAGCCACCTCAGCTTTTGGAAACTTATCATTTCCCCCGAGTCTGTTACATCCTTTTCCTGCCTGTTGCCATCAGGCTCTTGCTCCCTTGTCAGCCAGATCCTAATCTGTGATTCAAGGTAACCCCTTTGATTTTCTCTCTTCATGGGCAGGCTGCTGAGACACTGTGATGGAGCTGGGACAGGGCTAAAACATAAATGAGCACCACCAAATCATGCCTCTTAATTAGAATTATTGTTTTGCTGCATTTATTATTATAAATTGTTATTATATTCGTGAGGAGATTCAGCCTGTGGGTGAGTAAATGAAAAGGAAGGGTGTGGAATCCACATTGTATTTATTGCCCTCGGAGTCATAACTTGGTTTTAATCTTAATTAGAGCTACAAAGTGAACAAGAAAAAGGGTCAGAGCCATTAAACACATGATGAGACTGATCAATCTGGAGCTCAGAAACAGTGCCACAACTCAGGGCAGTGCAGAACTTTCCCCCCTTTAATCAGCCCTGAATTTGGGGATCTTGATGTCCCAGGGGAAAAGAAACGAAGCTGGGAAGTGTTGTCCCTGGGAAATGGCACAACCCTGCTGAGGGCTGTCGGTGATGAGGGACCCACAACTCCAGAACACCAAGGTGGATCTTTATCTTTATTTATCAAACCTCGTCATAAGCTCAAATAAACCTGAATTAACTTCTCCTGTGGCTGTGGCCAAAATGCAGGAGGGAGCAGCATCCATCTGCCCCAGGGGTTCCAGTGGTGCTCCCTGTTGGGGGCAGGAGCCAAAGGCTGAGCTGGGGCTGGGACAGAAAACACCCATTCCCCTGGGAGCTGCTGGGTGTCAGAGCTGGGTTTGAACTGGGGGAAGGACAGTGGGAATGGGGAGGGTGAACACCCCTGAAAGGGAGAGGGGAGGTCCTGATTTCCATGGAGATTTTTGGCAGGAGGGGGAGAACAGCACCAGGATATCATTGAAACAATTGGGCTGGAATCACCACTTCAAAACCCAGGTCTTCCAGCAGAGAGGGGTTTTTAATTTATTAAATGTTTTATTAAAAAAAAAAAAGGCAGTAAAAAAGCTTGGTTTCATTTTTATTTTGTGTGTTCATTTTCTATTCTTATGGGATAAAAAGAATCAAAAAGTGAGAAAAGAGAAAAACAAATTGAATAAGAAATAAAACCCGAACAAACAAAAGGAAAAGGGACAAAAATGCCACATCATAGAATTCAGCATTAAGGAACTATTTCTTAAATGCCTTAAATGCAAATGAGAATGGAACTTGAATTTTCTTTTCTGACACATGAGAGAAAAGTGGTTTTGGAGATGCTCATTTTCTCTGGTAGCTCGTTACAGGTGGTTTCTTTATCCCCAGCTCTGATCACGCCCTGGAGGATGTAAAGCTGTGCCAGGTAATAACAGGAGGCAGGAATGTTGAATTTCCCACCTAGTGCAGAGGGGCAATGAAGCTTTTGGACAATTATAGCATAATACACCTGGAGCACTTGTGGAGCACTTGTGTTCTTTGGTGAGGAAATAATCATTTTCATGTAGTACAAAACCAGTTCTTTTCCCAAAGCTGCTCAGAACAAGAATTTCCAAGAGAACAAAAGGGGCAGAAAAGGCTCCAGAAAACAGAAGGGGCAGTAAGGAATCACAAAATCCCAGAATGGTTTGGGTGGGAAGGACTTTAAAGCCCATCCAGTTCCAACCCAACACCTCCCACTATCCCAGGTTGCTCCAACCCGGCCTTGGACACCTCCAGGGCTGGGACATTCCAGCAGACAATGCTCTGGATGAACTCAGAATGAGTGAAAAATATAGAAACCTTTTGGAACTTGGTCACAAAATTTTCCATTTTGATGCTGTTGAAGATTTCGAGCTTAAATTCCAAATATTCCCCTTCACACCAACTCCCCCCAAGGGAACCCTGGTGAAGTGGCTGCTGCAAAACATGAATTCCAAGGGTGGAACCAGCGCTGAGAACTTTCAGAGGCAGCCCAACAGGAGGATGGAGCGTTGCCAACCCTTTCATTTGAGCACCTGTGGGAAGAATGTTCTGGAAAAGGTGGATTGGATGGAGCTGAGTCCTGGTCAACAACAGGGTTGTGTTGGGTGCTGCCCACAGGAAACCTTTTACTGCTCAGGAACCAGCAATGACAGGGTAAAACAATCCAAAATACAACGTATTGCTGCCTCTCAAGTCGAGCACAAAGCCCAGCAGAGATAAAAGAAAACTACCACAAAGCTGCAAGATTTTACAGAGGTGACCAGAAGAGCAGCCTGGTGTGGTGGGAGGTGACCCTGCCCACAGCCTGGGGGAGGAACTGGGTGATATCTAACATCCCTTCCAACCCAAACCATTCTGATTCCATGAAAATTAGTTAATTAATTAGAGCAGCATCACTGTTAATACAGCCCCAAAACACCAGAGCTGAAATGGTGCTGCCATTTAAAGCAAATGGGATTTAAACCCAGCATTGCCTCCACAAATTTCCCCTTCCTTCCCTTCCCACCTTGTCAGCTCCTTTGCATTCCAACTTTTTGAGTTCCTCCTCAGCTGAGCTTTTGAGTTTTGCTCCCCAGACTATTTCCAAGTGATGTGGTGATGACTGAGGAGTGGTTGGTTTATCAGGTTTATCCCACATTTTACTCCTTAAAGAGAAAACTTGGGCCACAGAAAATGGGAGGGGAAAATACAGATATGTTACAAGATATTGCACAAGTCATTTTAATTTGGAAGCAGATTATTATTATTATTATTATTATTATTATTATTATTATTATTATTATTATTATTATTATTATTATTATAGTTTGGCAGCATTGCTTCCAGGCAGAGCTGGAAATGAATGTTTTCATGCACAGAAATTAAAGTGAAAAATACACACTGGGCCCATTATTGGTGGTTCTTAAGTGCCTTCAGTTGTGGTCTAAATTCTGGCACAACTCCCCTCCTGCCCCAATCCCACAATTTCCAGGCTCATGACAAGGCTTCCCTGCAATAAAATGGGAAAACACTGTGATAAGTTTTTGATTTCCTTTAGTTTTTCCTTCTGGGAATGTTCCTTGTAAGACTTGGGAAAGGAGTGACCCTGCCAAGGCCAAGTCGTGCTGCCAGAGGCTCCAGCAAACCCCAGGGGCCAAGGACATTCCCAAAACAGCCACTGTGGAATTGTGTAGGTTGGAAAAGCTGGCTGAGATCATCGAGTCCAACCAGCCCCAGCCTTGCCAAGGCCACCCCTGATCCCTGTCCCCAGGGGCTTCCAGGGGCCCCCTGAGCCTCCTTTGCTCCAGGATGAGCCCCCCCAGCTCCCCCCTCCTGGCAGGGATTGCAGAGAATTCCCCCTGAAAATAAACAAGGGAATATTTCCCAGTTATCCCAAGCCTGGGAAATCCTCCTGCAACTGGTGTTGGAACAAGGAAAGGCTCCAAACTTCCCGCTGGGAGGTGGCTGGTCCTGACAGAGTGTCCCAGCTGCCCAAAAACGTGGGACAACCTCTGAGCTCCACCTTTCCCCTCTGGGCTGCCCCAGGTGCTGCTCCCCATCACATCCCAGGGCTGGAAACATTCATCTCCTGAAAGGAGAGGGAGATGCAGCAGCAGCTCCAGTGGAAAACTACTTTATTCAGGGCATGGATTTTGCTGAGCTTCGGGTTCCTGCAGGGAAACCAAGTGCCTTCCAAAGGGAACGCTGTGAAAGGCACTGGGAAAATGGCTAAAATGCCCAGGAACCTGAGGGATGTGTGCAGGGGCAGCTGGCAGGTGGGGCAGGGTCTTCTTGAGCTGGCAGTGACAACCTTGAATGTTCCTCTTGAATATCGTGCTGCAGAGGAGGAGAGGAGGAAGGATGGGAGTTAGAGTTTCCAGCTGGAGGCAAAGCAGAGTGAAAGGTTAATTAGGAGATTCTAATCAGCCCTACTGGCACAGTTTGCTGTATTGACTTTGGAGATCTCAAGCAAGACCAGGCAGGGCCCTCCCAGGAGCTCTGATGATGCTTCTGGCCCGCCCTGAGTGTGTCAGAGTCTGACACAAAATCACAATCACTTGGACTCTTCAGCCTTCACAGAACTCACCCCAGTTTCAGTCACTCAATCACTCTGCGCCTCAACCTGCAGTTTAACTCAAGGAGCATCATCAAGCTCTTCTAGGCAAAGAACACTGTAGAAGAACAATATTTCACCTGCTTGTTTGATTTCTTTATGGACATACTGTCCACGTGCCTGAGGTATTGGGAGGATGAAATACAGACAAGGAAATTCATGTCCAGGCAGAAGCAAAATGCAGCAGTGAAACCCTGGCAGATCCAGAGAACAGTGACTCAAATTCCTTTTCCTTTTTGCTGCATCCCATCTTCCTATCCCTGGAGTCACAGATGACTCCAAGCTAAGCACAGGCAAATAATTGGAATATTGGAATTTTTTCCCCTTTTTAAGGCTCCTGAGGCACAGGGTCACTCCTGGATGTTCCCAGCTTTCCAAAGGGATCCCAGGGCTTGGAGCCCCTCAGCAGATCCAGCCCCTGCTGGCACCAGGGCCCCGCAGGAATGAGGCTGTTCATGGCACTTTGGGAGCCTGCAGACAACCCCACCCCAGCCCTGGGGGATGGGAACTGGGGGGTCAGGGCATGGATTTAGTGCTGATGCACTTCCCTCATCACTTCCCCCATGGAAGCCACCAGGAAAAGAGACTGAGCTTCTCCCAGTGAGCCTTGGCCATAAAAACTGCAGAGGATCCTCCCTCCTGGTGGGCTGCCAGCAGGGGAGCAGCTGGAAATGCTGGGGAAGAGTGGGAGTGAGGGATCTCCTGCATCCCAAATGCTCAGGAAGAGCTGAAGGAGTTGGGGAGTGTCCAAGGGTGGGACATGGGGATGGTGAAGGGTCTGGAGGGGCTCTGAAAGCAGCAGCTGAGGGCTCTTGGTTTGTTCCAGCTGCTCCCAGGGACAGGGACAGGACCCAGGGCAGGGGCAGGGGGGATCCCAGGGAAAGGGTGGGTGGGCACTGCCCAGGCTCCCCAGGGAATGGGCACATTCCCAAGGCTGCCAGAGCTCCAGGAGGGCTGGGATGATCCTCTGGGACAGGGGGGGATTGCTGGGGGGTCTGGGCAGGGCTGGGGTTGGATGGAGGATCAGGACATTCCATGGTCTCCCTGCTGCCAACAAAAAGCTGTTTAAGGCATTTCCAAATGAGCATTTTCACCCCCCCCAAGGACCCACCCCCCGTGAACACGGACAATCCTTCCTGAAAACAGTTCTATTTTGAGAGACCCACTTCGACAATAAAGTCATAATTTAATTATTTATTGCACGTTCCCTGCTTTCAGGGGCCTGACTTTGGCTGAAGTCAGCGTTTCCAGGCAGAGGCAGCAGATGATTCCAGCTTGGGAACAAGGCTGTTTTTCCTTGTGTTGGGGTTTTTTTGCTCTATTTACCATGTCAGAGCTGCAGCAGTTTTTGTGCTTAGCACTGAGAACATGGGCTTAGGGCAAGACCTACCTGAGAAAATGAAACAGGTTTTATTACTCCTAAGTGCTCTTTCCACGTGTTTGGGCTGTAGCTCTAAAGAAAAAAGGATTCTGAGGCTGCAGGGGAATATTTGATGTAATTCCTCCCTTGGGGAGGTGGGAAAGGGGGGTGGGCAGTCACCAGGCAGGGATGCACCCAGAAAGGGGAGTCCTGTCCTCCCATTCCAGCCCAGCACTCCCTGCAATCCACACGAGCTGCTCCATCACTCCTTCCCCAAAGGATTCAGTCTCTACCTTTGAAACCAGCCACGTTTAAGGAATGGAGATGAAATGGCAACAATTTCTGCTGCTTTTCCTGCCAAAAAAATGTAGGTCAAGATTCTTCTAAAAGGAGCTTTGCAGGGGAGAGGTACCAGTCAGACAGAGAACGTGAGCCTGAAAACAGCAAATACAAAATAGGGCCAGGAGTGTGGGGTAAGCTCAGGGGGCAGGGCCACCATCCCTGCTCCCTGGAATCTCCCAGGGGCTCCTGACCCTTGGAGAATGGCTTGAAAGAGGGAAAGCAGCAGGTGAGGAACCTCAGCTCTGCCTAAGCATTGGTGACAACCCAGGATTGCAGCTGCCCACCAACACAACCACCTTGCTGAGGCTTTCATTCACACCTCCCTGGCAATATCTGTGTATTATCCCACCTCCCCTTCCCACCTGAAATCCTGGGCAGGGCACATCCATTTTGCTCGGATGAAAAGCAATCCCTCATTATGGGACCACTCTGACTTACAGTATTTCTTATTTCCCATTGTGTGTTTTTCCATCTCAAACATTTACATGGGCATTGAGTACAATTATTTATTCTGGAGCCTGTAGTGGAGAAAAGCTGCTCTATTTATCTAATGTTATTATGTGTAGAAGGGGGGGAAAAAAATCATTTTCACAGCTGAAGCTTGGTTTCATAAAAGAAAATTGGTCATTTTATTTATTTAATTTTTCTGCTCAGCAGTTACCAGGAATGTAAAATGACAAAACAATTTAGAGCACAATAGACCTGTTATTTTGCTTCTGTAATAACTCGTGGCAGTGGGTAGTTTATGGAAATCTGTGCTTTGGAGGTGGTTTCTGTAATGGCAGAACATCAGAAATGATTCTGAATTTTGCCCACAATGTTGCCTCAAATACACTCACAGTGTCCATGGATTGAATCCGAGCTCTCCCAGAAGAGCCAGCAAACGCTAATTAAAATTCAATGGGTTTTCATTACCTTCACGAATGCAAATAATGTGCTTTAAACACTTGCAAATCAGAGTTATTGATCCCTGGGAGCCAGAGCAGCTCCAGTGCCAGGGGGGCTCTCCCAGTCCTTGGCCCCACTCAGATCCTGGTGGCCCTGAGCTGTCCCAGGCTGGGAATGGCCTTGGCTCCAAACCCGAGGAGGGCATTTGGCACAGAATTAATTATTTCTGTAAAAACAAAAATAGATCAGTTAATTATTTATTTTAAAATTTTACAGATGCTTTACATTACTGGTTTAGGAAGCACAGCCCTGTGGCAGTGCCTGGCCTGGCCCCAAGCAGCAGCAGTTTTGTTTCCTGGGAAAACTCTGGACTTTAAATCTACCTGGTTTTGAGCAGGGCACAGACAAAGCTACTGAAGAGATTCCATCACAAATCTCTTTGGAGCAGGACTGAAAATTAGGTTGTAATAAACTGAAATCCTTTGTTTATTTCTTTTCCAGTTTAGCTTCTCATCAGAGAATCCCAGACTGGTTTGGGTTGGAAGGAATCCCACCTCCCGTCCCACTCCATGGGCAGGGACACCTCCCTCTATCCCAGGATGCTCCAACCTGGCCTTGGGCACTTCCAGGGATGGGACAAAACCTTTTAAGCTCCCAAAGGTTGGGACAAGACCAAAATGAGTCTTATTTAGTGGCAGGAAAAGTCTCAGGATGCCCGTGGAGAAAAAATCACCGAAGTCCAGAGAAGGGAGCATCGAAATATTTGACATTTTTGAGTTATGAATTTAAAAGGCCTAAATGATGGAAATGCTTAATAAAGGGCTTGAGATGTTCTAATGAGTGGAGGATTTCAGGTTCCTGGTGGACCTCTGAGGAATTTATTTAACACAGAGTCCCCGAGGCTGGCACAGCCCCCCAGCCCCTNCCACCCCACAGGACATGCCAGGAAGCCCAGAACGTGTTTCTCCTCTGGTCCAAAGCTCAGCTGCTTCTCTAATCTTCCCTAAAACAGATTTTTTTTTGGTTGTTTTTAAATTATAAAATGTTCTGTCCCTCTAAACTGCTTCCCTGTGTGTTCTCATCTTGGAAACAGCAGGGGCATGTGAACAAGCCCAAGCCTATTTTTATTTCCGAGTCATTCCCACCAGGAGGAGGTTGTGGCAGGTAACGTGCAGGAATCCTGTCAGTGCTGCTGGGCACGAAGCTGCTGCCACAGCTGAGACCTGGGCAGAACAGGGAGAGTTTTAATCTGAAGTTAAAACCCACTTGGCACGAAGCACAGCCCAGCACCAGCATCGTTCCTGGTGCACTTGGTGATTCTCATTTCAATGGATTAAATTTCCTTGTTCAGCCAAGTCTAAAACTCAGTCAGATCATAATTTTTTATTAATTTCTGTCTCTCTGCAACTATTTTTTTTGATAATGTAGGAGAGAACTTGACATAATTGAAGACATAACTAGAGAAGGAAAACAAGCTCCTTGGGCTCTAATCTCCAAATTATTCTAATGATTTCCATAATTTAGGTACCAACTGGCTTTCAATGGGCCTCTGGTTTTATTTAATTGGTTTTAATAAATATTTAAACCAAGGTTTGAAATCGAAACCCACTTCCTTGCTGGACTCCCAGCCCAGCAGGTGCCAGCACCCAGAGCCCCTGAGCTGTGCTGGAAGCTGAGCAGCACATTTGGTCCAGCCCAAACCTCCAAAGGCCAGGGATCAGGAGCTTGGAATTGTTCTGGGAATAGCCAGATCTGAGGGAAGCCCCCAGAGCAGGCAAAGCATTGGCTTCGTGGAGATTTGACAAATTATGCCTCAAAAAGAAGAATCTCTCTCTATTTTTTTTTTTAAATGGGTGTTTTCTTATCTAAAAATACATCTCTCTTTGCTTTTTGGGGTGGGTGCTGCAGGACCCGGGGCCGTTCCTGGTGGGACAAGGGGAAATGGCCTTGGCAGTGCTGGGACTGCTGGGCTTGGAGGGCTTTCCCAACCTGTGCCTCCATGTCCTGCAGCCCAGTCCATGGATTCCTCGGTCCTGTCCTCCCACAAAGCTTCTCCCACCGTCTCCCAGGTGGGGAGGATGTGGAAGTGCAACTCTGCAGAACCTCAGCCACTCCAACTGCCCGAGAAACTCCCCTGGGGGCAACCAGGGAGGCACTGCAGGGCTCCTGCTCTTGCCTGGGGTGACAAAGCTGCACCCTGTCCCTGCTCCTGGGGCAGGGAGGGAGCCAGAGCCCTCAGCCAGCCCCCCCAGGCTTTGTTTTGAGCTGCACAATAAAGGCAGAGGGTCCTGCTGGGCAAAGCCAAGGCAGACTGATGGACTGGGGACCTTTCTCCCAGCGAGGAACAGCTCCCCCATTCTGGAATGGAGGGCTTTGGCAGCAAGGGAGAAGTGGCCCCTGGAAGCTCCTTGTGCTGCTGCTCTGCAGCTCTGCCAGGGGAGAGATGTCACCTGCAGGAAGGGATTGGTGGGGATGGATGTGGGGCTCTCCAGGAGCTCAGCTAATATTGCGGTTTCCTGGGGTAGGTGTTTTACTCACTGAACTGCTGCTCTATCCATCCTCCAAAGGAAGGAATAAACACAGAGGAGCACAAAGAGAGCACTCAGGCAAGGCAAGGAGCTGTAATTCTTGACTGGCCATCTAAAAAGAACATTTTTCTCCTGGAGATACTGCACTCAAAGAATATGGGCAGAAAATGAGACTTCTGAAAAGACATAAATGGCTCTTTTTAGCTCAGAGCTGAGGGAGGACTCAGGGCCTCGAGATCTCATCTCTCCCAAGCCACTGTGGAGCTGAAAGTGGTAGGAAAAAAAAAAAATTAAATAAAATAAATACATCAATAATAAAAAGAAGCAGTTGAGGTGGGCCAAGCTTGGGGCTGGAAGTGAGGGAAGCAAAGCAAAGCAGTTCCAGGAGTGATGAATTGCTGAAAAAATCGACTTCAAGGCACAATAAGCATTTGCAATAAATGAGCACAATAAATATAATGAGTGACATAGAGCAGAGCAGAAATTAAGGCAGTTTCCTCTCTTTTAAACAACTTAAAAATCAAGTGGATGTGGAGTATCCCAGTCTGGTGCAGTGGGCACGGTGGGATTGGTCAGAGGAGGACTTTTCCAACCTCAATAATTCTATGACCAAGTAGCACCAACCTAAAAAAGCCCCAGTTGTGCCTTTCCAGGCTCCTCCTTTTCTGCCCATCTCCTTTTTGGGGGGCTGCTTTCTCCTCAGAAGAGCAGCTTTGTGCCTGTGCCACTTGTGCAACCCGAGCACGTCCCAAGCAGGTCCCTCTCCCTCTCCCCCCCAGATTTATGGGAGTGCATTTCTGCTTTATTTCCAGGTCCGTTTGTCACAGTGCTTGCAGCACAGGCAGCTTGCAGCCAGGGAGGCACCTGCAGGAGGCTGGGGGGCCCTGAGCAAACCACTGAGTGCCAAGAGACAAGAGCCCCTGGCAGGTCGGGGTTTGGTCTCCTGCCCTGGCTGCTGCCCAGCTCCTTCCTCTCCTGCCAGGGACTGCCCTAAGCAAAGGCATCCACCCGGACCAGCAGCAGCCAGAGCAGGAGGACAAGGCACTGGGGGGGGGGGGGTTAAACCCAAGCCCATCCAGGCTGTAATTTAGGCTGGACTCAAAGCTCAAAGTCAGTGCAAGGGGCCACGTGGCACCTGGGCTGGTCCAGAGGTGACAACCCAGAGCTTTTGTGCCTCTAAACCTTCAGCATTTCCTTGGCCTCACTTGTTTCCACCTTGGGTTCACCAAGGAGCCCCAGCCAGGAGTGGCCCCTCGTTCTGCTCAGGGACAGAGCAGCCACAGGAGGGTTTGGGGGGAGGCTGAGTTTGGGAATTGGTCTCTTTTGGTGGAGAAATCTGAATTCTCTTCAGCCCTGCCCTCGCAGAACTGCAGGATGGGGCATTTCCTGCAGCCCACACTTTTTAATTTTCTACATTGCACAAAATCAAAGCAAATTTAGGGATCTCTGGCGCTTTCCTGCTGAATGTCCCAGCAATTTCCACCGGGGTGGTGCAGAAGTCTTGGTGCAGATGGAATTGCTCAGTTCCATTTCCTTACAGTCCAGTGGAGAAACGTCTGGAATTTGAGTGGGAAATGGGCTGGGATGTGCCTTCCCAGCCCAGGGAAGGCAGGGATCACTTCCCAGCTGCCTGCACTGGGGCTGGGCACTGCCAGGGAAAGCTTCTCCTGCCAGGAAAAATCCCGTGCCTGGGAATTTGGGGAGACTCTGGGAACAAGTGCAGAGCCCATGGGTGAAAAAGAAAAATATCCCCTTTCACTTCTCAGTGGCCTGGAAGGAAATATCTCAATGAAATCACCTTCTGTATTAGGAGGGAGGGTGAAAGTCCCAGGGACAATTTGGCTTCTGGAGAAACAACTTTTTATTCAACTGCAATCAAATGTCAGAAAAAAGGCAACGTTCACTCAAATGAAACCATCCTTTGGAGCTGCCACGAGCAGAGAATGAAAGAGATGAACTTTGGGGGTTTGCAGTGGAGCAAATGTACAGCCTGGTCTCAGTGCTCAGCTTAATTTTAATACTAATTAATTTTTCTTGGAGTTCCCTACACGTTTTTCCAAAGTATCTGCATGTGTTTAAAGGAAGAAGGATGTAGGGATGGAAAAGGAATTATTCCTTGCACTTTAGTTGCTTTTACCCCACTCCAGCTCACATTCTCCCAAAGAAAGCTGATCTATAAATTAATTTAAATGGCTTTTCAGCTGTTAACATGGAGAACACCCTAATTAGGTGAATACAAATGGCCTTGTGGATGCTGTAACACCTTCTGTAAAGCTGCTGCCATCCTGCAGCTCCTTAATTCTGCTTTTCTTTCACCTTTCTCCTGAATTCTGCTTTTTCTTTCACCTTTAATAGCTGAGAATAAAATATAAGAGGGAGTAATTATGTAATAATTGAAGTCCAACCTGTGGCTTGTTCAGCACAGCGAGGTGATTATTGGCTGGGAAGGGAAGATTTGCTTTTTTAATGTAAATATGTGATTTAAAGAAGAGATGTGGAAAAGGGAAAAAAATAAAATTGATAAAAATCAAAAATAATAAAATAATTAAAAATTAATAAATAAATAAAGACATAAACCAGCTCAGCTTCTCCTCCAGCTAAGGATGATTCATGAGCCTGCTCTGGCTGGAGGTGCCTTTGCAGTCCCTGGCTCCTTGGCCATGGACAGGAGGTCAAAGTGATGCTCCTAATTAAGAATCTCATCAGTGATTATCGTGTTGCTGGGCTTTGGCTTCCTCTCCATGACGGTCCTACAGCTCCTATTGTGCCATCTCAGGGCAGGCCTTTGATCTCATCCCTTGGCCATCCTGTACTCAGGGGTTCCAGATCTCCTGTCCTTGCTTTCCCCTCACTGGAGCTCCTCAGCTCCTATTTTTACCATCTCCCAGTGCAGCTCCTACATCCCATATCCTTGTTCTCTCCCAGTGCAGCTCCTACATCCCATATCTTTGCTCTCTCCCAGTGCAGCTCCTACATCCCATATCTTTGCTCTCTCCCAGTGCAGCTCCTACATCCCATATCCTTGTTCTCTCCCAGTGCAGCTCCTACATCCCATATCTTTGTTCTCTCCCAGTGCAGCTCCTACATCCCATATCCTTGTTCTCTCCCAGTGCAGCTCCTACATCCCATATCTTTGTTCTCTCCCAGTGCAGCTCCTACATCCCATATCTTTGCTCTCTCCCAGTGCAGCTCCTACATCCCATATCTTTGTTCTCTCCCAGTGCAGCTCCTACATCCCATATCTTTGTTCTCTCCCAGTGGGACTCCTACATCTCCTATCTTTGCTCTCTCCCAGTGCAGCTCCTACATCCCATATCCTTGTTCTCTCCCAGTGCAGCTCCTACATCCCATATCTTTGCTCTCTCCCAGTGCAGCTCCTACATCCCATATCCTTGTTCTCTCCCAGTGCAGCTCCTACATCCCATATCCTTGTTGTCTCCCAGTGCAGCTCCTACATCCCATATCCTTGCCCTCTCTCAGAGCAGATCCCTGATCTCCCCTTTCTGCCTTTCTCTCAGGGTAGGTTCTAGGTCTCCTGCCTTTGCTTTCTCCTCAGTGGAAGCCCCACATCTCCAGATCTTTGCCATTTTTCACTGTAGGTCCTGAATTTAATATTTTTACCTTCTCTAAGTGTAGATCCTTGATCTCATATCTTTGCCACCCCCTCAGTGTAGATCCTACATCTCATATTTCTACCACCTCTCACTGCAGGCCCTTGATCCCACACCTTTGCCCTCTCTCAGTGCAGCTCCTACCTCTCCTGTTTTTACCATTTCTCAGTGGAGGTCCTAAATCTCCTATTTTTGCCCTCTCTCTGTGCAGATCCTTGATCTCACATCTTTGCTTGGCGGTGTAGATTTGAGATCTCCTATCTTTGCCCTGTCTCAGTGCAGATCTCACCTCAGCCCCCCCCGGGATCCCATCTGCCCTGGAGTGCCCAGGGATCCCACCCCCCCTGGAGTCCCCAGGGATCCCATCTTCCCTGGAGTCCCCAGGGATCCCATCCCCCCTGGAGTCCCCAGGGATCCCATCCCCCCTGGAATCTCCAGGGATCCCATCCCCCTGGAGTCCCCAGGGATCCCATCCCCCCTGGAGTCCCCAGGGATCCCATCCCCCCTGGAATCCCCAGGGATCCCATCCCCCCGGAGTCCCCAGGGATCCCATCCCCCCTGGAGTCCCCAGGGATCCCATCCCCCCTGGAATCCCCAGGGATCCCATCCCCCCTGGAATCTCCAGTATCTCCCCACTGCCAGAGCAGGACACAAGGGAAAAACGTCCCTCATCAGGACTTGGGACAAACCCGACTTACAAAAGCCCCCCCAGCTCAGTGTGGTGCCACCACCACTCACCCCAACCCCAAGTCACAGCCCTGGAGCAGCTCCTGAGGAGAATCCACTCGACTCAGCTGCAACATCCCCCCCTTGCTCCACGAGTGTCCTGCCACACCTCGCAGCATCCCACCCCATTCCCTACTGACCTCCTTATGGGCACACAGCCAGCATTCCCTTGTCTGGAGCACTCTGCCAATGCTCATGAAACACCTCCGTGTCCCTTCAGTCCCCTGAGCACAACCATTCTGTGTTTCACACAACTTTTCTGGGAGATCTGAGCGTGGACAGGATCCATTCAAACCCCTGGAGTGCCCCAGTCCAGCAATTCCTTTGGGATATTCCTTCCCATCAGAGTGTGTTTATTTTCATGCACTCTCAGACTGTCAGTTGAAACCAGCACAAAAAAGAAAGCTTGAAAAAAACACACATTTACCACAAATGTTATTCCCATTTTTTTTCCTTAGCCAAAACTTGCTGCTACTGCAGCCAGGCAGGGATTTTCCTCTTGTCCAGGAAGGAAGTCACTGTCCTGCCCTTTGGAATCCACAAAGGGTCTCACAGGTTCTTACCTTGATCTCCCCCCAGTCCCACATGAATTCCCACTGACCAAGGGTTGCTGGAGGATGTTGGGAGGGTTTCCTTGGCTTTGTCCCTCTGGAAAAACGATGGAGACAACTGGATATTTCCTTTTGAAAGCTGTTTAACAGCACTTTGGTGTCTGTGGATCAATCACAGTGTTGATTCTGAGGGTTTTGCTCCCATCAGAATAATTTGATGTGTTCCCTGGGGAACCTTCCACTTTGGAATAAACTTTTCAGTCCACTAAAAAAAGCAATTCTAGGAAGAAATCCTTCCCTGGGAGGGTGGGGAGGCCCTGGGATGGATTTCCCAGAGAAGCTGTGGCTGCCCCTGGATCCCTGGCAGTGTCCAAGGGCAGGGTGGGATCCCTGGCACAGGGGGAGGGGTCCCTGCCCAGGGCAGGGGTGGAACAAGATGATCTTTCAGGTCCCTTCCAACCCATTCTGTGCAACCAAGATAAATCCAGGGGTGCCACTTGAACCCTGCAGAGCTCCCAGGTGAAACCTGCAGTGCTGGGCTGTGATAAATGAAGCATCCCTGGAACACAAAGGTGGAGAAAACAATCACTCCTGTTTCCAGGATGAAACCCAGTCTGCAGTGGATTAAAATCCTGACAAGCTCCATCTGCTCCAACGCTGCTTCCTCATTATTTAATTACCCAAGGTCCCCGTGCCTGAGTCATTAACAGCATCATGACTAATGAGCTTCATTAGCAGGGACCTACATGTGTTGTTTGTTTCTTCTTCTCCCTGAGTTGTGGATCAGCTCCTTCCCAACATTTCTGTTTTGACAATCTCCATCTGGGTCTCTCTAACCCCACTTTCCAGGCCACGTTTGTTCTGTTTCAGGGACTGGGGCAGGTTGGAAACTTTCTCTGAGGTGTGGGAACAGCTTTGGAGATGCTCAGCCAGATGTGGAGCTCCAGGCTGGGAGGGGAGTTGCATTTTCCACAAATCAAAGGGGCTTTTTACAACCAGGGTTTCTGTTGGTGCTGCTTCCATCACCATTGGGACTCTTTTTCCTGGTTTTGTCTTTGCAGACAGGCAGGAAAATAAACCAATTAAGAGGCAGAAAGGCAGATAAATAAATAAATGAATAAATGAATAAATGAATAAATAAATAAATAAATAAGTGGTGGTTTTTTGTTTTTTTTCTGGACAGGCAGCTTCAAAAAATAGGAAGAAATTACAAATTCCCCCCCCCAAAATGAGTGCCAGACACAAGTGGCAGCTCAGCTCTGCCATGGGATCAGCTCTGCCCCCCGAGCCAAGCCCACCCCACAGACCCCTCCAGGACAGAAAGCTCTTTTCCAAGGCTCAGATTGATTTCCATGGTGGGATTTCCTGGCCTCGTTTGAGGCTGGGGTTCAGGGCAGGGTGGGGCTGGAGGGGAGATCTGGGGCTCAAATGATTCACTCAAGGAGGGGTTTACACACAGATTCTGATTGTGTTTGCTGCTGCTGATTGGAGATGAGACAGAAATGAGTAGATTTTGGGGAGCCCTGAGTGAGCCACTGTAAGAGAAGCTGAGCCCAAAGCAGGGGCTGAGCTGGGGTTTGATCACTGGCAGGTGGAAAAAGGCAGCAAACACCTTTATTTGATGGTCAAGGGACAGAGCTGAACTGGGAGAGAATTGGTTCCTACAAGTAGAACCAGGTTTTGCCCCTGTAGCTTGTGGGGAGCTGTGGGAGAAGGGGGAATGTTCACCCTGGAGAGGAGAAGCTTTGGGGGGAACTCACTGTGGCCTCCAGGAGCTGAAGGAGCCCCAGGAAACACGGAGAGAGACTTGGGAATGGGCTGGAGGGACAGGCCCCAGGGAATGGCTTCCCACTGCCAGAGGGCAGGAGAGATGGGATCTGGGGCAGGAATTGCTGGCTGGGAGGGTGGGGAGGCCCTGGGATGGATTTCCCAGAGAAGCTGTGGCTGCCCCTGGATCCCTGGCAGTGTCCAAGGGCAGGGTGGGATCCCTGGCACAGGGGGAGATGGACCCAACTCTGCCCTAACATCTGGGAATAAACCTGACAGGACTGGATGAGAAGAAACCAAAGCTTTGCAATGTTCATATCAGTGAACTGTATAAATTAAATTTATGTTAAAAAATTCAATTGTCCTGATCAAACTAATGCTGCAATAATATACTTGAAGTAGGAATCTTGATGTCAGAGTTATTTAAGGCTGTAAAATGAATTTTATTATTATTATTTACAGTTGAACCTTCTGAAAATCTCTGAGCTGCATAAATTTCCCCCAAATATTAGTTTATATAATATTCTGCAATATTCATCACAGTGGAAAAGATACAATCAAGCCATCTGACCATTATTAAAATGTGAATTACAAGCAATCCTCTCTCCCTTATTATTACAGTTCTTTTGTATTTCTGAAGCCACACGAAATTTAATAAATCTTTGCAGGACTTAATAAAGAGCAGAAGATTTATCCAGGTACTGAGAGATTCATTTAGGCTTCAGAGCCCTACTGAATTTATTGCCATTGGATCCTCACCACCACCCATCCAGTCACTGGATTTATGGAATTGTCCCCTTTGCTTCCCAGGGAATGCTGGGCTGGGGGTGCTGTGTCCATCAGGTGAACCCTGGAATGGTTGGGCTTGGAAGGGACCTTAAAGATCCCTAATTTCCAGATGTTAAGGCAGAGTTGGGTCCATCTCCCCCTGTGCCAGGGATCCCACCCTGCCCTTGGGCACTGCCAGGGATCCAGGGGCAGCCACAGCTGCTCTGGGAAATCCATCCCAGGGCCTCCCCACCCTCCCAGCCAGCAATTCCTGCCCCAGATCCCATCTCTCCTGCCCTCTGGCAGTGGGAAGCCATTCCCTGTTCCTGTCCCTCCAGCCCTTGGCCCCAGTCCCTCTCCAGCTCTCCTGGAGCCCCTTCAGGCTCTGCAAGGGGCTCCAAGCTCTCCCTGGATCCTTCCCTTCTCCAGGGGAACATTCCCAGCTCTCCCAGCCTGGCTCCAGAGCCCTCTGAATATCTTCCTTCCTCCTCTGGCTTTGCTCCCACAGTCCCACACCTTCCTTCTGCTGGGGACTCCAGGCCTGCACACAGGGCTCCCAACAATTGCTGGAACCTGCGGATGTTCTGCTTGGAAACATCTCCTGGATCCCTCTGCTGCACCAAGAGGACACACACTCCAAAAATCCTGTAGAGCTGCAAAAAACAATGCCAGAAAGATAACAGAGAAGAAAAATGACTACTTGAAAATATCCCATCAAATTAAAAAAGATTTCAAGGAGTTTTTCCTTCGTCTTCATTTATTTTATGCGAAAAAAGTGGGAAGAGGCAGATTGTGCCCTGAGACACAAAGCTCCTGGACACAAGGTCCCAGCTGGTCCCTTCCAGGGTTTGGGCAGGAGGGAAGGCCCTCAGCATCCACCATCCCAGGACACTGAGGAGGGAGGACATTCCTCTCTCCAAAACACCCTGACAACTTCCAATGGTCACTTGCATCACCAGCAGATCTGGATAACAACATTAATTATTCAAAATTCCGAGCAATGAGAAAGTTTGCTATGGGACCTCTTGATAAGGAAGAGGAAATTAATTGATTGAAGTAGTTGGAAAGTGAAATAATGAATTTTTGATTTGCCTTTCCATTTAAAATGTGAAATTCCTTTATCCAAGGACACTTGTCAGGAGCTTAGAAAGGCTTTGACAGAGCCTGGAGTCTCTGAGGAAGTTGTGAAAAAAAAAAACCCAAGAAATTAAAGAACAATAAACCCTCAGGAGAGAAAATTCAGAGGGTTGGAAAAGAAATAAAGTGTGAAATAATAGGAAATATAGTCACATTTCTTTGCTCTGGTGAGATAAGATACACTTGAGAAATAAATGCTGACTTTTTTAAAGACAAGAGGTATAAAATAAGCTGTGGATATTTGCATTTTCTATTAATAGAACTGCAGGACTTTCTCTGTCCTGCACAGATAATTCAACAAACACTTGTTGTTTACACATTTGAGAAAAGTGTTTTTCCCTGTGAGATCTGAAGGTCATTCAGAAAAACATGGAAAATTCAAACTCTAAGAGTAGGTCCCTGTTTCTCTGTAATACTGAGAGGGGAATATTCCCAAGGTGACTTGGAGAAGGGAAGGATCCAGGGAGAGCTCAGAGCCCCTGGCAGAGCCTGAAGGGGCTCCAGGAGAGCTGGAGAGGGACTGGGGCCAAGGGCTGGAGGGACAGGCCCCAGGGAATGGCTTCCCACTGGGAGAGATGGGACCTTGGGCAGGGATTCCTGGCCCTGGCACAGGTTGCCCATCCCTGGGAATGTTCTCCTGAGTTCTCTATAATTCCAGCTGTTCATGGGATGAGCCAAGACCTAATTCCATTGTGCTGCTCCAGCTTATCCCAGATGAGCCTTGGAAGCAGCTTTTCCTCCATTGTTCTTCTCTGCTTTGGCAATAATGAGTTGTTTACTTGTTGCTGTGGCTGTTTTCCTGCCCTCTCCCATCCCCAAAGGGTTCTGTGGGCCTTGGCAGTGCAGCCAGACTTATTAATTCCATGGATTGTCCTGCCCACCTTCTTGATTCAAACCCTTTATTAACTGGCTTTGCCCCAAAAAAAGCTGGGAAATGCTGTTTCTCCCAGTCCTGTGCAAGAAGGAATGAATGAACCCACCAGCTTTCCCAGCCTTGACAGCCCAACCCCAGCAGCTTTTGGCAACGTTTTCCCAGGAGATCCAAGCAAAGGATCAGTGGCTGGGGGCTGAACACCTCCATGGCAGGGCCTATATTGGAAACAAGTCTCTCCACACCCAATATTCCCCTGGGAAGTGCACGTGGATGTTGGAAGAGCTGCAACCCCCCTGAGCATCTCTGGCTACCCACTGGCCCTGGAACAGGTCTGTCTGTAGGGATATCCTGGAGTGGTTTGGACTGGGAGGGAACTGGAGGACCATCTCATTCCCAACCCCATCCCCATGGAAGGGCACATCCCCATGGAAGGGCACATCCCCATGGAAGGACACATCCCCATGGAGGGACACATCCCCATGGAAGGGCACATCCCCATGGAAGGACACATCCCCATGGAGGGACACATCCCCATGGAAGGGCACATCCCCATGGAGGGACACATCCCCATGGAAGGGCACATCCCCATGGAGGGACACATCCCCATGGAAAGACACATCCCCATGAAGGGCACATCCCCATGGAAGGGCACATCCCCATGGAAGGGACACATCCCCATGGAGGGACACATCCCCATGGAAGGGCACATCCCCATGGATGGACACATCCCCATGGAAGGGCACATCCCCATGGAGGGACACATCCCCATGGAAGGGCACATCCCCACCCAGCAGCTCCTTCCACCCAGACAGACACCACAGAAATCTGCTCACAATAAAATTCCATTAAGATAAGAAATTCTTTCACCCTCAGGCTCCTGCTTGGTTTCTTTTCACTTCATCAAATAATCATAAAAAAATCATCTGTCAGCATTAAGTATTTAAAAATCAAATGTGGAAAGGAGGGTATTTCTGTCCGTGCTCGTTTCCAGGTTTATGTGTCTCTCCATGAGATTTTGGGGAGTGATATTGGGTGGATGTCATCCTTGTCATGAGAATCCATCCTTTGAAAGGAAGATCTGATCAGCAGCTATTTCTCTCCAGGGCAGTGGGCAGCCTCAGGAAGATTCCTCTTGGATTAATGCTCAGCAACACTGCAGGACCTGAGCAGAGTTTTCAAACTGTAAGACTGAGAATTTCCCCCTTTTATCTCTCATGTATTTTTTCTATTGTTATTACTGCTGATTGCAGAGCTTTTATTTTTAAATAATCAGTGCTCTTTCCTCTTTATTAATCCATTAACTCCACAGCCCAGATTTGGGATCTCAGATTTGTTCCCGTGGTGGCAAATAGGTAATGCCACAACAACTTGGTTGTGCCATAAGTTGATGGACAGGGCAGGAACTCTAAGTAGAAACTGGAACATCTGCTGGTTACCCACAGAAATCCTAATAACCAGGGATGAAGGCAGAGGAAATGCTGGAATTCAGCGAGTGGCCAGGGCAATAAATTGTCATTTTAATGTTCCAATGTGGAAACGTTTCTCTTCTTATAGAGAAAACAGTAAGTGCTGTGAGCAGGAATTCTGGAGTAAAACTGTCACTGAGGGACAACATTTCCAGCTAAACTTGGGTTTCTTGTTTGAAAAGGAGTCCAGGCCAATGTCTCCCTATGACCTATGGCTTATGGTCTATGATCTCCTCATCTGGTGAAGCTGCAGGAGGTAATTCATGAGTGGACTTCGCATGCAGATGAACTGTGTGGGCAGATGAAGCCTCAGGGAAAATCTGGAGAACCAAACCCTGGATTACAGGGTTTCCCCCCAGGAAAATCTTCGGGATTCCATTTTGACCTGGAACACAGAGCTGGAATTTCTCCCAGTTCTCTTCTTTGAGGCCCTGCTGCTGAGAAGTCCCACAGGGAAGATGTTGCTGCTGCCCTGGGGCCAAGCCAAGGCTCCAGATCCCCCCTCTGTTCCTGCCCCGTGCACAGCCTTCCTTGTATTCCCCAAACCCATTCAAAAGGGAAGTGGAGAAATGGCTGAAGGTGTAATTTTGGAAAACTTCCCATTAAGTCAAAAGAATTATTGAAGTTCCAGTTTAACCAGGTGCTCAGGACCTGCTTGACTGAGCCCGAGTTTAATACCCTGGAATGGCAGAGCCAGAGGCTGCCTTGGGTTCGAAGGGATCTTAAAGCCCATCCCATGGGCAGGGACCCCTCCCCCTGTGCCAGGGATCCCACCCTGCCCTTGGACACTGCCAGGGATCCAGGGGCAGCCACAGCTTCTCTGGGAAATCCATCCCAGGGAAGAACCTCCTACTCTGAGATTGAACTCTGTGCTCTAAGTGAAGCCCAACACTCTTGTACTGCTCCACAGCATCAAAATCCAGCTGAATTCCCTCATTCCCACTTTATTCCCGAGCACAGGCCTCTCCAGAGCTGCCAGGACAAAGCTCCCCCAGGCAGGTAGAGGCTCCACCTTGGTGGATCTCCCTGTGCTGCTGCTCCAAATTCTTCTGCACGTCTGAAATGGAAAGCCCAAGGTGAGCTTGGAGCTAATTAAACCCCATTGATCTGCAATTAAACTCCTGCAGATTGAAACTGTAAAAAAATTAAATGAAAATTGATTTTAGGTGGGTTTTTAAGTGTCACAAAGAAAGCTGTAAAAGAGGATTTTGGATAGTTTATATTCTCATTTAAAAAAAACAAACCAAAACAACCCTACAAAGTAACAAACCCACCCAGAAAGATGTCTGTGCTAAAAAAAAAGCTGCAGCACATCACAACTCTTCAAACCCAGCACTTTCCTTACTCAAGATCTTGCTTTTTGCAAGATCCCTGACAATTTACATGAGTAAAACTGTGTCAAATCATCAGGACCTACTGAATTTCCCTTGGCCTCCCAGGCTCTTCAGCTCCCCTCTGGTAAGAACAGGCTGTTCTGGGAAAAATATGGGAAATGGGGGACAGGGCTGAAGCTTTAACAAAGCAATTGGTCCTGGATCCATCACACCTGACCTGGCTCTTGTCTCACTTCCCAAACTGCTCAGCTTGGCATTTTTTAGGTGGGTTTTGGCAAATTTACCACATTTGCAGTGGGGGGAACAATCTGCTGGAAACTGGGAGGCCACCAAACACTGTCATCACTTGGAGGAGCCTCTTTTCCACATCTCTGCTGCCCCTGAGGTCCTTCCCTCAATCCACTTATTCAAATAACTTCAATTCCAGCTCGTGGCAGCTGGTGCCAGTTCTCAGCACACGCCACACAAATGAGCCAAGTCCTGTGTTGTCCAGATTTTGTTTTATGTCCAGTTTCTGAATCCCTGACAGTAGGAAATAATTGTCCAGCTGTTCCTCCATCAGCTGCACCAGCACCAAATTATTTAGGAATATAAAAGATGGTTGCACAGAGAAATCATTAAATCCCCCACTTTCCACGATGAAAGACATCCAGGGTTTCTGCCAGACTAAGAGTGGTCATGGAACAGGGGGAGTGGTTCTGGAAAGTCTTTGAGATTAGGAACTAAAAACTGTTGGAGAAACAGGAAAAATGGGAACAAGGAATGTTCCAGGTACCTGACAGGAGGGGGGAGCCCAGGGGGTGTTTGTCACCCCATGGGACTTTGTTTTCTTCACTCTTCCTTTTTCTGTTGTTCCTAAAATGGGAGTTTCTGTAGCAGAAATAAAATGGGGAAAACTAACGTTATAAATTAGTTCTCAATATTTTTGGATGAAGCATCTTTAAAATCAGCAGGATCTGGGGAGGTTTTAGGGGGGCAGATGGCGTCCAAAGGGCTCTGAGCAGCCTGGGACAGCGGGAGGTGTCCCTGCCCAGCCCAGGGGTGGGATGGGATGGGCTTTGAGGTCCCTTCCCATCCAAACCATTCCATCATTCCATGATTCTTCCGAGATCTGCCACCACCAGTGAGCTGGGACATCCCAGGGAATGGGGCTGTGGAGCTCTCCAGGGTGACCCAGTTGCATGAGGAGGACACTTCCCAAGTGCCCAAAGCATCTGAGCTGTGCCCAAATTCCCCACGGAAAGCCCAGAGCCAAGTGAGGGAACAAAAGGATGACACGAACCTGTGGAATCAGTGCTCTGTTCCAGCGATCTGAGCAAACCCTCTGCTGGCCCAGCAGAGCCCAGGGCTCTTTTCCACTTCTCTTCACATCCTGATGGACATTCCTCACTGCAGGAATTGCCTGCAGTGCCGAGGCTGCCCTGTAGGAATTCTCCCAGAGCAGCTTCCCTTATCCTGTTGGATGGAATATCTTCCTGGATGGAATAAATTCAGCAATTAATGTACTTACTACCTCGATAAACAGATTATTTTCTGTTCTGATCCCAGAGGATCTGCCCCAGGAAGGAGCCCACTGGAGCCTCCAGCTCCCACCTGCATCCCAGGGAGCTCTGGGAATGCTGCAGTGAGACAGGACTACTTGTATCTCTTAACGCTGACATAACATCAATGGTCAAAAAATGAAAAACACACCTAAAAAACTACTTATTACAAAGTATTTCTGCAGGGCCCCCACACACCACGGGCCCAGTCCAGGTGTATTTACAGGAAGGAATGTTATTCCTGCATTAAAATGCTTTCAAGTCCAACAGATACGACAGAATCTGGGAGAAAAGAGGAATTATGACATCCCTTTCTCCCTTAGAGAACTGAGAGCTAAATAGACTGAGCAACAAGCCGGGCAGTCAGAGCAAGGCACAAATCCTGCTGTCACTCAGAGCCCCCAGACTGGACCCTCCCCTGAAAGCAGCCCACTCACAGCCTGTGAGCTGCTGTTTATTCCAAGCACATGTTTTCCCTGAGAGGTTGGAAAGCAGCCCCGGGAAGTGCCCAGTCAGCACTTGGATAATGAAGGTCACTCCTTTTGCTGACTCCTGTTAAAGGGGTCCCTGGGTACCAGTTCAGCTGCAGACAGTTCAGTGAGCAGACACAATTTCCTTTGGCTTTCCTCCTTTTTCCAGTGCTCCATAGTCCAAAGCCCCTGATTAATTCAGCACTCTCTGCACAGCTCTCAGGCAGCCTCGGAATGTATTTTAGGCTGCACTGCTGTGGCCTTCCATAAATTCTTTTATTACTCTGAGAACCAGCTACCCATTTAATAAGGATGGTCTCCATTAATTCGATGGTCTCACGAGGATACAACGCTTTTGAATTTGTTTTTTAGGAAGAAATGTGGGGTTTTTGCTTTGCAAGCTTAATAGTCATATAATATTTGCTTTTCCTACCCTTATCCTTTGTGATAGATGGTGTGGTTTAACTCCCACATCTCAGCCCAGCTTCTGCCACCGTGTGTTGGGCAAAGGGATTTTAACGAGACCACAGAACTGGGTGATCAACCCCTTAAACCTCAAGGGAGGCTCAGGTTGGACAGGAGGAGGAATTGGGGGCTGGCCAGGGGGGTCAGGGTGGGCAGGGGCTGCCCAGGNGCAGACAGGGAAAAACACAAGGTTTTTGGCCCATCAGCTGGTGAAGATGCTCCTCCATGTCAGGGTGGCACCTAAATCAGGCAGGAGAGGGAAGTGAGGATGGAGGGAGCAGGGCACCCCCAGGGAAACGTGTTCCAAAGGACCCAAATCTGTGACGGGAGACAACAGGGAGGCAGTTACATCATCTCCAAGCTTCCAAGAGCTCCAGGAGGGCTTGGACAAAGCTCTCAGGGACAGGGGGGGATTGTTGGGGTGTCTGTGCAGGGCCAGGAGCTGGAGGGAGGATCCCTGGGGGTCCCTTCCAGCCCAGGGCATTCTGTGATCCCACTGCTGCTGGAGCTCCCTGCCTTGTAGAAGAGTTTGGATCTCTCCAGCTGGCTTTGGACTTCTTTGTGGTGGGGCTCAGTTCCAACCCAGCTCCCAGCAAACTCGTGGGATGCCTCCAGCTCGGCACAACACAGCAATGCAGGGCCCAGAGCTCGGGAATCACTCGGGTTTTCGGGCTGAAAGAAAAGCACAGGGTAAAAGAACGTGCAAATTCTTCAAGTCCTGAGAGCAATGAACCTTCAGTGCTGCCAATGCTGCAAGAAAAGCTGGGGAGAGCTGGTGACTGAGCTGAGTGCAGCCCTTGGGCTGCAGCACCTCCCAGGAGAGGGGCCTGGCTGAGCCTCCAGCAGGAGAGACACGAAGAGAACAGAGCTCCAGCAGAGATTTCAGATGAGCATGAATGCGTTTATCAGCGCTCAGGGAGCAGCCTCTGATGTGCCCTGAGGAGCAGAGATCTCCTGCAGCCCAGGGCACAGCCCTGATGTGCAGCCCACAGCCATGGGCTGCCTTTTGCCTTTGCACCCCAAACCTGGCCAAAAAGGCACAACATTTCCTGGGAAAGGGCTCTACCCACAGAGCCCCCTCAGCCAGGAGCCATCTGATCAGGGGGAACAAAGGGATTCAGGAAGTGCATGCAGGAAAACAAGGAAAGGTGGGGCTGTGTCTGTCTGGGAGAGGGAACACTTTAGGCTTTATAAGGGCTTATGAGCAATTTGTACCAGGTTACTGTGTCTAGACCAAAGTGACACTGAAATTGTGCCGAGCTCATACAAACACAGGTGAAGGCAGAGGTGGCCTGAGAAACTTCTGTTGTAAAAAGGGAAATAATACAAATAAATAAAGCAAAGCAACCCTGGTGATGCTCCAGAACTAATCTGTACATTAAAACTCTGTGTTCCACAAATAGTCTTTCCACGATTTGAGGGTTCCTTGCTTTTGAGCCTGAGTGTCTTCATCTTTCCTGGAGACCCGAATATTCTGTTGCCTCAACACCAAATTCTCGCAGAATCCCACAGTGGTTTGAGTGGGAAGGGACCTCAAAGCTCATCTCATGCCCTGTCCAAGGGCAGGGACACCTCCCACTGCCCCAGGTGGCTCCAGCCCAGCCTTGGACGCTTCCAGGGATGGAGCAGCCACAGCTCCTCTTGTTTTCTTGCTTTCTCTCCCCTCATGGAGAGCTCTTAATCCTCAATAATGTTCCACCAGCCTTCCAGCTGGGAACTGGGAAATCAGGGAGCTGATCCCTTTGCAGTGAGTTCTGACAGGACATGACACTTTGGGGCTCCCATGGGATCCAACATTCCCAAGAGTTGACTCCCAAGAGTTCCAAGTGCTCCTCTGGAGATAACACAGGATAAAATACAGGCAGGGATACTGGGCACACCCTCCAGTGGTTTCCCAGTTCCCTTCCAGATGCCACTGGAATTTTTCCTGTTGGTCCTTCCCTTGCAGCCACAGTGGGGTTTTTCCATGGCCTCACAACCCTCCCTGCCATGGTTGGGAATCCTGTGAGGGACCCTCTGATGAGTAAATATGAAACAGTGGGATGAAAAAAGAGAGGATTTATGAACTGGAATAGCCAAGGGTTCTCCCTGAGCCACGTGCTGTGAGCTGCAATAAGAATCTCATTCATGGGATTTTATGTTTTTATCATTTTTAATGTAGAAGTGGATTCCAAAGACAGGGTCAGTGTGAGAGATTTCCTGATTCCTTTATATCTATGAGGGAAAGAGGGGGATGGAAATGTGGTGGAGCAGAAGCATAGCAAATGTAGGAGGAAGAGTGAGGACATACATGGTGCTCTGTTGTTCATTTGCATTTTGTGAGTGGGTTTTTTACCTCTTTCTATGAATAGAAGGTGTTAGAAATAATAAAAAAATAGGAAGAAAGGCTGTCATAAAAGACAGGCTGAGATTCTGCAAAACATGGGAAAGAAGCAGGAAACAAGCTCATCCAATAAGGAATTAAAACCATTTACAGGGAATAAGGTAAAATCCTGGTGTTGTCAGTCATTGTCAGAAATCTTCAGCTTTTCCACAAGTCCCTTTTACTTTAGTAAAGAATCATCAGTTTTGTCCTGGATAATGTGACTGATTGAAGTGAATATCCAGCAAAGGACTGTCTCCAAAAAAGAACAATTTGATTTAAAATCGTCCATAATGGAGCTGAATCAAGGGAGAGGAAAATGGCCCCAAACCCCCCTGGTTCTTTAAGAAAGGTGTCAGTCCTTCTAAACCCACCCAAGACCTTCAAGAAAGGCCTGTGCCCTCTCAGTGAAATGGTAATTTCCAAGTGCTGATCTCCCCTCACTTGTGGATATTCCCTTAAAACCACAGTTGGAGCCAAGCAGAACATTCCCCCAGAATGTCCCATTTTGAATTAAATTTGCCAGACAGTGATTTCTTGGCGCCTGCAAAAAATGGCAGCAGATTCCTTCGGATGGATTCCATCCCCTCACGTTGGGAACTGGCCTTTCTTGTTGGCAGTTCTCCTGGCAGGGCTGAGCTGCTCCTCGTTCCTGGAGCAGCCCAGCGTGGAGCACGTTCTGCCTTGGGAAGGTCAAGTGAGGAGCAGGTCGCTTGTGGCTGCTCCTGCTGGGTTTGCCAGTGATGACATGGCTGAATTCAGTGGAATCAGGGAGGATATTTCCCTCCTTTCAGGCTGTGCCGGGGGTTTTAGTGTCCCCCACAGGGCTGGGAGGGTGTTTACGGGGAGGGTCTTTCTCCGTGTGTCCTCCTCACCAGGGGTTATGGGTTAGTGCATGTGGCTCCCACCAGGGACAGCTGAGGATGGGGCTGTGCAGAGGGAATGAAACCTGGGATGGGAGAGGCTGGATGTGGAGCTGCTGCTTCNAGGACTGGCCGTGGCACTGGGGGCCAGGGTGGGGATGGGGCACAGGGGGGGCTCCAGGGGATGGGGAGGTTTTCCAGCCTCGGGGATCCTGGGATTCTGGGAATGGAGCTCATCCAGGGCTGGGCTCCACATGATGCCCTGGCACTGGGCCATGGTCACTGTCTCACCTTTGTGTGTCGAGGCACCAAAACCGGACTGAGCGAACCTCAGGCTGCAGCAGAGTGGGTTTAAACAAGTCACAGATTCCCAGGATATGCTGAGCTGGAAGAGATCCCCAGGGATCATCCAGTCCAGCCCCAGCCCTGCACGGACATCCCAATGATCCCCCCCTGTCCCAGAGCATCATCCCAGCCCTCCTGGAGCTCTGGCAGCCTTGGGAATGTGCCCATTCCCTGGGGAGCCTGGGCAGTGCCCACCCACCCTCTGGGGGCAGAGCCTTTCCCTGGGATCCCCCCTGCCCCTGCCCTGGTATTTCAGCCCATTCCCTCAGATCCTGAATTATTCCAAGGGGAAGGCAGGCCCGGGAGCAGCTCCTGAGGCTCAGCTCCCACCTGCTGACCCATTTTCCCTGAACTCAACCAGACCTTTCTGTCACAGTGGCTCCACAACTTTTGGCAGCCCAAGGGAGCCACCAGGGAGCTGTAAAACATTCTGGGTCTGTGCACTTTCAGTCACTTCAGGGGTCATTTAAATGCTCGTGGAGGAGAAATGGGATCCCAACAGACCTGGGCAAAGTTTGGGCACTTTGGTTCCCAAGGACTTCTGGGCAGTGTTATCCAAGTGATGGAACCAGGGAATGGTTTGGGTTGGAAGGACCTTCAAGACCATCTCATTCCATGGGCAGGGACCCCTCCCCCTGTGCCAGGGATCCCACCCTGCCCTTGGACACTGCCAGGGATCCAGGGGCAGCCACAGCTTCTCTGGGAAATCCATCCCAGGGCCTCCCCACCCTCCCAGCCAGCAATTCCTGCCCCAGATCCCACCTAAACCTTCTCTCTTTCAATTCAAAGCCATTGAAACCCTTTTCTCTCTCATGCAGGTGTGTAAAAGGCATTGTCACCAACAAAACACAAAAATCCAATGTTCAAATTAATTTGAACGATTTCTGTGCTTAAATGTACCAAAAAAGCCTCTTTTCAGTCCTGCACAAGCACAGATTTACAGCTGGCAATGCTCATCCCTGAAGCAGAGCCCACGGCTCTCCCATTTTGGCCAGGCAGACTCACTGATCCCGTCCTTTGCTGTCTCGAGATACAGAAATGGGAGATGAATAGCACAGTAAAAAAGACAGATTCTTCATTCCCAGGGTAACCACTTGTACTTCAGTTACACAAACCAGCCAGAAAATAAAAATACTTCAGCTCCTACTCCTTCTCAGACCAATTTACCTGAAATGTTCATGAATGAGCCAGGAGAGAATCACTTTGGAGACAGCCTGTTTGTGGAAAAATTCAATTTTCGGGGGCTTTTTTTTTGCCAAAAACCCCTCTTGTGTCTACTTTGGCCACTTCCAGATTTGACACCATATTTGTAGGAAAAAAAGGGCATTTTTTCAAACAAACCTTTGGCAATGGCACCACACTGACAGTGCTAACGTGCCAGCACTGGTGAAATCCCTCTTTTCCTTATAAATATCTGTCTGGGAGTGAAATATTGCATTTCCCAGCTGTTGCTTTGTTCTTGGTTCAGTCAGACAAGTCTTAGAAAACAAGGTGACACGTTTACAAGCCTCAGAGGCATCTGATGAATTCACACTTCTGTGTGACCTGCTTCCCAGAGGAATTTAACTGCAGACAGTTCTCAACTCAGCAGCTTCTTAAACCTGGAGACACATCAGTCACCCTGCTGAATATATATCGATATATTTAGTAATACATTTTCATTTGAGTAAGGAATGAATGAGTTCTCACCTCTGTGTATTTATATCCATATAGAAAATCAATCCTTTTTTTAAAAAATGTCTAATTATGGTGGAAATAGTGGGAATTAATTGGTACAAACTGATTAAATGCTGTGGTCAAACCACAGATTAGTGATATTTTTTTTTTCTCCTGAACATAATTAAGATTGTTTAAATCCACAGAATTGCATTAGGAAATAAATTGCAAATTGCTTATTAAAAGTTACTGGCATTAGGGAGAGAACACAACACCTCTCCTGCAGCTGTGGAGTTTGGATGGATGAGAGGAGGACTTGGATGAGGACAGTGCTCAGGTGCTCCTTTAATGAACTGTGAGCAAATGGGCTGCGAGTGCCAGGAGAAAAATGATCCCAGACATGTGCACTGACAAAGTCCCTTCTTGTTTTCTGCTCCACTTTCAGCCACACTCACTTCCCAGTGCCATTCCCTGGAGCAATTCCTAAATTCCCCCTCTGCTCTCACCCCAGCAACCCCCAAATCCTGCAGTGAAGGGAACAATTCCCCCTCCTGTGCACAGAGACACCAACCAGAAGAGGGGCTTCCAGGCCGTCCTGGGAAGGACTAGAGCTGGGAATTGGATGTTGTGTCCAATTTTTAAGGTATTTGAGGGTCCGAGAGGACAACCAGACCTGCCTCCAGCTAATCCCACCTTCCTGCTCCTGCTGGGAAGGCAAAAGGGGAATTCAGGAGTGTCCTCAAAGTCACCAGAGAGGGGCTGCAGGAGGGCACAGAGAGAGAAAAGAAAAGAAATAATGTATGGGAAGCACAGGAACCAGGGGGAGCAGGGAAAAGGGAAGGAAAATTGGGGTGTCGGAGGGGGCAAAACCAGGCAGGAAATCAGCAGGAAGGGAACAGCCAGGACCAGGGAAGAGCTGTTCTGGAAGTGGCAGCACCGTGTTATCCCAGGCATGGAAAAAGTCCTGGCAAATATAGAACCAACCCGAAGGGGAGAAAGGAGGAAAACCCAAAGGATCTGCCCAACCCAAAGGAGAGAAAGGAGGAAAACCCAAAGGATCTGCCCAACCCAAAGGAGAGAAAGGAGGAAAACCCAAAGGATCTGCCCAACCCAAAGGACAGAAAGGAGGAAAACCCAAAGGATCTGCCCAACCCAAAGGACAGAAAGGAGGAAAACCCAAAGGATCTGCCCAACCCAAAGGGGAGAAAGGAGGAAAAGCCCAAAGGATCTGCCCAACCCAAAGGAGAGAAAGGAGGAAAAGCCCAAAGGATCTGCCCAACCCAAAGGGGAGAAAGGAGGAAAAGCCCAAAGGATCTGCCCAACCCAAAGGAGAGAGAGGAGGAAAACCCAAAGGATCTGCCCAACCCAAAGGAGAGAGAGGATAGGAGCCCAAAGGATGTTCCCTGGTCTATTTTAAAGGAGAATGAGACAAATGGATGAAATCCAAATCAAATGGCAACAGTAGATGGGATCCACACACTTAAAATTCATTGGCTTCTGCTGTGGAAATGGGACAGATAAAATACAGCCTTTGATTTTCAGGCTCTTTCCCTCTTTTCTCAGGTCCCTGGAGCCTCTGCTTTTCTCTAAAGCTTTTTGTTGTTGTTTGGGTTGGGGTTTTATTGGGGTTTTTTTGCATTATTGTTTCTCCAAAGGTCATTCTTTATTCATAGAGGACTAAAATAAAACCACAGAAGCAATGTGGAAACAAACCTCAGAAGGGTCACAGAGGGAACACCGAGGGCACCACTCCTCTGTTTGTCCTGCTTTATAAAAACACCTCCTTCACCTCTCTGAGCACAGAAACCAAACTCAAACTTGTCAAACATCCCCCAAGTGTGTTTGGGGTTTGGCTCCCAGCACTGGGACGTTTGGTGCCAGGAAGAACTTGGGTTATGGAGGAAAATTATCCAAGAGCAAAGCTGGGGGAGGAGGGAGGGTCTGGGCTGCAAGGAAGCTCAGGGGCAGGAACACGAAATAGATAAAGCTTGTGCAATAAATAATAATGATCACAAATGAATAACTGTGGACATGCTGATTGATCCCTGAGCAGCCCAGCATCCCAGCAAAGTTCATGTTTTACAGGATGTCTCTGGCTGCAGGAACAGACAAGCTGGACTCCTGTCCCAAAACCAAGGAGTCTTTTCCTCCAGACCCCATCCAGCCCTGGGAAGGAGCCAGGCCTGTGGAATTCCTTGGCTCTTGTCTGAGTGCCACACACCACAAAATCATCCATCCCAGCACATGGCAATGAGCAAAAAAATGGCCAAAGTCGGGAATTGCAGCCTCCAACTGGGAAAACCCAGGGATCACCAGCCAAGGGACAGGGCTGTGCACTCCCACACAGCAGCTCTGACAAGGAACAATGACTTCAGGTCTCAGAATTATAAAGACCAATCCTGAGCATTGATTTTCCACTTGCAGGGCAGAAGTGACACCAATTTTAATTCCTGTCTCTCTGTGTCACTGCAGGAGAGCTGGGAATGTTCCCCTGGAGAAGGGAAGGATCCAGGGAGAGCTCAGAGCCCCTGGCAGAGCCTGAAGGGGCTCCAGGAGAGCTGGAGAGGGACTGGGGCCAAGGGCTGGAGGGACAGGAACAGGGAATGGCTTCCCACTGCCAGAGGGCAGGAGAGATGGGATCTGGGGCAGGAATTGCTGGCTGGGAGGGTGGGGAGGCCCTGGGATGGATTTCCCAGAGAAGCTGTGGCTGCCCCTGGATCCCTGGCAGTGTCCAAGGGCAGGGTGGGATCCCTGGCACAGGGGGAGGGGTCCCTGCCCAGGGCAGGGGTGGCACAATGGATTTTAAAGTCCTTTCCAACCCAAACCATCCCAGGATTCCATGATCACCCATCCACTGCTACAGGAAACAACTGGGATTACTGTGAAGGCTCCATCTTCCCCCAGAGCCTGGGGGAGGTGGAGACACTGAACAACGAGTACAAATCCAGAGTAATGTCTGCACTCTGAAAATCCTGGGGAATTTCCTTCCCACCAAAGGGGAAGGGATAAAATCTGAGAGGAGCTAATAGAGCTGTACAAAAGGACAGTCTGGGGCTATTAAAACACAAATTACTGCTAAATCCCGAGGAAAAAGGACAAAGACAGGTACTTTAGAACTGGTTCTAATCAGCAATATCTCATTAAATCTCGTGTGCAAGGTTTCAATGGGCATTAGCAACGAGCTGAATCCAGTCTGGTGCTCCTGAGCTTTCACCAGCATTTCCTTGTGCAGGAGCAGATGGGAATGTACAAAAATTCCCTGGATGTGCTGCACTCAGTCAGTACAGAGAGAAAACACGGCTGGTAAATCATTCTGATCATTCAGATCAGCCCAGACAAATGGAGCTTGTGTTTTTTCCCATCTAAATGAGATCAGGGGAAGAGGCAGAAGGGGCGAAGTGCTGCCCAGAGAGGAATTCCTTGGGTGACAAGCCCTGGGATGAGGACACTGCGAGGATGGCTGCAAGGTGGGAGAGGTGACAAAAGAACAGCCCTGATGTGGAAGTGCCAGAAGTCTCTTAAAAGCTCATCTTCTTGCCTTGCTGGCATTAGTTTTATATACCTTCATCTTTTCAGAGCTGAACACTCGTGTTCTTAACAAAGCTCCTGCTGTGTTTTACCATTTGCATCTGTTAAGCCAGTCCCAAAGCTCTTGTCACATCTCTGCTCCTGTGAGCTGGGCTGGAGCTGGCACTGAGGGAGGAGGGAAAGCAGGAGCTGAGCTCAGAGTGGGCACCAAACTCTACAAAACCAGGCCCAGGGCATCCCAAGCCCAGCACCCAAAATCCAGGGATGCTTCTCCTTCGATTTCCTGAAGTCTCCATTTGGGTCACATGTGCAAAGCTGGGTCTCTCACCCCAGAGTTTATTGTGGATGACACATCTCTAGGTCACTCCCAGGGGCTCAAGCCCTTCCCTCTGCAGGAAGGTGGGATCTGTTTCCCATCTAGAGCCAGCAGATGAACACTGGAGCCATGGGCTGTGCAAAGAGCAGAAAACAGACCAGAACAAAGTTCTGAACCTTTGGAAAAAGGGGCAGGAAGGTCAGGAGGAGGAGGATGTTGGGAGGTTACAGTGAGAAAACTGGAAAGGCCAAAGCCCAGTTGGAATTTCAACTGGTTAGTGCCAAAAAAGGACTTTAAAAAAAGCGAATTATCAGCAACAAAAGGAGGGCTGAGGAGAAGCTGCAGCCTTTGTTGGATGTGGGGGGACAAAGGACAAAGGAGAGGTTTAAATCCCTGGAGGGATTTCAAGCCCTGTGGATGTGGCACTTGGGGACGTGGGCAGTGGTGGCCTTGGCAGGGCTGGGGGTGGTTGGTTGAACTTAAAGCTCTTTCCCAACCTCAGTGATTCCATGATTCTGTGCTGAGTGAGCTCCCCTGCTTCTGCTCCCTCAGGGACCAGAAAGGGACCCTGTCCTTAAGTCCTGGCCCTCAAGAGGAACAGATAAACCCCCTAAATCTGCCCCTTATCTTCTGGACTGTCCCTGGAACCTGAACCAGCAGCTTTTAAAACACCCCTGGGTTTTACACACGGACACCTTTAACCAGAGGCTCCCTGTAACCTCCTCTGGCCCCTGCAAAATTAACATTTCCTTGATTTTGCATTCTTGGCAAAGAGCTGGATGCAGTTCTCCTGCTCTGGCACTGAGTCCCTGGACTGCCACTGCCTTGTTCCAGGAGGAGCTGAACTGCTGGGCTCCAGCAGGGACAGTCAGAGCTGCTTCCCCACAAAGTCCTGCCAGGGGAAGTGCTGCAGCTCCCAGTCCCATCGATTTCCCCAGGCCCCTTGAAACAACAATTAACCTTTCTAACTCTGCATCTTTCTTCCAAATGAGTCTCAGTGGCTTTTCAAAGTTTGCTTTTAAGAAATTAATGAATCAATACAATTTTACATCTATTGACCCATTGAAAATGTCAAGGTGGTGGGAGGGAAGGAGATGCAAATCTTGTTCTGCTCGTGGACACTGGGCTCGACACTCAGCTCCCAGCTTTTTAAGATTTATCTCCTTTATTTCTCTTTAGTGAACACAGTAGTTAAAATACTCATTTATAACACCTTGGAAAACGTCCTGGTCTTATTTAGGGGAGTGTGTGCTCATGAAATGTGCATTTCCCACCCAGGATTTATGATTTAAACAGGGCTCAGCATTTGGCTTTGACTCAGAGGGAATCAGCTACTTAGGCTGAGCTCTACAAGCTCCTCAGCAAGCCCAGAAGTCCTACCAGGACTTAATCCTTACTCAGATCTGCATCTTGATCCAGCTTTTTTGTTCCCTGATTATTCATTAAGAAACCAGCAGAGACTTTTGCACCTTTTTCTTGAAGTCCACAAGACAACAGACATTTTACAGAGAGAAGATGAAACCCTACCCACCCCAAAACCTCTGAGCATAACAGAAAGAAGGGGATCAACCCAGGAAATTCATGGTTATTTTGACTCTTTGGGGGCCCTTCCCTCCACAGCAACATGTAGTTGTGCCCACAGGAATCCCCTTTGCTGAGGCTGCCAAAGAACTGGTACAATTATCTGCTTATTAACACAAAGAATTCCAATTATCTACTTGTTAGCACAGGGCAACACTTTGGTTGGGTTTTGTACCACCTGGGCAGAATGGCCCAGCCAAAACACCTGAATCCCTGAGGCCAGAAGCACCTGCCCATGCAGGTTGGATGCTCTCCAGACTTCAAACCAGTGTCCACTTCAGTGGCACCTTGTTTTATGGAAAGTACAGATTGAGCTTCTCAATAAACTCCAGAGCTCTCAGGGGCTCACCACTGCCCAACTGTGTTTGTGTTGGTTCCTGGGTAAAGCTGTTTAGAGAAAAGGAAAAAAACAGGGGGGAAAAAAGCCCTCAAAGTGTTCTTTATAAGGAACAATATCCACCTTAGTGGTGATGAAATCATCACTTCATGTATCTGTAATCTCTGAAGTAAAATTAAAGGAGTAATGAGGATCCAGTCAAATTCCCAATAAATCAATGAAATGATGTCTAAAAATTCAGTGGGATGCAGAAAAGCAGCTTCCAGGAGGGTTCTGTGTTGTGAAGAGCCTCAGTCCTGCTCTGGTGGGACTCATATCCTTTCCCTGGAAAGATTTCCTCTTGTCCTCAGGTCTCCACAATTTAAACCTTTCCCTAAACTGCCCCTTGTCCCTCCACAGGGGCTCAAGGGATCCCTGTCCCAGCCTGGCTGAGAGGGAATCACGGAACCCCAGACTGGTCTGGCTTGGGAGGGACTTTGAATCTCATCCAATCCCACCCCGAAATTCTAAAGAAATCACTGCCTGCCTTTAAACTTGAGGAAATGGAAAACTGGGGCTTCAGGATGGGGATAAGAAGTTTGTGTGTACCTTAATAACAGACTGAAGAGGTCTATAATTAGCTCAAACTGAGCTCTGCTGAAGGAAAAATCTTTCAGAAGAAAGACTGAATTTTAAACAAATTGAGGTGATAGGAATGATCTACATTTATTTGTCCTATAGATTAGTTTGCTGACTACTTTTTTCTTTTCTTTTCCTGGAGGGCCTTTTAATTATGCCCTGAAATCTCATCAAACACAGATGAAGAAGGTCAGAACAATTAGTATAAAGCAAACACTTCAGCATAATGCACCATAATGATTATTTTTGCAACAATCAGTTAGGAAGCTCCAGCAACGTTGGATGCATTTTAAACTAAATGATTATCAGACTTCCCAAATAATCATCCTGACAACTGAGCAAATCACTGAGCTGAGCTCCCTGGGTAAGGCCACAGTCTCTGAACTGCTGGTGCTGAGGTGTTGAACTTGCTTCTCACTGAACTCACCCAAGAAGCTGCAACTTGGAACAAGCCACACTGAGAAAGGAAATACATAAAGGAAATGTGTACTCCAGGGTGGATTTAGTTGCTGTTGCTGCCACTCTCCCAAACATTATGAGCCAGTTCAAGCCCCCCAAATACCTGTTTTCATGTTTTTGTCTCATTACAGGTGTTCACATAAACCTGGAGGGGCAAAGTTCTGATCATGGAATCCCAGAGTGGTTTGGGTTGGGAGGGATCTTTAATATCATCCCATCCCACCCCTGCCCTGGGCAGGGACCCCTCCCCCTGCCCCAGGGATCCCACCCTGCCCTTGGACACTGCCAGGGATCCAGGGGCAGCCACAGCTCCTCTGGGCACCCTGTGCCAGAAAACAGACATCAAGGAGACCTTGGGAATGGAGCCAAACCTCCCCAGGTCCAAACCAATTCCCCATTAGGCTTTTCCTACTGACACACAATCCCCCCTGATCTCCCACCACCACCAGGACCTGCCCTGACCCTCAGGTCACTTGGGCAGATAATCCCATCCCTGGAAGAACCTGGGAATGCCTGGACATGCCAAGTCCTGGGTGTGGGCTGTGATCTGTGGGATCCATCACTGCTGGGGGCCCAGGAGTCACCACAGCCTCTGCCTGGGCTTGGAAACAACCAGTGCTGGAAGAGCTGGGAATGAATTTATTGTTGATGAATAGTGAGTCACCAGAGGAAATGTAAATAACTTTTCAAATGGATGCTATAAATCTCCTTGACTCAGGCCACAGTTAAATCTGGGGAATGAGCTGATCCTCTTGCTGTCCCTGGCTCATTAGCCTCTGTCTGGAAGTTCATTAACTGTGCACCAAATCCCCCCGGGGATGAGTTTCCTAAGGAATAAAGCAGTGCTGGGGAGGGGGGCAGCCCTAAATCCTTCCCCTGGGCTTCAGGAGGAAGGGCACAACCCTCTTGGCCAATTGCTCAGGAAAGAGATGAGATGTGCTGTGAGAGTTCCCTCCTCCCTCCTCCACCCCGTGCCAGGCTCTGCTCCCTCCCTTGGGAGCTCCTTGACCAGGAGAAATTCCAGGTCCAAAGATTCCTGGGCTGCATTTCTGCAGGATAAGGCCCTCAGTAAATCCTTTGGGATCTCCTTTAATACTCTTCACCACCAAGAAGCCTGCCAGAAGTGCAGGAGGAATTGTTGGAGGGTGACATGGCACCTCACAAACCTTGGGGAAACCAAATCCTTCCCAAGGTGTGGACACTCTGCAGGTCCCATAAATGGGTTTATCCTGCTCTGGTTTCCTTCTGGCCCAGGGCTGGCCCCAGAACTTTAACTTTCACCCCTCATTGCACCTGCCTGGGTCACTTGGCACGAATAGCCACACAACAAACAGGTTTTTATTAACACAAATATCCCTGCAGCACAACCCAGCAGCTCTGCAGGCTGCTAATGATTCTGATTGTGCTGAAAAATTGTTCCTTTTTTCCCCCTAAAATATTTAGTGGCAGCAAATCTTCCACAGAAAACAATCACAGAATCTTGGAATGGGTTGGGTTGGGAGGGACCTCAAAGCTCATCCATCCATCCATCTGTCCCCTGGGCAGGGACCCCTCCCCCTGTGCCAGGGATCCCACCCTGCCCTTGGACACTGCCAGGGATCCAGGGGCAGCCACAGCTGCTCTGGGCACCCTTAAGTTTGTAGGGGCAGATTAAATGCAATATAAAAGCAGGTAATAAGAGAAGTGATGTGTCTGCTCCATGGAGAGCCACCCCCAGCAGTATCTGCAAACACTGTGCTCGCTGCAAGACTCACTTTGGAGACAATCTCCCCACATCCTGTTCTCCCCTTGTACTCCTGGGATGCTTTCTTGTCTCCAGATCTGTCCTGGCTTCATTCTCTTCTTGCTCTGCTTGTTATTTTTGAAGTCCAGTAAGGAGATGATGAAAGGGAAGGTGAGCAGAGGACAGCAGCAGCCTGTGCAGGGAGGTGATCAATCCACGCTTGGGCCACTTCATTTGCAGCCAACACCACGAGTACATTTGTTTGGCTGTTCTTTTCAGCTTTGTTGTCAAGGATACAGCGATATCCTCTGTCAGAAGATGAATCTGTTCTGAAGAACTGCTTCTCGTTGGCATTTACTCCATCAAACCTGACAGGGAGGCAGCGTCTGTCCAATAACTTTTTACTTAAAGTCAAGTCATTATTTATAAAATCCAGCTCAGCAACAAAACCCATCAATCTTTGTGAAAGGCAGCTGGAGTGACACTGAGTGCTCCTGGTTTTGGGCTGAGGAGTGTCAGGAGAAAGGCTCTGGAGTGGTCACACACGGGGATCTTCTCCCTTCACTGAGGGGAAGCTCCAAAAGCAGCATCAAAAACAAGGTCAGGTGAAGTTTGATGGTCCTTGGGCACTGGAGCACCAAAACTGCTGGAACAGAAGGACTTGGAGCTGCTGGAGGGAGGCCAGAGGATGCCCCAGGATGAGCAGGGGTGGGATAACTGGGATTGTTCACCCTGGAGAGGAGAAGCTTTGGGGTGACCTGAGTGTGGCCTCCAGGAGCCTAAAGGAGCTCCAGGAAACATGGAGAGAGACTTGGGAATGGGCTGGAGGGACAGACCCCAGGGAATGGCTTCCCACTGCCAGAGGGCAGGAGAGATGGGATCTGGGGCAGGAATTGCTGGCTGGGAGGGTGGGGAGGCCCTGGGATGGATTTCCCAGAGAAGCTGTGGCTGCCCCTGGATCCCTGGCAGTGTCCAAGGGCAGGGTGGGATCCCTGGGATGGTGGGAGGTTGGAATGGCAGGGGGTGGAATGGGATGGTCTTTAATGTCCCTTCCAATCCAAATCATTCCATGATCCCACGAAAGGAAGCTCCCAGCAGTGGGATGGTTGTGCCCAGCCTGTCCCAGCACCTCCATCACCCAGCTTTCATCTCCAAGCCCAGACCCCAACTACATCCAGAAGGAAGTGCAGGACATGGGGGATCTTCCCAAATTTCTGTGAAACAACCCAGGGCACAGCCAGGACCCTTCCAGCCCCCACTGACCACTTGTGTGAAAAGGAAAACGCTCCCTCTTCACTCCCTGCTCTCTTGTCAAGCCCAGATTGGGATCTAAGAAGAGCTTTTATGGCTTAGAGACCATTTAACCCCCTTGCTCCCACAGTGACAGCACAGCCAAGGTGGTTTTTGCACAAAAAGCCTGTTTTTTTGAGGCAGTCTCTGTCCACACCAGGAATAATTGAGATATTTTCATTCTTGAGCAGCTCAGAAAAGCACTGACATGAGGATTTATCCGAGGTGTATCTTGCTAAGCAAAGCTGATTGTGCTTTCAATAGACTCATCAAAGCAGATTCAAGGAATCTCTGTTATATTTGGAGCAAAGTGGCAGAAAGTGTCTCACACAAAGTCTACCTTGCAAACTAATTAAATGGGCTTAGACAGAAGCACTTTCATGTGAGCTGGGAATTAATTGAAAGGCAGAATGCAAAAGGTAATGATGAATATTAATGTGCTGACTTGGTGGCAAGATCTAATGGGGGAGATTTTTCTCTGCTGGGGACAGGGGGATATTACAGACACATTAAACCCCATGTGATTTCAGTTAGGAAAATATCAGCTTTCTGCACACACAGGCTTGGAAGGGATCACGTTCAGCAGGAGGGAGCAGGGCTCAGACATCCTTCCTTCACCTTTCCTTTCATGGATGCACCTGATTATCCATCCCATTAATTATTGGAACACACATAAATACCTGTTCTTCACGACAGAAGCTACAATCAATCATTTTCCCAAAGAAAACATAAAACTAAAACCATTTCTGTTTTACTCAAGTGAGTTTTTTCCTCACTTAACTCCTTATTATCACATATCTAAGTTTCCATTAAATACATTCCAGGGCACTTAAAAATGATGGGATAGCAAGTTGTTTCGTTTTACTATTTTGCATTAAAACCCTTTACAGGTTATTGAACACTTGAGTGCAGAAAAGCCAAGACAATTCCAGGAGATTTGAAATCTCATCCCGAAGATCTGGTACCTCCAATTGCCCTGGAGGGGGAAGAATTCCTGAGAGGGGTCACAGGGAATGAGAGGCTCAGGTAACAATTAATTTTCTATAAGCAGATGACAATCAACCCCCATCATTTAGGAGTAAAAATTCCTTCCCACTCTCCCACCCAACCCTGCTCTCTTTCAATTTAAAGCCCTTCCCATCAGGGTGCAGCCAGCCCAGACTGGGGCACTCACATTGCAATCGCTCCTGGGCATTGGAAAAGCCCTTCAGGCACTAATTAAACATCAGAGATGTGCCTTTGGCACAAGATGAGGGAAAGAAAACAGGGCCACAAAACTCATCCCTTCTCCCAACTGCTGAGACTTTGCTTTGAGTCAGGATTTGTAAAGGGAAAACATTCAGGGGTTGAGAAACCTGCACGTGGGGAATCCAAATTTTGCATCTTTTGGGTTCTACTGTGGCTGGAAAAATAGAATTTCAGTGCAGTGGTGTGAACCACATTCAGTGACCCCTCATTCCTGGAGAAAAATGGAAGCTGGCCCTCAGTCAAACACAGCAGGGCAGTGGAAGCTGAGGAATCATTTTCTGGAGCTGTTCGAAAATGTTACATCTTAAAAAAAAAAAAAAAGGAATTAAAGAATTAACCCTTGTTCTCCTGTGCCCAAAGACAACCTGGATCTCCTGGAATTCCTTATCCAGGGTGGACAAGGTCCTCAGCTGAGGGGTGGAAATGCAGCAGCACATTCCCTGAAGCTGCTGGGGAAAAGCACTCGAGGTGGGAATGGAGGAGCCGGAGCTGGGGACCTTCTGCTGGATCCTGCACTTGGACACCTGGAATTCCACAGAATTCCACGTGTTAATGCCCCAGCTTTGGAGCTCCTGTGGCATTGAACATCCCTCCAAATCCGTGGATCCCAGTCTCCTGCTACTCAGGGAAGGCTGGGAGCAGCACACTGAGCTGTTTGAAAGAAAGGCACTCACCAGCTAAACCCATTCCCTCCTGACTTCTAACTGTGGAAACCCCTCCCCACGTATTCCTGGAAAAGCTGTGGCTCCCGAGCTGGCACTGCAAACATTCCCTGGATGCTCTTCAAGGAGCAGACTTTGTTCCCCCCCTCTCCTTATCCTGCTGTGCAAAAAGAGCATTTTTTGGTGTCACCTGGCCAAAGACATCTCCCAGTTGGTTCTTTCACTGGAACAAAAAGGGACAAGAATGATGGACAAGTGCTGCTGCTTCCAAGGGAAGTGGTTTAACAGCCCCAGGTCCCAGCCTGCAGCACCCAAAGCAGTGTCTGCCCAGGCTGGGGATGGAGCTGGGACAAAAGGGAACAGGCACAGAAATAAAGAGCCCGTGGGAGCCTCACCCTGCAGGGAAGGGGCAGAGCCGGAGGAGCAGCCAGTGCTTCTGCTCCATCATTCCTGCCAGACCCAAGGGGGTGGCAGAGGGGCTTTCAGATGTGTCTGTGCCTCAGAAATCACTGACTGATTGTTGGGTTGTGAGCCCTGAAGTGCCCCAGGATCCCCGAGGCTGGAACCCCCCCATCCCCTGGAGCCCNCCCTGCCCCTGCCCTGGCCCAGCCTGAGGAGATGGAACATCCTGACCTCAGAATAGGAGAGAAAAATGTGGGAACTATCAATCCTCTTTTCCTATTCCTCTGTTATGCCAATATTCCACCTGCAGGTGACCATGAGACTCTCTGTAACCAAATGGCTTTTGAGTGTGGATACACCTCAGACTGGATGCTCACATCTCTTGATGGGCTCCATTAGGTCCAAAGTGCCCCTGTCCAATCTCTCCTCTGCTGGAAGGCAAAAGCCTTCCCAGAGGATGTCCCCAACTCTTTGCAGGCTTGATCCACTTTTAATTGACCCAATAAAAATTATTAACCAGAAATCTGCTCGTTAGACTGGAAGCTCAGAGTGTGCAGGTAAATGAAGATGGAAAACAAGTCAAGGGAAAGCAAATTGAACATCACTCTTGTGAGAAGGCCTGGGCATGAATATGGATGATCCAGGAGGGAAGGGACTGATGGATGACCCAGAACTCATCACACTAATGGCTTGCACTGAGGGATGGAAGCTTCTCTTTCAAGATGAAACATTACTCACTTAAATGCCTTTCACATCCCCCCTCAAAACCCCCTCTTGGATATTGAACTCAAGTACTGTTTGCTTTATAATTAAAAAAAAATCTTCCTGGTTTTGATATGGTGGCAAATTAATCAAAATAAATATTCCACCCTCTATTTCCTTGGATCATCCTTGGCTTTGCTGCCACTGCTTTGACAAAGTTTGGTGGTGATTTGCTCCAAGGGGAGGAAGGGACCCTGTTCCCTCTGAACCAGCAGGGAGGTTGGAAACAAGGCAGATTCCCCTCCCATGGGCAGAGGTGGAGAATGGGATCAAGGGCTGGAGCGACAGGCCCCAGGGAATGGCTTCCCACTGCCAGAGGGCAGGAGAGATGGGATCTGGGGCAGGAATTGCTGGCTGGGAGGGTGGGGAGGCCCTGGGATGGATTTCCCAGAGAAGCTGTGGCTGCCCCTGGATCCCTGGCACAGGGGGAGGGGTCCCTGCCCAGGGCAGGGCTGGGGTGGGATGGATGGGCTTTAGGGTCCCTCCCAGTCCAAACCATTCTGTGATTCCAGGACTATCCCTGGGGGGTGTCTCCTGCCTTTTCCATGCTCCACTCCTGAGCTTTTCCTGGATCCTTCCCTTCTCAACTCCTACAGTTGGGCTGCAAGACATAAAAAAGGCCTCTGTGTTGTTTTTACTATTCGTTAATTAAAATCGACTTTGTAAAGGTAATTTTGGAGAGGAATTCACCAAAAATGGAAGGAAAAGTCATCTGAGGTCAGTTTTGCTGCTCAGGTTTCCAAAGCTGCACAAGAGCCAAGCCCAGAAGGGTTTATGTTGCATTGTATTGCATTTGCTATTTGATGGTCTGGTAACACTTTAATAGTCTTCAATGAGCATTTAATTTAGATTTAATAGGGCAGCTTCTCTGTTGTAATTAAATATCAATTGATTGTTCAAAGAGCACTTGCTGGATTTAATATCTAAGAGATAAACCTGCTTTGCTGTGTAATTAACTCAGAACACAACAATAAAAGTGCAATTAAATTTCTAGAACACAGAACTTGTAAAAAAGTTTATCAACTTGGTGGACATGAGAGGACTGAAAGGAAAATGATGTTAAAATTGAGCTCTAGCAGTGATCCTGAGAGCTAATTAATTAGTTTCCTTAACTATTGATGATTTTGACCTTTGATGTCGAGATTCCTTTGAGGTGGAAATCAAACAATGGAAGTGGCTCTTCCCACAAGGCTTGGGACCAAGAGAGACTTTTCTTCAAACAGGTATAGGAAAAATGTCAGGCATCTAATGTAGCTTTAATGCTTTTTTCCTGCATTAATAGTTAGTGTTTATCATGTCTGCACTTAAATATTCAGCCTTTTAAATATTTAACTTCACCATTCTTTAGAAATTGGTAATTAATTCCCATCCTGGTTTTATTTGCTTTTGCTGTTGTTCTTGCAGGGTGTTTTTAACTTAAAAATGGAGCAACCAACCAAAAAAACCCAGGCAGAGCAAAGTGGGAGGGCTGACCACGAGAAGCCATCCATGGGCAGAGCAAGAATCCTGCATTTCCCAAGGGCTGGAGGGACAGGACAAGAGGGAATGATCTCAAGGAGGGCAGGGATAGGTGGGATCTGGGGCAGGAATTGCTGGCTGGGAGGGTGGGGAGGCCCGGGGAGGGATTCCCCAGAGAAGCTGTGGCTGCCCCTGGAGCCCTGGCAGTGTCCAAGGGCAGGGTGGGATCCCTGGCACAGGGGGAGGGGTCCCTGCCCAGGGCAGGGGTGGGGTGGGATGGGATTTAAGGTTCCTCCCAACCCCTCTCGTTGGGATTCTGGGGTTCCATGACAGTGCTCTGGAGCAAAGAGTTTTTGAAGCTCGTGGTACAAAGTCAGCCAAAGCCTCCCTGTGTCTTTATTCCAGTGAAAAAAGGGCTCATCCACCCAGTCCCCAAAAGCCTGGGCCTTCCTCACACACACACTTGGGAACAGCAGTGACTCCCTGGGCACTCACACACCTCCCACCACCAGGGACCCCGAGCTGGGCGAAGCCTCCAAGCTCTGCTCTAATGCAAACATGGAATAGTTCAGCCAAAATCTTCATTAAGGGCCCAAATCCCAGGATCCCTGAGGCTGGAAAACCTCCCCATCCCCTGGAGCCCCCCCCGTGCCCCATCCCCACCCTGGCCCCCAGTGCCACGGCCAGTCCTTCCCTGGGCACCTCCAGGGCTGGGCACTGCCCCCCTCCCTGGGCAGCCCCTGCCCACCCTGACCCCCCTGGCCAGCCCCCAATTCCTCCTGAAAATATCCTGTAGTTACTCAACACAGAGGCAGGACTGAGCAATGTCCCTCTGGATGTCTTAGCAGAGAAATCCAACAATTCATTCCCAAAACTCAGGATCAGCCCCTGAACAACACAGGGGACAATTCCTTCCTCTGGCACAGAGGAGCTTTTTGTCCTAAATCCCTTCCCAGCATCGACTTTGGAATGGAAACACTGGACTGAACCCAGGCTCTTACCTGGCATTACTTCCCTGGGTTTCTATCTCATTTTCAGCCTTGGATATCTTATTTCTCCCTCAAACACTCGTGAAAAATTAGCACCAACCTTCTGGCACTCACAGGGCACAATTTACCAATATTTAAATCTTACTTTTGCAGAGCTCCAAAATAGCAAAGCTTAAAGGCTTTGCAGCTGAGAACCAGAGCGATCCAGCTCTCCAGAGGATGAATGGGAAATCTCCCATTGACTTTTGCAGGCATTAGAGCAGCCCCTCAGCTGACCTTCTGCTCAACAAAGGGAAAATAATTGAGATTTCCAGAAAATTGGCTCAGGGTTATTTTAACACTTTGCAACGCTTTTGTTGGGAAATGCTTTACGAGGTTTTATCCCAACCCAAAGATAAAACTGCTTCCATAAAAACCTCTTGGTTAAAAAGCTTCTTGGAGAAGGTCCCATCCCTGCAAGGTGCATTTGCTGTGGGTATCTCAGGAGTGACTTTCTCAGGAGTGGTAATTGCCCCTAGCATCCCTTCCCAAACCTTCCCTTCCCTCCTGCCAAACCCCTTCCCACTCCTTTTTTATGGCTGTTTTTCTCCCCCCTCAACCTTTTATTAAAGGAAGGAAATAATTAACCCCCAAGCACTTCCAGCATGAACACAATAAGAAGGATTTGGGCCAAGAATTCACATCCAGAGAATCTGAAAATTCAGGTTTTTCATGTAACTTACCCAGTGCTCCTTTTGCCCAGGAATGAACCACGTCACCAGAAGCTCCATCCCTCTCTTCCTGCAATCCCAGCTCAGCTCTGGGGATCCTGAACAGCTGGGGCTGTGCCAGGGCAGGGGCAGGGTGGATCTCAGGGAAAGGCTCTGCCCCCAGAGGGTGGGTGGGCACTGCCCAGGCTCCTTGTGGGTCCCTTCCAACCCAGGACATGCCAGGATTCCATGAAGTGCAAGGTGATGGCCTTTTCCCCCTGGAGAAAAGAAACACCCAGTCATTTATTGAAATGTATTAACTGGATGCTCAAGCTGAGATTTTTAGGGAGGGAAGCAGCAAAATATCTTCATCTCCAGCATTCCTGGGGCCAGGACACTGCTCTGCCTTCACAGTGCATTTGTGATAATTTATTAATCTGGTTTTTTCATCAGGTTCTGCTTATTTTATTTATTAAGTTTGGCATCCCAATTGGCACTAATTGCCAACTTAATGCCAGTTATTGGCATCTCCAGTTGGTTGGAACTGGGAGATCTTTAATGTCCCTTCCAACCCAAACCTTTCTGGGATTTACAAGAAGGAAACCCCAGGAGAACTTTAGAGACCAAACTCCCAGAAAACCTTCTCCCTCCCCACTCCCCCCAAAATACAATGATAAGAAAATATAAAAATATTAACAAAAATATAATTATAAAATATAAAAAGTGGGTTATTCACTCCTTTGAACACCTTCCTTCCTATCCAGTGACGAGCCCCCACTGCAGCATTACCCCAAACCTGCTGCCTCCTCCCTTTCCCAAGGGATCTTCTGGGAAGGCACATTCACTCCCACAGAAAGGTAGAGCTGTACAAAGCAATGAGAGGCAGGACATTCCCACTGCCCTGGGATCTCCTCCCTCACCTCCCTGCCCCTGCAAAGTCTTGTTCCTGGAGAGCTTGGCTGCAGCCCCTAACGAGCTCCTTCATTGGCATTCACTTCCCATCAGCACAAACGAGGCTTCCCTTTCTTTGTTTCCCTTGTGGGAAGAGCAAACAGAAGCTTTGTTTTCTCTGCTTTGCAGAAGTTGGACAACTCCTGGGCTTCAAGGAGGACCAAGAGTAATTGCCACGTTCCCAGCAGGGTGTTTGAAGCTCTCAGCACCTTCTGCTCGTTGGGAACAGTGGCTGGAGAAAACCCTTCCCAGAGAAGCCCTTCGTGGCCGTGGGTGGAAAGCAGGAGAGTGTGGAGTGCAACTCTGGAGGAGCTGGGGGAGCTACAGGAGGACATCAGGATTGCCAGGGAAATGACCAGCTGGGAAACAGTGGAGCCAGGGATTCCTCCTGGGGTGCGGGGCTTCAGGAGGGAGCAGGGAGCTCACCTGGCCCTGGGGGTGCCAGGCTGGTGTCCTCCCAGTCCCATCCCACTCCCATCTCATTCTCATCCCAATCCCATCCCATTCCCATCCCATTCCCATCCCAGTCCCATCCCAGTCCCAGTCCCATCCCAGTCCCATCCCATCCCATTCCCATCCCATCCCCATCCCGTTCCCATCCCATTCCCATCCCAGTCCCATCCCAATCCCCTCCCACCACAAGGCAGACAGGAGGTGACAAACAGTGACCCCCACCAAGCCCCTGGCTCCGAGCAGTGGCACTTTGGTCACAAAATAAGAATTTCCTGTCTTGTTTTCCTCTTTCTCCACATTTCCCACCTCTCAGTCCTCACAGGTGGAGGTGGACACCTCCTTTCCCTACATTCACCCCAAGCCCTGGGACAGGAGGGGTCAGGGTGGGCAGGAGGGAGGAAGGGACCCCAGGATGCTCCTCCAGCCTCAGAGAAGGGACATTCTGAAGAGAAGTGGGAGCATTTTCCTGCTTTGCCTGAGTGGCTTTTGTTGGTTCTCTCTGGTTTTAGCACCAGTGCCCTCCTAGGACAGCAAAGTGCTGCCTCTCCTTGCAACAGCCCCAGGAGAAATCCCTGCTGGAGCCCTGCACAGCTCCCCCAAAGCACAAGGTGTTGCTGCCGAGGGGGGAGGAAAAAGCCTTTATTTACCGGGAAAATGAGTTCCCCTCTCCTCCCAGGATGGCAGAGGAGCCCCTGGGCTGGGTGGGCACAAAACGAACCCAACCCAACCCAACAAAAAAACATCAGTGAAAATCCCAAGTGCAATTTCTGCTCCTCTAAAAATCTGAGAGCTCCTCTCAGGAGTGTCTTCCTGAATTTCCAGGAGCTTGAGTGCCTGAACACTTGACTGCTCCTTTATTTTTCCCAGTGTCATCACCTGGTTCAATGTGCTGTCTAAACCCATTTTGCACGGGAGAGTAAGAACTCAGGACGTTCAGATTAATTTGTTAGTCTGGAAACAATCACCCTCCACATCTTTTGCCACCCTGGCAGACTGAGCAGGATCAGCCAGGTGTGCCCATCTCCTCCCCCAGCCTGCCTGGCAAGTCCTAGGAAATATTATCTAAACAGCATTAAAAACTAAAAAGCAGATGAAAATTCCCAGGAAATATTAATTAATGGTTATTAAAACGTAAGAATGAGAGTCCTGGGTCAGAGGAAGGTGCATCCATTCCAGGGATGTGCTTCCCATGGGTTTGGGGCTGGATCCTGATCCAAGGCCTTCCCCCTTTCCTTCTGCTTCTCTCTCCCTCCACAGCCACAACTGTTAGATATGTCTGAAAGATCTGTATTTTGATATACATTTATACAAGGCTTTGCTTCCTCGTGAAGGGCTGAGGAATGTCACCAATGAGGGGATGCAGAGGTGCTTGAAAGGCTGTGAATCCATTGGAATTCCCAAACGGATCTTCCCCTCCCCCTCTTTGCTGCAGCTCTGGCTCCATCACCCCCCACTGCAGAGGATCTGGGCAGGTTCTGGGTGCCAGGGCTGTCCCTGTGGATCCAGAGTCATCCAGGAGGATCCACATCCACAGGCACAGCCCAGGGCAGTGGGAGGCAGGGGCAGCTCCTCATCCTTCCCTTGGCTCACTCAGCACCAGGGGCTCCTCGGAACTGCAGCTGGGCAGATGCCAGAAAAGGGGAAAAGGCAGGTGAGAGGCTGGAATTCCAAAGTCAGTTCCCATTCCAAGGGTCCCAAGGCAGTGCTGGAGCCACAGGCTCCCTGTCCCTGAGCAAATCCATGGCTAACAGAGAATCCAGCTTGGAGATGTGCTGAGCAGGGGGGGGAGAAATCCCTGCATGTGCCACAAATCCTCTTTGAAGGACAGGAGTCTCCTTTTGGGGAACAATATGATCATTTCCAACAAACCCACGCTCAGACTCTTCCAAGAAGGGCCCATACACACCACCCACATTCCCACTGGGAGGCAGACCTGGGGATGAGGGTTATTTTCATCAGGCTGCTCATTAAAGGGGTTTTTACATTGCTGGATTTACAAACAGATTTAAATCTTCCTCCTCCTTCCACTGAGCATCACCCAGAAACCAGGATGTGTTTTTCCCAGTCCTTAACACTTCCCTGCAGCCCTGCAACAAGTGGGGATGACAGTGAAAGAAAGCTGGAGCAAACTGTGTCAGTGCTGGGATGAGGCTGCTCTTCCTCCTCCTCCCCGGAGGCTCCCGGGAGCAGGAGCTGAGCAAAGGATCTGCTGCTCTCCATCGTCACATCCCTGCAACTGCACAGCCCTGCACTGCTCGGTCCTGCCTCGGGAGGCTCGGGATCGCTCCTCTGTTCTGCCCCAGAACTGGCCCGAGGATGTCCTAAAGCACGTGTTGGGATGGAGCAGCTCAGCCACATCCGATGGCACCGACCCTTTAACCACGGCCCCTGCCCAGGGCTCTGCTCTCCCACACACAATCTGCTTTTTCCATCTTCTGCAGTGTTGTTGGATTCCGAGGACACACTCGGTGCAGGAGGAATCACAGCTTTAGAAAACTGAGGAAAGATCCAAACGTCCGGTTTCCACTCCTGCTTTTGGGATTGTTCTTGTTTGGCACAGAATCCTGGAGTGGGTTGGGCTGGAAGGGACCTTAAAGCTCATCCCATTCCATGGGCAGGGACCCCTCCCCCTGTGCCAGGGATCCCACCCTGCCCTTGGACACTGCCAGGGATCCAGGGGCAGCCACAGCTTCTCTGGGAAATCCATCCCAGGG